>CM050325.1:60571597-60751237 GCA_027475135.1 Bactrocera correcta | reverse complement strand
ATTAAAGGTCTGCTTTGAGTTGTAAACTGTGCTAAATTTCCTGCAGATAACTCATAAAATAAAAAAGTTTCCCATACAAGGACTAGATCTCGTTTGGTCAGTTTGTATAGCAGCTATATGCTATAGTGGTCGGATCAGAAAAATTTCTACAAAAAATATATCATTGCTTTAGTCAAAATTCCTTGTCAAATTTCGTGCAGACATGTCATCAAATAAGAAAGTTATTCATACAAGTACTTGAGTTTGATCGCTCAGTTTGTATGGCAGCTATATGCTACAGTTATCCGATCTGAACAATTTCTTCAGAGATTATAGGACTGCTTTAGCTTGTAAGTTCTACTGAATTTCATAAAGATATCTCATCAAATAAAAAAGTTTTCCATACAAATACTTGAGTTTCGTCGGTAAGTTTGTATGGCAGCTATGTACTATAGTGATCCTATCTGAAGGATTTTTTCAGAGATTATAGCGCTGCTTTGTATTGTAAACTGTACTAAATTTCATGAAGATATCTCGTCAAATAAAGAAGTTGCTTACACAAGGTCGCGCTGATCTGTCGGGTTTCTGATATTTTCTGGGTTTAGGTATTGCACACATTGTAGCGAATTTAGAAGAATCTGCTTAATTTTCAACAACCAACTGACTGTTTAATAATTTTAATGTTTTAAGTACTTTTATCTGTGCATAATTCTCAATTCTGACGACTGATTAGAACCGTTTTCAAAGCTTTGCATTTCCTGGAGCTTAAGATCTATTTCCTGAAATTATAGTATATGCTTCAAAGCTGTTTTGAGCTTTTCAAAATCCAGCAGTAGTTTATTATACTAGATTCTTCATTGTGATGGCGGCTATAGAACATTTCTCACCGAACCTAATGTTGCTGATGTTATAGTATTTGCCTCAAGGCTGTTTTGAGCTTTCTACACAATTTCTAATACCCAAATCCAGCAGCAATCTACTCTGTTAATCTTTTAGCGGAAAAGCCACATAATAGAAAACTACTCATATAGGAACAAATTTGAGTATTGGTTACCTAATGGTTATATGTTGGTTATCAGACGCTCATAATGACTGGTTATATATTGGTTATTATAACTGTTAATGATTTAAATTTTTTTTTTATAAAAAGTTGCAATTTAGGTGACGACATATAGAAATCATATACGAAGTTTAACATTACCAAATTAGTTTCACAGTTTAATCAGATTATTGACTTTTCTCTTGGATTTTATTCCTTGTTTCTTGGATTCTCAGTCAGTCGAGTATGTAAACTCGCAATATAAACATAAACATGAGTCTATCTGTGATACTGATTGCTAACTTCTGCTTAAATAATCATCGGTTTGAATAAATATTCCAAGAATTCGATGAAAAGCAGCAGCTTCTGCTTCAGTACCCAAACGCATTGGCTCCACCATCAAAATATCTAGAATGCCTATCGCAGTATAGAGTAAATATTTAAGAGACGGTCTCTCCTGAATAAAAATCAAAACATATTTGATTAATTAATATGCATTACATACAAGTAAATAAGTACATTGCGAACGAGCTGTGACGTCTTTCCACCCACTAGTCAGCGATGACCTTCAACCAACCGCGAAACTCAAGCTCATTCAAACAGTTATGTGCTCAATGCTTCCGAATATTTCACATTTAATTGAGTTTAGTATTGATGATCTTAACAAAAACAACAACAACAACATTATTAATTATTCCATATTCATTAAACAACAAGCGGCGCACAAGTACAGCAATGCAACGGCACTAAAACATGTTCTAAATGGCGAATATAAATATGTAATGCAATATGCCACAACAACAATGCAAACATGCCACAACAACAATGCTTACATGCAACAACAACAGCGCATACTTGTGTAAATAAGTGCAGCATAGACGCTGCTTTAATGAGCAACAGCAACAGAATCGACAACAACGCGCAATTCCTCGTAATGTCAAGGCGTCACCGGAGCGGAACCCAACAAGAGCAGCTGCGTTGGCATTGTTGCAGCGGCAACGGAATTATGGCATCTAGGCGGATACGCTCCATTGCGGTAACAATCAACATATGCAGCGCACTACGCAGTAAACTGCAGTGATTTGTGTGGCGACTGTGTGCTAGTAAAAGCCGGCGATAAAAGTGGGTGCTGTAACAACAAACAGTTGTTTTTGTTGTTGTTAGAACAATGCCAAATGCGCTAAAGAAAGCCACGTACGACCAGATGTCATGTAGAAAGGGGTCTGGGGGCAAGGAGTGCTTAATAAAATACTTTAGAATTGTTATTTTCGGTGTTAGGGTTACTGTGTACTACAGTAAGAGCTGCCACGTTGATCGAATTAATAGAAAAATGTTTATAATTGAATGTAGTAGAGGACTGAGAGCGCGGAATGTTTAATGAAATGTAGTGGAATTGTTGTTATTAGAGGTAATATCACTATTAACATTTAACAGAGTTGCCACGTAGATGAAATGATGCGAGGATTTTTTATTATGGAATGAAGAAGAAGTGTAAAGGGATCTGGGGCCGGGAGTGCTTAATAAAATACTTTAGAATTGTAGTTTCTAGTACAAACCTTACTATTTTCATTGAAAAGAGTTGCCACGTTGTTCGAATTAATAGAAAAAATATTATTATTAAATGAAGGAAAGTTAAAAAAGAGTCTGAGGACCTAGTAAAAACTTTATAATTGTTTTTTTTAGTGCTAACGTTACTATTTTCATTAAGAAGAGTTGCCACATTGAGCAAATTTTTATAAAAAATTTTATAATTGCATAACTAAGAGAGGTGAAAAAGTGTATCAACATATTTTACAAATTAGTTTCATCATTAATACTAGAGTTGCCATATGTTTATAAAAAAAATCTAAGCTATATTTAACAAATAATAAAACTTGGCAACTCTAATAGCTAGACATGAAAATAAAAATTAGAAAAACTAAATTTTTGTTTACAAAAACTCAACCCAGAAACGTGTTTGAAGTATAAACAAGCGCGTATAGCGGCTAAGGCAGACCGAAGGAAATGTGGCTACGAGTTAACAATTTCAATTCAGCTTCAGCTACTCTGGCGTCAGTAAACATCATAAAACACAAAATTTACATGCATATAAAATTTGTTGAGGGAAAAAGAGTACTTTAAGTGACCGACTTCGCCTGATTGCCTCCAAATTCTACAAAACTTCGGGCAACTGATTATTTGTTAATAAACACGTATTTACTGCTTTAAAAATTGATTAGGTTAAGTTATACTGGCCGTCTGTCACGTCATACATAGACCTACCGGTCCTAAGGAATGACATATTGGGGCTCAGTTTAATTCGAACTGAAGTATTCGGCATGCAGGAAGTCAAGGCTTTTTATGAACTTCACTTCTCCTAATCTCCTGAACTACGAAGCTCTATCTATCTGAGATAAGTTCAAAATAAGATTGGACAGCAGCAAAGGAGGTGCTACAGCGTCTCTCTCATTCCTACTTTCCTGCACTTCCTGTATGTATATTCGTTACTAAAGTCCATCTGGCTCGCATGTGATGCCATTAAGTTGTCATTGGGTCAACAACCATCGTGCGGCCCCCTCGAAACTGTGTGAGTTAAAACCACTAGTTTTTTTCCTTCATATGTTTGTGGCGATACTGCAGGTCCTTAAGGCGTTCCATCTTACTTTGATCACCACACCAAGGTACCATAAAACATGATTGGTGTGATTAACGGTGTGTAGCACCAAAGCGTGATGTCAGATGATAGGTCCCATGTAGACCCTGGCGTCTACTTATATGCTTAGATGGTCTTACTGGTCTTTTCACTCTCTCTTCCATAGCACCTGTTGGGAAGAGTTATTCTGCGTTGTATTCCGAGGCTGAAGTTGTTGTTGTCAATGCCTCTGAACCCTAAAGCAGCACGGGTATGGCGAGTGACTTGTAGAGTTTGGTCTTTGTCCGTCGAAAGAGGACAATTGTCTAATCAATCCGAAATAGCAGCTATTGGCAAGAGTTATTCTGCGTTGCATTTCGAGACGTTGTTTCTGGTGTTAATACTGGTTCCAAGATAGACGAAATTATCTACGAATTCGAAGTTATGACCGTTCGCTGTACGCTCTTATAGAAGCTTGTACCTTACTCCCAGATATTTGGTATGCTCTTCAATTGTTAACTCAGTCCCGTTGAGCTTCAGGGGTCTACATGTCGGTAATTTGTACCTCTTTGCAAAGAGTATCCGTCTTACGGCATTTATGTTATCTCTAGGTTAGCCTATTCGGCCCATCGATACCTTCGGACCTACCGTAGAACGTTGTAGGAAATCTATGTCGTCTTCATAGGCTGACAGTTTGGCTGCAATTGCACTATTAAATCAATAAAAAATGCAGACTTTTCGTGCTTCTTCATTATTTCTACTTTTAATTGATTTAGTACTAACTTTCGTTCTCATTTAATAAATTTATAGCATTTTCCTGCTTGAAAACGAAAGTCAGACACTGGAGGGTATATACAATTCAGTTATTAGATAGAAATAACTTTAGTCAAACAATTTCCGCAGCACGGAAATCGGCATACACACGAGGGTTCTTCTAAATCTACATATTTACGACTGAGAGTAAATTAAATTAAATTTTTGTTGAAGAAAACTTCGCTGACACTCAACCAAATACAAGAAAAGAGAAGTAAATGAAGGCGCAAAGTAACTTAGTTGGCAGAGCGGTGGATGCGTCAGCCAAGCGCCAAATGAAGACATAAGTTACACAGCCAAAGTCGAAGCGCAGAGCAATAAAAACACATAACTGCAGTTGTCGAAGAGTTAAAAGACGAACGAGCAAGGCTGCGCGGCAAATGATATGCGCCCTTAGGCAACACTTAACCTCTTCCTGTCACATCCTGGCAGCCGACAGACAGCGGGGCAGCCAAGCAAACAAAGCGCGCACAGAACTGCAGTCGCTAAGACAGAACGTAAGTGAGGAAGGAAACGCTTGAAAAGTTGTGGACTTGAGCAACAACGCGACGTCTGCCGAAGCTTACGCGAAACAGGCACACAGACAGGCGCGGCAGCAACGCGCTATTAATGCAATTTCCGCGCGAGACGCCAAAACACGAAGAAAACCAAATGAAAAGTCGCATTCCCTAATTGCCAATAAAACAAAAAACGAAATGGATGAGTTATGCGCACGAAAAAGTGGCAGCCAGCTGATGTGCGCACATATTTTTCATAATTTCCGCATATTTTTTGTGTCTACTCTACGAATAAGCGCCGCCGACGACCGAAGCTGCTCAACTTTCGTCGAAAAAAATGTGCAGCAAAATAAATGAGAGCGAAAATAAATTACGAAAATAAACTAACCTCACTTCCCACCACCTAAATAAAGCAGACGCTTGCGGGGTTGTTGAAATCGAAAAGTGCCTAAATGAAATTTGCTTGCGAGCGCAAACTGCTTTGCTGCCCACACCTGCTGCAGCACGCTTCGTACGCTTTCCACCACTTCCTGCGTGCATTCATGCATTGAAAGTGAAATTGAAAACGTACAACGACCCCATTCTGTCTTATTCTGGCATATTTTCCGTTTCTTCTCTTGTTTTTCCATTTTTATTTTTTCCATTTACCGGCGCGCACTGTCATACCTTGTACTCACATTCAACCACACTGCGTTACACCACTACATGCGTACAATTACATTGCCATTTTCCATTATTCAACAGCTTTCAGCTTCTTTTCACTTCCGCTTTTGCCACTTTTCCATCCGCTACTCTCGCCGTTGTCCTTTTCTATTTGCACAAATGCTCGTCTCTACTCTACTACCTTTTCGCTTTTCGTAGCCAGACAGTTTTTGTACTCAGACAAAAATGGCACAACAAAAAGCAAACACTCCAACATGTGCGTCTATCAACCGTTACCAGGCAGTGGCGTCGCTCGTAGCGGCTGGTTGCCGGTAGCTGTGCGCCTATTATTTCTGCGACGTAACATTTTTGTGTGTCTTTGCGTATACGTCGCGTAGTGTAACTGTGGCAGCAAGGCTTGATACGCAGCGCCAGGGTTGCCATTTTAATGGCAGGTAGAATATTCGGAAAATCATAGGAGAATTTTCTGTTATGGTCTGGAAGGCCTAGAACATGTTCTTGATAATATCGATCAGTAAAGAACTGGCGGTACCTTCTCTGAGAGATACATATGTGGGTGGGACGGAGTCGCTGGAGAGGAGGCGCAGTGATTTTTTTTTTTTTTTTCACGATTATATCGAAGCTCAAGTGGAAGGTTAGAGGTGGAGCCTTCTGTCGCAAGCCCTCAATCAACTTTTGCTTTAGACTGCCAGACCACAGTTCTGTCTTTCACGCAGCAGTGGCAGCTATTAAAGTGGAAGCAGATATACTTCAACGCTGGTTGACAGTGTGCTCAAATCTAGTCATGGAGTGCATGACCTCATCAGGTTAGCGGAGTTATCGGAAACTGCAAAGTCGATGAGCCCGCTATAATCCAAATATCCTTAGTATGGTTATGCGTAAATATTCCTCTGTCGTCGTGTACTTGGGCGCTGGATCTATAAATATCCGATGAGTCTGGTACAATCCAAACTTCATTATGATGATAACGAGAAGAAATTCCCCTGCTGGATCTATAGGCCTCCCGCGAGCTCCGTAAGCGTTGGTCGACAACCAGCACTTGTGGGGTTGCGAAAGCGTTCTGGCCCAGAGTGGAACGCAAAAGATTCATGGAGCTACTAACTCTTAAAAAGGTTCACATGGCCGCAAAAGTTACCTAACTGCGCGCGGTGAGATTTAACAGAGGAGTTGGAAACTTTAAGGCACTTTTCCTTCCACTGTTCAGCTTTCGGACCTACAATCTTAGTTTCCACACTTTCTACGAACCCAGTGATTTGGCTGGAGCCAGCTCAATAAATTTGTGGTTGGCTCTAGGCGTTTTTTACCTGGCGGATCCCAAACTCAGTGCACAACCCTGGGGCGGGATGAATCGCCTTCTTACTTTAGCTCGTCTTCAAACGGATGTTCTTTGGCTATAGTTTGTGGCCACTCCCAAGTGAACGGCCCTCAGAGAACTTTCCTCACTTGCGTAAACTTCTACATGTGACTCCATTTTCCACTCTGTAGATATACGACAGACTTTTTGATTCATATTCAGGAGTTCTGGGCATAACAATGGACAAGAGCCTCTAGCAGTCTAAGTCTAAATGGGACTATTATAAATATATGCAATAGGCCTCCGATATCGGCAGTTCCAACCACAGAACATCTTCTTGGTAAGAAAAGGACGTATACAAAATTTCAAATCGATATCTCAATATCAAATTGAGACTAGTTCGCGTCTATACAGATGGACAGCCAGAGAGACATGACTAAAGTGAGTCAACTCGTCATGATTTTGTATTTGGATATACACGTTATAAGATCCGCGACGTTCACTTTTGGACATTACAAACATCGTGGTGAACTTAATTTACCCTGTTCAGGTTTTAGAAACCCTCCAATCGGGTTCTTTCGATAACATTACTCTATTTGTCTTATGAACCTTCGAAACTTCGTAGATACCATTTGAGACCTCACATTTTGTTTAATGTATTTTACCGTCAGCTTTCATTTCTTAACTCCTCCACCTCAAGCCAACATACAGTTTACCCCAGGGGCAAGGTTTAGTCCACTCTCACAACTAGGCAGTCAAATGCTACACTTGCCACTAGTGCAAAGTTTGCCGACTAACGCCACCACCACCACCACCACCTTCAGCCAACACACACCGCAAAGCGACAGGAGGGCAGCAGGGCGCTTACAGACATGAGTACAACGGGCTATTGCCCTAAATAGCATAGTCTCCAACTCGGTACCAATACGGCCGGCATGCGCTTGAAGGGTACTCAGTGGTTGGTAAATCAAGCTCGAGCAGTTATTTACACGCATAGAGCGGTGGAAATTTCTACAGAAGTGGAAATATGTATAACGTTGAAAATATGTAAGAAATATGTACAACGGTACATATATATACATACATATAGATGCATATAACTAGTGTTGATTAAGGGGTGTGCTTTGTTTGGCGTAGTTCCGCACTATCACCAGAGCCTGCATATTGGATGCGGTCGCGCTGTTTTGCTTGGCAGCGCCCCACCTCGTCGCCTCGACAGCCTTATGCGCTCGCTCGATGTCCTCTTTGCGCATTTGTTTACTTTAGCTCGTTACAGTAAATCATTTTAAATGGATTTCTTAGTCGGCATGGCGCAAACGACACATTCGCAAGCCGGCCTAGTTGGGCTCAATGAATGGCTTTGCCTGCTAGTAGTTGCCTTTTTTACTATTTAGAGCCGCTCGTAATGCCAGCCATGCTGTCAATACTCAACAGCTTGTTTCATTTCATTTTGTGCTAACTGCTAACGGTTCTTGCAGCAGTATCCTAGTTGTGTTCGGCTAATGCTGCATGAATTATTTTGCATGTTCTACAGCCGCTTGTTAATGTTCTGTACACCATTGTTGTTGGCCATTCAACTCCGGTACGCACACAGCTTACGCCTGTATTTCGTGCTCCACAGCGGCCTTTTTGCTCATTTGCATACGCGCCATCTACTCACACACGCATACACACAAATGTATGTGCTGTCGCTCTGTGCCGGTCCATTCATTCATTTTTCAGCATACTCTTCATCATTTGCTTTTGCCAACGTCGCTGGTTCGAGTGAACTCCTTCGGGCTTTAACGCCTGTGCATTTTTTCTATCTTTTGTTTGTTGTTTTTGCTTTTTTTTCTTTAAAAACTTAAAGCTTTCATGCCTTTGCTGTTGTGTTTTTAACTGTTTATTTTTTTTTTTTGGAATTCTTGTAATCTGAAAATGCGTTCGGCATCATTTCCTGCAGTTTTGCGCCCAGTCCAGCGTGTTTTCCGTTTCCTCTGTGGAGTATTTCCCCTAAAAACAGCTTGCTTGCTACCCTTACTCTCCGCTACTGCGATATTTCCACTCTTTATCATAGTATGGGGTTGTTTTTGTTACTTTACATATTTTCATACACATACACACATACTCGGTTACTATCCACATGTGAAGTTAACCGTTGAAGTTGTACTACTTTTGCAACAAAGCTAAATCGATTTTTATACACAATACATGGTATTTTTAGGCTTGTATGTGTTAGTGTAAGTAAATGTTGTTTTTTTTTATCCGAGTTTTCATTAAAAAAGAAAAACCGTTAATTTTGGTTGCACCGAAACGATATTACCCTTCACAATATAAACAAATACAGAAAATTCCTTACAGGAACTTCATATTGAGCGTTCAATTTGTATAGCAGCTATATGCTATAGTGGTCCGATCTGGAAAATTTTTAGAGAGATTGTAGCTTTGTTTCAATAAATAATTCGAGCCAAGTTTCGTGATGATACCTTGTCAAATAAATAAGTTTTCCCTACGAGGATATGGTATTGATTGTTCAGTTTGTATGGCAGCTATATACTATAGTAGTCCGATCTGAACCATTTCTTCAGATATTGTAGAACTATCTCAGATAATAATTCTTACCGAATTTCACGAAAATATCTCATCAAGTAAAAAAGTTTTCCATACAAGGACTTTTGCTTGATCGAACAGTTTGTATGACAGCTATATGCTATAGTTGTTCGAACTAAAAAAAATTTTTCGAAGATTGTATTTTTGCGTTTAGCAATAATTTGTGCAAAATTTCACGAAGTTATCTCAGCAAATAAAAAAGTTTTTCCTACAAGATTGTTCATTTTGTATGGCAGCTATATGCTATAGTGATTCGATCTAAAAAATTTTTGGAGAGATCTCGACAAATAAAAAAGCTTTCCATACAAGGAAATGATTTTTCTCGTTCAGTTTGTATGGCAGATATATACTATAGTGGTCCGATCTGAACCATTTCTTCAGATATTGTGGTACTAACTCAGGTAATAATCCATACCAAGTTTCACGAAAATATTTCACCAAGTAAAAAAGTTTTCCCTACAAGAACTTTAGTTCGTTCGGTCAGTTCGTATGGCATTTCTTCGGATATTGTAGCGCGTCAAGCTGGCCATTAAAAAAAAAATATTTTTTACGTTTCTTCAAACTTCATGTCAAACTTCATATACGCCGTTTAGGGTATTAAATTAAGCACTTTGTTTATTTTCCGCTGGTCTAGCGCCCCAAAGCAAGCAATCATTTCAGCAACACACACACACACAAAGAAATGTATGCATGCACTCCTGTCTATGTCGCTTGCTTCAAAGTTGGTTCGCCCTGGAGTTTTGAACTTTTCATGAACAGCACTTCAACTCGCCCACAACACCCTCAACTACGCACACATACCAACATACATACACAGCAGCATAACTGTAAGTGTGCACTGTTGCCATTTGGTAAAGGTCATTTATTATACTGGCTTGACACCTTCTTTGTGTGCGCTAGCTGGTGGCTGCCGTGCCTTGTGTGCGCGCTGACTGATTATGCTTTATTGTTGTGCGCAACCCTGAAATCCTGAATTGCCAGACAATTGCGCCCAACCATCCCTCGCTTGGCGAGCATTAAAAGCGCTTTAGTTTGTTTGCGTTGTTGTTGTTGTTTATATGCTTTCTTGTCTATCCAAATCTCTATGCTTCACTTTAATGTGTTTTTGTTGTGTCTTTCCTTGGCTAATGGCTTACTTTTATTTTAAGTTTCCACATCGTGCCACACTTCGTGCTTTAAATTTCTCCACTCAGTTGCTCAGTTTCTTGTTTGTCTGAGTGTGTTTTGTAGCCCGACATCACGCGCAACTCGCCAGTCTTTACCCAAAGTCAATAATATTGATTTTTTCGCTGCCTTCTGCCAGTCTTCCGCTTGCTGCGTGGCGGCTTCAATTGGCTTTCGTTTACTTTAAACTGCATTTTTATAGCATTCAACAAATTTGTTTATGTAAACAATTGGATTTTATTGAGTTTATTGCCTTTGTGTTTGGTAATTTGTGTCGTATTTGTTTTCATTGTTGCCAAGTTGTTGACGGTATCCGCTTTCTGCTGGTTGTGGCAGTTTGAAGTGACTTCCTGATGGCGTACACACTCCGTTTATGCGAGTTAATTTTGTATAATTCAGAGTTTTATGGAAAGTTAATTGGGATAAAATGGGTTGAGAGAGATTTAATACATACATATGTGTTTTGAGAGTCAGCCGACAGATTTTTGGAGAGATTTTTGAATATACTTCGGAGAGATAGGTATTTTTAACTATACTTTTGGAAAAGGAAAGCTGAATAATGTTTATGGTAATGATCTTCGGATCTCGAAACTTAAACCAGTATGGATTACCAAGTTAAGTTGTATGTTGTAAGGGTTTATTCTAGTAAGAAGTCTTCGAAAAGGTGTTTTTTCCTGATAGAGCTCATTTTATTTCGAAAATTGAACATATCAAGTCAAGTGGATCCCCAAGTAGAGTTATATCTTGTAAAGGTGGAACCTAGTAGGAAGTTGTCCAAGGTCAATCTTCATGCTATAAAATGTATCACCAATTAGAGTTATATCTATCCTTTTTTTTCCTGATAGATCTCATTTTATCTCGAAAATCCCGAACAAGTTTAAACCTCTTGCCATATCAAGTCATTTTCAGCACCGACTTATGGCTTGTTATCAACATTTTTTTGAGCCAGAATTTTATAGCCAAGATTTTGGTTTAATTTTATGGCCTTCCTATGACGAAAAATTGCTCTCCATTTTAAATAAGGTTGCTCAAAGTTTTTAGAAACTTTTTTATAAGATTTTACTATTTTACTGTTTTTCTTGTGGTTAGAGAAGCTTTGATATAGAGACTTTCGGCAGTTATAAGTAAATTTAGCGAGATTTGTATGCCCTGAACAGGGTATATTAAGTTTGCCACGAAATTTGTAAGACACAAAAGGAAGAGTCGGAGATCCTATAAAATATATATATAAACAATTAGCCTACAGAATATAAAAAAATTATTAGCATGAGGAGCTGAAACGATTTAACCATAACCGTCGGTCTCTCCGTCGGTATATATGCGAATTAGTCCCTAAATTTTTAAGATAACGGTTCGAAATTTCGCACACATCATTTTCTCTACAAAAGGCTGCTTATATGTCAGTCGCGTCAATATCGGGTAACTATAGCATGTAGCTGTCATACAAACTGAACGGTTAAAATCAAGTTCTTATAAGGAAAACTTTTTTATTGGAAGAAGTATCTTCACGAAATTTGGCAAAAATTAATATCCAAAAAAACTGTATAATCTCTGTGGAAATTGTTCAGATCAGACAGCTATAAGACATAGCTGCCATACAAACTGTACGTTCAGAAGCAAGTGCTTGTATGGAAAACTTTTTCATTTAACGAGAGATCGACACGAGATTTGGTGTAAATTATTTTCGAAAGTAACGGTATAATTGCTGAAGAAATTGTTTACTTTGAATCACTATATCATATAGCTGCCATACAAACTGACTGAACAAAATCAGAATAGGGATCTTATTAAACTCTTTTTTTATGAAAAGCGGCAACTGTGAAGGGTATTATACACACACACACTCAGAAAAAAGTTGAATTTATACTTTTTATATATTTGTTTCATGTATTTCTTATATTTTAACATTCTAACATCAAAATGTAAATGCATAACTTACTACCCCTAAAAGTATGCTTACTACTCACACAAACTCACCAATTAAGCCCCGAAAACTATTATTTCACATACCAAAACTACAAATATACTCTAAATTTTTCGACTTCATGAAATTTTCAGCACTTCCACTACACCACTCACTTAACTGCTGATTTACCTCCAACGCTTTCGCCTCACATTCGCATTTCCAGCTACACTAACTCACTTAAATTGTCGCGTTAGCATAAATTGTTATAATTATGGTCCAAGCAATTTAGATAAGGTCGATATGGTTATGCCAAGTGCCCACAAGCGCGTAGCACATGCACATGCTTACATGCTCCGTAGCACCCATTACATATTTACATGTATGTGCTTGTGTTAAGTATGTGTGCGCGCATAAGAACACTTTTGACATTTCGCCGTCATAACAATTACACAAAATTGTTGGCAATAAAAGTGTGCGACGGCACAAAAACGAATAATTCCCAACGAACAACATACATATGTGCATGTATGTATGTATGTAGGTATGTTGTGGTGTGCAGCAAGTAACCACATTTTGTAGCAGCAACATTCATGCATGTTTCGCCAATTCTCGCGACACTCGCTCGTTTAATGTATGTAGACTGTCACAGCAGCGAAACGAACGCCAGTTAGCGCCATAAAAAAATGTTGTTGTTGTTTTACTTGCAATAAAATTCGTACATATGGATATGAATGCTGGGGAAGGAGTTTGGTTCGAGTGTTTGTAGGGGAAACATTTTCATTTGACGAGATAGCTCCACAAAATTTGGCACAGAGCTTTTCCAAAAGCAACGCTAGAATATCTGAAAAAAATTTTAAGATCGAATGACTATAGCTTATAGCTGTCATACAAACTGAATGATTAAAATCTAGTTTTTGTACAGAAAACTTTCTTATTTAAAGAGATATCCTCACCAAATTTGGTGCAGGTTATTGTCTAAGACAGCAGTTTAATCTCAGAAGAAATTGTAAAGATCGAATAACTATAGCATATAGCTGCCATACAAACCGAATGATTAAAATTAAGTCCTTGTATAGAAAACTTTTTTATTTGACGAAATATCTTAATGAAATTTTTCGTGAAATATTACCAAAAGTAATGCTACAATATCTGAGAAAAATTTTACGATCGGATATTTATAGCATATAGCTGCCATACAAACTGAACGCTCATAATTAAGACCTTGTATGGAAAACTTTTTTATTGAAAGAGATATCCGCACCAAATTTGGTGAGAATTATTTTCCTAGTCAGCAGTATAATCTCAGAAAAAATTGTAAAGATCGTACAACTATAGCATATAGCTACCATACAAACTGAACGCTCTAAATCAAGTGCTTGAAAGAAAAAATTTTTTTTTCGAAATTATCATTTTTTCTAGTTTTTGTTGTACTTGACTTGTTTATTATGGTATTTAATTGTTGTTGTTGTTCTAAAGAACATAATAAATGCAAGAAAATTTCACTCCTATAAAATTATTTTCCGTGTGCGTCACTCGTTGTGTGGCAACCCCTCGGAATGTGAGAAATTCCGGCAATTAGTAAGAATAATATTTAAATTTCGTAAATTACTTGTATATTTTGAAAGCTTTTGGAACGTCGCGCTTCATTTAGCACATCTTTAGCATAACTTCTGCAATCAAAAAGCACAAAAGCGTCCATTTTGCCCACCGCCACTACGCCGTCTTCGCATTGTGCCACCCAAAACAGCAGGTGCTTCACGCTGAGCGCCAACAAAGCAGTTTGCTGAGGCAATTAAGTGCTCTAATAGGCAGCGATTTCTTGCTTCAAATAATTAATTGCTTTTCAACACAAACAAAGCGCGCTGCGTCGTGGAGCCTGTGGCGCATACGCAAGGCAGCCTTGCCACTTCACACGTCATTCACCTACACACGCAAAGGCATATGTTGAAACACAGTCAGCGCGTGTGTGTGTGTGAGTGCGCGAACTCACCAACTACATTAAAGCATATGTCGAAATTTATTTATTGAAATAAAAAACAAAAACAAGAACATATTGCATTGCAGCGGCAGCCACTGTAGGTGGTGGCTGGCAATAAAATACAGCAACGAGTAAAAATAGCGCTGAAATGAAAAGCTGCTTTGCAGCACAAAACTCCCGTGCCAGTCAGAGATGCTGCGCTGCGCTTAAAATTTGTTGCTGTGTTTATTTTTTGTGCCCAACTGCGGCGCATTTCTAGCAGATGATTCATTAAAAACTGCACTTCCACATTTTATTTGCTTTGCGGTGTTTATTTTACGCGATATGCCTGTTGCACACGTGAACACAAATATACATACCAACATAGCAACTCGCGGTAGGGTAGCGCGCTGACGGGCCAACATCGCAGTTCGCGGTAGGGCAGCGCGCGGCCGGACGCCCAATTCGTGCAGCCCAATCACCGCATAATTCGATGTAATTGCGCGCATTCAAACGGACAGTCGAAAGCCGGCGCTGAAGTGGTATGTGTAAGCACATAAACATATATGTATGCGTATGCGGCATGAATCTACAAGCGCGCGCACGCTTACATATGCTTTATGCAGGCGTAAGGTGCGCATACTTTAGCCGGCGTGGTGGCATGCAACAGAGCGCTTATTGATTTTGGGATTCTTTACACTTCATTTCCGAATACTTCAACCGAAGCGCTTACCGCAGCAATGGCATAATGCAACAGCAGCAAGCGCGCGCACAAAGGTGATGGCGTTAAAGGTAGCGCAGTTGAACTCGCGTCTTAAATGGCTGCACTTGAAGCGCGACGCAAAGAATGCGCGCACACATACAACGCTTCAATAAAATATGTATGTATGTGTGTGTATAGGTACGCGCGGTGCTGTTGTCGATGCTAAAGGCTAAGGTAAATAAGCTGGCCAGCCAAAAGTGCAGCGCGCAATGAGTAAACGTTGGTAGTCAGCGCTTAATAAGGCAACCTTTGAGTATGTGTTGCGCGAAATTGGATTTACTCTTGTACATATGTAAATATGTACATACGTGTCTGCATTTTCCAACATTTATATACACTTAGCCACCACTGTCCACTCTATTGCATTCCGCATCGTGTTTCACATGAAGCGCTAGCAACGAATTCTCAGGAAGCGCTCGGCCGAATCCCATGTACAGTGGCATTTCGTGGAAGCGCGTCCAAACACAAAGCGCGCACATACATAAATATGTATAATTATCAAGATTACGCAAATATAGATTGTAGCGCGTCATTAGTTGCTTAAATACAAATTCATACCGAGTTTCTTTGCTGCTCACCATTGTGTGAGTAAAAAAAAAATACAATCCAAGCCTTAGCGCTCTTCGCGACCTGACTTCCTTTTCCATTACAATGCTTAGTCTGCAGCCTAATTTCACTGGAATTTTTAGTAAACATACAAATATTTACATTTCAATTAGCAACGTTGCATTTTTAGTTTCGTTTCAATATTATCACTTTATTATTTTTATTTTCTTTTGTTTTGCATACAAATATTTACTAATCCTCAACTTTTTTTTTTTCAATTTTTTCCAGAAATGGGTCTGCGCTACTGTGAAACACCCTCGGTCGGCACTTGTTGCACGTTCAATATGGAAACGCGTCTGGCGCTGCAATCGCGCATGCAGCTTGAGAAGCAGTCCAAGGAGCAGATTACGAAATTGTCGAATGCTTTGGCGGCGAAAGCGCAGAAATATAACTGTAAGTAGACAAATTGATATTCCTCTAAGAAAAACGAACATTTTTCTAGGAAAAAATAATAGAGACGCGATACAAATTCGATAAAATAAACAAAAATGCTTCTTCTTATTAACTGAGAACATAGAACTAAGTAAAATTTTGGAAAATTTTGAGACACTTATTTGCCCATTTCAAGCTTTACCAATCATAGATTA
This sequence comes from Bactrocera correcta, assembly GCA_027475135.1. Taxonomy (NCBI): domain Eukaryota; kingdom Metazoa; phylum Arthropoda; class Insecta; order Diptera; family Tephritidae; genus Bactrocera; species Bactrocera correcta. Next base: position 60,734,769 of record CM050325.1, on the reverse strand, counting down.
CACTTTTCTTATACTGTGCCCCGAGTAATCGCCCTTAGCGTATGGTGAATCGAATAAACAATTGGTATAAATGCAATAGACTGGCATAATCGCTTAGAGACAAAGTAGTATACATATTTTACACAACTTATTTTAGCCTCATTCGAAAAGCAAGAGTGCTGAATCGAACAAGCAACTGGTATAAATGCTAAGGACTGGCATAACTGGTTAGAGGTAGAGTATTATATTATTGACAACGCAAACTCATTACCCTAACACAACTTATTTCAATCTGACTCGATGCTCAAGAGTGCTGCAACGATTAAGCAACTGGTATAAATACAAGAGACTGACATAATTGCTTGGATACAGTATTATTTCATTGGAAATTCAAGCTCATTACCCTTGTACAACTTATTTCAGCCTCACTCGATGATAAAGTGTGCTGAATCGAACAAGAAACTGGTATAAATGCAATAGACTGCCATAATTACTTAGAGCTAGCATAGTAAGTGGTTCCAAAAAGTCGAGGTGCTATGACGTTTCTTTGCGAAGAGAGTCACAATTTTTTTTGTACTTTCTACCACTCTGTAAACCTCAACCAAATGTATGTTGCCCAAACAATAGCAAAAATTATATTAACCTTAATCGGTGAACGAGTAAACGCCCTTAAAGCGTGCTGAATCGAACAAGCAACTGGTATAATTGAAATAAACTCGCATAAAATATCTAGAGATAGCATAGCAATCGGCGCTGACAGTGTAAAAAGCTATAACATTTACTTAGAGAGGAACAAATCGAACAAGCAACTGGTATACCAGCAAAATACTGGCATAATCGCCTAGAAAAAGCATGGCATTCGATTCTAAAAATTCAAAGAAATGTCATATTTCCTCATAAAGGCGTGTCACAATTTATTTGTGGTTAAATGGGTGTCAGAAATTATATAATTTCAACTAATTTAGCGTCGTGTACGCCGCTTGGTAAACCGAAACCAATTCTATGTTGCCGAAATAACGGCAGAGCATCATTTTTCAATTACACGAAATTTAAATTTAGACCACGCATAAGAGAGCAAAAGGTCGAGTGCGCAAGCCGAAGTCGCTACTTGAAAAATTAAAACATTACTCCGCTTACGCCTGCTTAATGTTCGCTGACACGATTAACTTGACACCCACTTGAACCCAAAAACAAAAAAGAAGATGGATGAGCGGCAAAGCAGCTAGCGACCGTATAGCACAGGGTTGCGCTTCATCTAACGGTTACACAAATCTGTGGCATGTCACATGACACGCTGTCAATATACAGTGGCTCTGTGGCTGCTGCTTAGGCGCGACCCTCCACAAGTGCCTACCCAATGAACCATGCACTCGTTGCACGCGGCGTGTTGCGCATGCGGTGCACTGCAACAAATTGTGGCATGCACATACTTAACTGAAATTGTTGCTGTTTATTTAATGTATGTTATTGTGGTTGCTGTCGTTGCATTACACCGCTTGTTTGTGTCAACAATCTGCGCGCTGCCGGATGTGGAGTTTTCCAATTATGTTCGATTAATCTTGTGTGCGCGCTGAAACAAGACAAATCTAATTTGCTGTGCCCAAATAAGTCATAAACATTATTAATAATTAATTAACACAATTTCCGTTTCGTGATTTATTGAGTTTTATGCCTTGAACAGCATAAAACATATTAGTAAATGAACAGCGTGACGAGCTGAGTCGATTTAGCCATATCCGGTCCTCTGTATATAAGCGACCTAGTCCCTCAGTTATTGAGCATCGCTCTGAAATTTTGCGCACTTCATTTTCTCTCCAAGAAGCTACTTATTTGTCGAAATTGTCGATATGGAACCACTATAGCATATAGCTGCCATACAAACTGAACGATCAGAATCAAGTTCTCGTATGGAAAATTTTTGTATTTGACGAGATATCTTCACGAAATCTGGCATGAATCATTGTCCAAGGCAATAATATAATCTCCAAAGAAATTTTTCAAATCGGATAACTATAGCGTATAGCTGCCATATAAACCGGCCGATCAAACTCAAATCCTTGTGGGAAAACTTTTTTGTTTAACAAGCTATCGTTACGAAATTCGCCACAGACTATTCTCTAGAGCAACGCTATAATCTCCAAAAAAAAATTTCGGATCGAACATATATAGCATATAGCTGCCATACAAACTGGCCCATCACAATCAAGTTTTTGAAGAAAAACTTCAACCTGTGAATGGTATTCTAGCTTCGCTGTAGCCGAAGTTAACGTTTTTTCTGTTCATTTTTTTTTTTTTTTTTTGTAAATAATTTTAATAATTTCAAATTAATCTCATTAACTTCTCTTTCGTTTCAGCCATCTTCCGCAAGCTCTTGGGCGAATCGAAAGAGGAGTTCCACAAGATGTTCACACGCACCTATGGCGTTATCTATCAGCAAAATTCCTATGTCTTCTCCGATTTATTTAATGAATTGGAAAACTATTACACGCGTGGACGCGTCGATCTGCTGGAAGTGATGGACAAATTCTTCAACACGCTCTACCAGAAAATGTTCCAAGTGCTGAACGGACAAACGTTTGAAGAAAAGTAAGTACGAGAAATAGTTTTTGACTGACTTTATTTATTTTTATTTTTTAATTTTTTTTCTTTTAAAGTTTTTTCAATTTTTTTTTAATTTTTTTAAATTTTCTTTTAATTTTTTTTTAATTTTATTTTTAATTTTATTTTTTTTTTTTTTTTCTTAAAATAAATTTTTTTTTATTTTTTTTTTGTTAATTTTATTTTTAATTTAATTTTTAATTTTTTTTATTTAATTTATTTTTTTTTTTATATTTTTTAAATTTTTTTATTTTTTTTTTATTTTTTTTTAATTTTTTTTATTTCTTTAAATAAAAATTTTTTTTCTTAAATTTTTTGTTAATTTTTTTTAATTTCATTCTTAATTTTTTTTTATTTTTTTTAATTAAAAAAAAATTTTAATTTTTTTGTTAATTTTTTGTTTGTTTACTTGCAACATTTTTATACGTATTTGTGGGTCTGGGAGTCTTCATGCTTTCACGATTCTTAATAAGCTTTGAGCTTAAACCTCCGCAGACAGCTTTCAGAGCTTTCAGTTAAATTAAGTGTTTAGGTTATGACTGTTGCTTATTTTAAACAAAATATGATTTTAAACCAATTTTTCATTTAGTCCACATTTTATATGATTTTAAAAGCAAGTAAGCCATTGACTTTCACAAAGAAATTTAAATTCAATGTGGTTAAAGGAATTAGAGAATAAAACAAAGTGTGTTCAACACTCAAGAAATAACAAGACTTTCAACTAAGGGCTATAGCCAACACGTGACCACAAGGAAACTGATATGAATTCTGCATATTTGACTCTCCAGAGCAAGTTTTAGACAAAAGCGTTGCCACGCACCAAAAAATCACAGCATTGGCTTAAATTTCTGAAACTCACACACATATGTACAAGCCATTTATATTAAACTCTGCATTCATTCACTGCTGCTTGCTGACTTTGAGCAACGAAAGTGTGAAGGGAAACGCTGATGACCAAGCTTGTCACCGAAAGTCAAGTACCATGACAAACAGCTTAAATTACCGCTTTGATTAGCAAACGGAGCATTTATGAGTTATGTGGCTTTGTAAACTATACGTACATATATATGTATATAGTCATATTCAGCCACCAAGAGCTTGTAATTCTTCAAGCAAAAATACCAAAAAAAACGCAGTGAAAGAGTAAACGAGCATGAAAGGGTCAAGTTCTTGCGGAAACAGCGCTTGTTAGCACATACATTTCCATGTAAAAGCAACGGTCAGCGAATGGTCAACAGCAAGGGCGGTCGAACCGCAACAGCTCGTGTTACCCACGCGTGCATTTCGGTTTACCAAAGCGTTTAAAATATTGCAAACAAAGCAAATAAGTACTTTTTCTTCGCAGGCTATGAAGGAAATAACGGGAAATAGTGTGTGAAAATAATAAGAAAAAAAAAACAAAAGCAAGAAAAAAACGTTAACTTATATAATATCCTTCACAAGGAAAATATGTTTCTATACCATGATTGGTTGGTCAGATTGTATGGCAGCTATGTGCTATAGTTGATCTATCTAAAAGATTTCTTCACATATTATACAGATGTCTTCACTAATAAGTTATGTCAAATTTCGTGAAGATATATTGTCAAATAAAAAAGTTTTCCATACAAGAACTTAAGCTTTTTTGATCAGTTTGTATGGCAGCTATATGCTATAGTGATCCGAACTGAGCGATTTCTTCGGATATCATAACACTGTCTTTGAAAATAATCCATTTAAAATTTTGTGAAGATATATCGCTAAATAAAAAAGTTTTCCATACAAGAACTAAAGATTTATTGGTCAGTTTGTATGGCAGCTATACGCTATAGTTAGCCGATCAGAAAAATTTCTTCAGATAATATAGCGTTGCCTTCAGTAATAAATCATGCGAAATTTCGTGAAAATATCTCGTTAAATAAAAAAGTTTCTCATACAAGAACTAAATTTTTATTGGTCAGTTTATATGGCAGCTATATGCTATAGTTGACCAATTTAAAAAATATTTTCAAGTATTATAGCTTTGCTATCACTTATAAGCCGCACCAAATTTCGTGACGATATCTCGTCAAATAAATGAGTTTTCCATATAAGAACTAAATTTTTATTAGTCAGTTTCTATGGCAGCTATATGCTATAGTGGTCCGATATCGACAATTCCGACATATGAACATCTGCTTATGGAAAAAAGAACGTGTGCGTAATTTCAAATCAATATCTCAAACACTGTGGAACTAATTGACAGATATTGACTTCGTCTGTCTACAGACCCTGTTCAGGATATAATAAACAAATGCCGTATTTTTATGTAAAAATGTTTGCATTTATGAATGAATTCATATATGTACATAGATTCCGTTCAACTGCTTGAATTTCATCACTCTGACAGGCATTCAAAAGTCCACTAGCAGCGAAAGATGTAGAAAAGCAGCGGCAAAATAGCCAAAAGTCATTTACAACGAATTTGTTAAAAGGCGCGTTGACATGTCGGCTTATAGAAACACATCCAGATGCATGCAATAACACACAATTGTTTACACTATCATATATGCAAGCTCGTTTAGTTGCAAATATACACATACACACATACAAACACAAAGTGTAACCAAGCACACCTCATTCATAAGCAAATAAAAGCGAAAAATGGCCGGAAGCGCGGTGACTGGGCCAACAAGCCGCGTTCAAATGATCTTAGGCACACAGCGTATACACGCGCGCACACACACATATATACACAAGCATATGCAGTGAACACTGCTATAAAAACCGTCTGTATTGTCCCACTCCTCTCTCCTTGCTCTTTCTAGCGCTCTCTAAATACTCGCAGCAAAGTTTTATAGCTTTGGGGGCGGCGTTGTAAATATGCGAACTGCAAAAGTAATAAAAGCAATAAAAACAACAACAATGAAGTACAGTGCAGCCCTACAAGTGCCGCAAACATTTTGCGCACACACACATACACCCACATAGAAGCATACATAGTTAGCATCTTGCACTTTTTCACACCTCTTGGAAATTATGCGATATGATGGCCCTTAATGTACATACTGACAAGCAAAAATACATACTCTTTAAGCATACATACAGCGTGTCTAACTTACACTAGCCTCAGCAACTCTCTTCAACTTTATTTACTTTTTTATTTCACTTAAAGTTCCAACAATCAACGCTTTATTGTGCCCGCTTTTGATTTCAAATTCATCTTTTGTTTACTTTACATTAATTTTATTGTTGTTTTTGCTTTTCCAAAGGGTTAAGTGCAAATGTGAAGCACGTATCTTTCGCTTTTTTCATTGCTGCTTTCGCTCTTCCTTTGTTATCCTTGAACTAAAGTGCATCCTGCTGGGATCTAAAGTGTTAGGCGACGCGGTGAATAAGCATAGATTTAAAATTTAAAGAAAAGTTTAAAAAAATCTTTGAGTAAAAGACTGTGGATGACCAAGAAAGCACTATAGGTTCGGTTTTACCAAGCTCGAGTTCACACATAAACTAAAATATGGAAAATGTGATATTCAAAATCTAATTTTTTAACTGAAAAAATCGTGCAAAAGACTCTCGACAGCTAAGTAAGACTATAAGGACAGTTTTAGTGAGCTCGAATACTGGCATAACCTAAAATAAAAGTGGTATTCAGAAAGGAGTTTGTTAAGTGAAAACATCTTTTGAAATACCCTGGACGCCTAAGAAACCACTATAGGTCTTGTTTTCGCTAACTCATTTACTCACATAACCTAATAATAGGAAAAACGTGACATTCAAAACATAATATTATAAGTGAAAACAGCTTGGGAAAAACTCTGGAAGCCTAAGCAACGACTATAGGTCCGGTTTTAGCAAGCTCAAATCCTGACATAACCTAATATATGAATAAAGTTCATAGAAGAAGAGTTTTTTTGTGTATAGAGAACTCGGTGAATAAACCTGAAATTTATATTTAAACATTTCTGAATAGAAGTCAGCTTATAACGAATACTCGACGCCTAAGAAAGCCTATAGGTTCAGGTAAGCGAGCTCCAATAATGTTATCTAGAAAGTGCTCTAGACAAAGGCTTATGGAAGAAGTGTTTCTTTTGATTAGAAGACTCGTTGAATTAACTATGAAATGAGTTGAAATCTAAGAAAAACTATAGGTTCAGTTTTAGCGAGCTGGAATTCGCACATAACTTCCATTCCCACGACAGTCGGGTCTACGTAACCCAACAGAACACGGATATCTCATAAGAACTCTCGACTATAAGTTCGGATTTAGCGAGCTCCAACTAGATTTAGATTTAAAAATTTTCGAGGTGAAATCAGTCTATAAAAGACTCAGAACTCAGAACCTAACAAACAACCATAGGTATGGTTTTAACAAACTCGCATACTCACATCAGTTTCATTCACACGAAAGTCTGGTCTAGGTCAACGGATCGTACCCGAATTTTGATCCGTCCAAGGACTGTCAAATGGGCAGTATTCTGCCGCTATAACCACAACAACTCGCATAACTTGAGTGGTATAGAGAAAGTAATCTGGATGAAGGCGCTGAATTGTGACGCTTAAAAATATTTTTGGGCTTTACCAGCGGATCTAGAAAATACATGTTATGGAAAAATGTTTTGGACCCGAATATGTTTCAAATCTTACAAAAATTGTTCTTGTCGAGCTTTTCCTAGACTACTTCGATGGATTCTACTTCTAATCCTTCTTCTTCTTCTTTTTCTTCTTATTATTATTATTATTATTATTATTATTATTATTATTATTATTTTATTATTATTAAATATAATTTTTATAACTTTTTTCAGATTCCTAAAATGCGTCAGCGAACATATGAAAGAACTGAAACCGTTCGGCGATGTGCCCGACAAACTGGCTGTACAAATCAAACGTTCCTTTGTGGCGACGCGCACCTACTGGCAGGCGCTGCATACAGCCGCCGAAGTGTCGAAGAAGATGATGAATGTGAGTTGAAACAAAAACAATAAAAATAATAATTTTTAATCTCTTTAAAAAAAAAAAAAAAATAAATACTTATATTTTTTTAAATACTTATATTTTTTTTATTTATTTATTTTTTTTTTTTACCTCTCCATAGGTACGTTTGAACGCCGACTGCACGGCCGCGCTCACGAAAATGCAACACTGCGGCGCCTGCAAGGGCTATGCGGAAAAGCCCTGCACAAATTACTGCGTCAATGTGATCAAGGGTTGTCTACACTTTGTGCACGAATTCGACACGGAGTGGGAGAATTTCGCCGTCGCCATGGACAAGGTTGCCGAACGCTTGCTGGGCTCATTCAATATTGTCATGGTTGTCGAGCCGATTAATATCAAAATCTCCGAAGCAATTATGAATTTTCAGGTGAGTTGAATGAACTGTGAGATTAAAGTATGACTGAAAGCAGTGGCGGGTTTCAGGGGAGGAGGGGTGTTAAAACCTTTTTCCAAACAAAATCAGAGATTTTATGTCTCATTCAGCAGAATTTATGAATTAGCTTCAATATAAAAAATATGTTGGATGCAGACCCCCTGAAAAATCAATGCCACTGCTTCGAAAAGAAATAATTTTCAAGATTTTTAGATCTCGTCAACTGAAATGTAAACCAACGTATCATCAAAAAATCGAAAATGAGTTTTTTGTTACTTACGTCTTACTACGTCATCGTATCATAAAATTTTAACCTCTCATATTGTCAGATATAACCAATATATAACCTATAGATAACCAATTTATAACCTATAGATAACCTATAGATAACCAAAACTCAAGTTTTGTTTCAATATGAGCTATAATTTTTCCTTCGCCTGTAAACTTATGAAAAGTGATGTTACGTTATTTTGCATTTTAGGTGACAATAAAATAATATAACCCCAACATTCATTCAGAAAAGTCGTAAAATTTAAATCATATGCAAACGTTAAAATCGAAGCCCATAAAAGTCGTACTTTGTTGCTTTTTACATAAAATTTTGTGAAAACTAAATATAGTTTAAGCCCAAAACCGGTTTTAGATCTTAGTTGGGTCATAAAAACCATAGCATAAACACCCGCGGTAGTTGACAAATCTTTAAGCTTTGATTTTATGGCGCTTCATTAATGTAACTAGTTTAACTGTTTGGCTTAATGAATTTTTATTTACCATTTAAAGTGCTAATTTTACTTAGAAACTTGTAAGCTTATAATGAAGTGTCTAAGCTTGATTTAACTTGGTGAATAATTTAGGTTATGTTAGATTATACTGAACAACTGTCACGTCATACATAGACCTACTGGTGCTTAGTATTGCTAGATGACGGTTCAGTTTATAGAAGCTGAAGTATTCGTCATACGGCACGTTAAGGGTTTTAGCGTACTTTCGCGAAAGGTTATAAAATTTTGATGCTACACCTAGTCCCTTGAACCAAAAAGCTCCTAGTTATCTAAGACGAGTTCTAGTTAAAGCTGAACAGAAGTGTAGGAGGTGTTTCAGACTGTCTCTCATGCCTACTTCCCTGCACTTTCTGCATGTATTGTCATTACTTATGCACAACCGACTCGCATGTGATGCTAGTGACCAGTTATTAGGCGACACACGTTCTGCAGTCCTCTCGAGACCGTGTGATTAAAAATCATACGTATTCTTCTTCGGTACTCTGAGAGTCCTTTAGGAAATTTTATTATACAGTGACTCCGTATTTCCTGTACTGGTTCAACAGTGACTTCGTTGGCCGGAAATTCTTTGTGGGATCAAGTATATATGCAGCCACTACTGATTCTTGAGATAATTGTGTTAATTACCGCCTGGTCAGCTACAAAAACTTCTGTCTAAAAGAGACTGTAGTAAAGGCTTCTGTCTAAAAGAAACTGCAGTATGCCAGAAGCTTGAAGGATCGCCTGAATCCAGCTCCGAACAAAGAATTTCCCCTCCAACACCTTTATCGTTGCTAGCTATTTCAGCCACCTTCCTGACTGCGTAGACTTCCGCCAGGAAAATAAATACTGCAGTATTCCGGAAGCTTGATTTTCATCTGATATCGAGCTCCGAACAAAATATTTCAAGTCCCACACCTTTAGCGCTCTTAGTTATCTTAGCCACTTTCCTGACTACAAAGGCTTCCGCCTACCCCAATACCACAGTATTCCGGAAACTTATACGTCGCGCTTGAGAACCAGCTTCGAGCAAAAGATTTTGACCCCGACATCTTTAACATTGCTAGCTATCTTAGCCGCTTTTCAGGACGCAAAGACTTCCACCTAAAATATACTGCAGCATTCCAGAAGCTGTTTTGTCAACTGAGAATCAACTTCGAGCAATTGTACCATATCTATTCAGCTCTGCAGTTTGAATTATTTTATCGAGCAGTAGATTGAGGAAGTCTCACGATAGTTAATCGTCTTTTCTGAAACCTCGCTTGGTATCGAACGGCTCGGAGAGGTCTTTCTCGAACCTGACGGACCTTTTGGTATTGCTCAACGTCAGTTTACACAACCGTATAAGCTTTGCGGGGATACAAAATTCAGACATAGCGGCATAAAGGCAGTCTCTTTACGTGCACTCAAAAGCAGCTTTCAAATCCCCGAAGATTGTGGGATCTTCCTTTTTGTGGATTTTTCAGAGCACACTTAAATTCCAAACGTAAGGCATACTTTCGGCCGAACGTATTCTATAAAGAAGCTGATCTTGCTCCTTATCAGTTTTTCGCCGCCGTATTTGAATAGCTCGGCTGGCAGTCCATGGGTTACCGCTGCTTTGTTGTTTTCCAGACGGGTAATTGCTATTCGAACTTCTTCATGGTTGAGCAATGGAACATCTGATAAATCGTCATCGATTGTTGAATCGGGTTCAACATCTCCTGGTGGTATGCTTTCACTGTCATTCAGCAGACTGGAGAAGTATGCTCTGGGTATCGGTTACTAGATTACCTCTGGTGGTTCTACAAGAGAACGTTTCGATCTTCCTTCCATAATTTTCCCGGTCTATTTAGGATATTTTGCTTTGAACCACTCGTTCTCGCTTCCATATTGCCTTATACTAAACAAGCACCAAAACTATTTTCCTTAAAGCTTTTAACATGCAAATCGATAAACATCTCTTCAACTCATTTTAATTTCCGCTGCGCATGCGCATACTAACTTTTAAATCGTGCAAAAAACACCAGCATCAGTTGTCTAATCAAATCCAGCGCCCATTAGTTTTGGCCGCGGGTGCGCCGCGCCTGCTTGTTTAATGCCTTCACAGTAGCCCACACGCAATGGGTCGTCAATGTGTTGTCGCTGCTGGCAAATCAAAGCTTTTAACGCTGCGGATGCTGTTGCTAATGACTTTAGAGGCTTTGAACTTTGTTTGTTTCGGCTATTGTTGGTGTTGGTGGCGGAAATTAGTATAAATAAAATTTATATATTTTCGATTTTCGCTTAATTAACATTTAAATTTATGGCTGCTCGGCTGGTACGCATCATCTGCCAAATTTAGCCGCGCTTTAATCAATTTCCTTTCTTCTTCTTATTTTCAATTTCTCAAGTTTTGCTCATGCCATTTGTTTCGATATTCGACATTCAAGTCGCTAGGCATTGTTTACACTCCATTTGCTAATTAAAATTCTACAATCGAGCTTTCAAGTTTCGCAAATTTATTACACCGCCTGCCTCTGTTTACAAACCGAACGTGTGTCAGCTGCTCGCAATGTCTCGCGCGCAGTAGTTGCCACATTGACTGTGGCTGAGTCAGTGCAAATTAAATTGCTCCGTTTCGTTTGCACTTTAATCTATTTGAACTTGTTGTTACTCAGTTTTATTGAATGTTTGCGTTGTTTACTTTTATTGCGTTTTCATTTCTCTGATTTTATTATAATTTCGCCGTCTGTTTGGCTTAGCGCTTTGATAATTTGTTTATTTGGTTTATTTGTTGTAATTAAATTTACATTCCTTACTGCCAAATTCGCGCTAAAATTTATGACGCGCGGCGCTTTTCGGGTTGCCTGTCGGCGAATTTTCTTCAATTTGTGTTTATTTCCGTTTTTCGCACCTTCACTTTGATCCGCCAATTTTTCGGCATTCCTTTTGATACTGCGTTGATTTGTGTGAAATTATAAACAAAATAAAAAAATACCAAAAATAGCTCAACGGCTGGCACAGTTGGCTATGCGTAATATATAGTCTTACCGGGCCGGTGAAAGCTGTTTTCCGCAATTTGACAGCTCAATTCTGTCGGGTGAGCCATAACGAGGTTTCCTACTTTTTTTTTAAAGAAAAAAACAAAAACTTCAACTTTAAGATGGAATGTTTGTTATCATTCGAAAGAACATGCTTTGGCATTTATTTTTTGTAGACTATGTCCTTCAAATGTAGGCCGTGGCTTCGTCTCAGATGGTCCATCCGTTAAGCACAATTTTCGTTGACTCGTTCGAGCATTTCGACTGGTAACTGGCGAATGACACGCGTTCTGTTTTGTCCAAGGCCTGAATCGAAGCGAGATTGTCCGCATAGACTTTAGACTGTACATATTCCCACAAGAAAAAGCCTAACGGTGTGTTATCACACGATCTTTATGACCAATCGACCTACCCAAAACCTGAAATTATCTGCTCACTGAAGTGTTCACTCAATAAATCCATTGATTGATGCGATGTGTGGGAAGTGGCGCCGTCTTGTTGAAACCAAATGTCGCCGAGATCACGAGCTTCAATTTCAGGCATCAAATAATCGGCTATCATGACGCGATAATGGTCGCCACTGAGGGTTACGTTCTCACAGGCATCATTTTTGAAGAAATATGAACCGCTGATCTCACCAGCCCACAAAGCACGTTATTTTTTCTGGATGAAATGGCAGCTCTTGAATCTCTTCAGTTTGCTCTTCGTTCGAAATGCGGCAATTCTGCTTGTTTACGTACCCGTTGAGACAAAAATAGGTCACAACGCTTAACAAGGTTTGGCTCGAAAACATCGCATCTTCTTGGAACTTTTCAAGAGCTTTTAGAGCGCAGCGATGTCGCTTGGAAAGGTCAAGCGGCTTCAGTTGTAAGCACAAGCTATATTTTGTACGCTTTCAATTGAAGATATCGAAAAAAGTACCCCTACTTGAACCACCCGTTATTATCATATCACATGCCATAATTTATTGCCCTAAATTTCTCTATTTATTGGGCGTTGTTTACTTGTGTATTATTTTTGGCGCGAAAATGGGTTATCTGCAAATATTATCTGCAGCAAATTTTCCTATAGAAAATTCATAGAAATCCGCTTAATTTATTGCCGGTAAACAAGATATAACATTTGGTTAGTTCTCATTGCGACTAGCAGTTTATTTTGTTTGAGACCTTGAGCAATTGTTGTGTAGGCAGATAAATCAGTACTTCAAAGCAAACACGACGGGTGTTGCACCAATAAACACAGCCATTATGTAAATTTTATAAACAATTTTATTCGCTTTACGAGTTTAGAGAGAATACGTAAACGATGGAGATTATATAGGTTGTCTATTGATGGTAAAATGTAGTTAAGGTAGGTAGGAAGGACGCATCTTAAAGCTTTGGTAAGTCCGTAGTGAAATCGACGGGACTAAATCCTTGCACTCCATTAGGTTCTCCCTGAACCACCACTAGCTCCTGATAAAAACATTATTTTCCTACACATATTCTTACATTCGAATAAAATTTATACCATAAAAGAGGTTCTATAGTCACTTCTTCTTCGACCTCTGAACCACTAAGTTTTATTTGTGCAATCTCCGAAACATTATTTTTCTGTAAAAAGACTTGCATTCTAATAAAATTTATGCCATAAAAGATGTGCTATAGTCTCTTCCTCTACGACCTCTTGACAGCTATCAGAATGGTCATTATATAGCGTCGCCAGGCTGCTGATATGTCTGCTAATAATACAGCGACCTGTAAATAGTCCTATTAGAGTTCATATATCACTTCTTTTTGCATTTTAATGGTCTGTATGTTCGGCCCATATTCCATTCATGCCACGTTTGCCTGATTGTTGAACAAATTAGGAATTTGTCCACCGAGACTCAACTACCGATTCTTAATTAAAATGCAACCAGAGCCAGAGGCATATAAATTACCTCTTTTTCGGCGTCTAATGGTAGTGTGGTGCCTCCTCTGTCTAGTTCGCCCAGTAGTACTAGGAATTACAGTAGAGTAGTATCTACTGAGCTAGGAATATCACTATGACCCGCAACCCATTGCAGGGTTGTCGTGAAATAGGATGCTAGACCTCTTTCGCTATCTTTGATTTAACCCTAAGATACTATTGTTATCTGATTAGTAGAGGACATAGTAGACCTAAGGTCGCGTATATTTCTCGTTCATCAAAAGACTATAGTGATTCCAAAGTTAAAAAAATTGGTAGGCATTCTGTAATTGCTGTGACCGCTTGGAAGATACTGCGGTGGTCTGGTAGGCGGAAGGCAATTCTGGTATCTAATTTTGCTGAAAAAACCCCACCTTCCAATCGATTATTTAGTTTGGACTCATGCATATACATACTTATCGCTGTATCCCTGCCCCTTCTAACCCCTTTTCCACTCTTCTCTGGTAGTGAAAGCATTATTGGGGACCGATGTTAAGTTTAATTTTATAGGTTTTCGAAAATCGGTGGTATTGGGATTCTATAGAAGTATTAGTATTGAAATTTCGTTACTGGTTATTAGAAGTATTGTAGTAATTGAGGTATTGGTATTGGAAATGGTAAGGTGTAGGCATGGCCATATGGTTTGACATTAGATTTGGTAACGTTTGCTAAGGGGTATTGCTTTTAGTATTATTACTGGCATTGCTACTGGTACTGGCATTGTAATTTGTATAGATAATAGGATTGGTATTGGTACTGGTACTGGTATTAGTAATGGTATTGATAATAGTCATGACATTGGCATTAGTATATTTACTGGTATTGATATTAATAATGGTATTGGTATTAGTATTAGCAATGTTATTGGTATTTGTATTGAGATTGGTATTGGTATTTGTATTGGAATTGGTTTTAGTACAGGTAAATGTATTTTTATTTGTAATGGTATTAGTATTGGTAGTGATATTGATGATAGTAATGGTACTGGCATTAGCATTGAGATTCGTTTTAATATTGGTATTTGGATCGAGATTGGTATTGATATTTGTATTAAGATTGGCGTTGGTGTTGGTATTTGTATTGAGATTATTACTGGGACTGGTATTGGTATTTGTATTGGGTTTGATATTGGTATTGGTTTTAGTATAGGTAATGGTATTTTGGTTGGTTTTGGTGTTGATATTAGTATTGGTACTGGCATTGGTATCAGGAATGGTATTGGTATTAGGAAAGGTATTAGTATTTGTATGGAGATTGGTCTTGGTTTTAGTATAAGAAACGGTATTTGTATTGGTATTAGTACTGGTACTGGTATTGGTATCGATAGTGGTACTGGTATTGATATTTGTATTGAGATTGGTATTGGTATTGATTTTAGTATAGGTAATGGTATTTATATTGGTATTTGTACTGGTACTGGTATTGGTGTTGGTTTTAATATAGGTAATGATATTTTTATTAGTTTTGGTACCAATACTGGTATTGATATTGGTTTTAGGATAGGTAATGGTATTTGTATTGGTATAAGTACTGGTACTGGTATTTGTATTGGTATTAGTACTGGTACTGGTATTGATATTGCTTTAGGGTAAGTGATGGCATTTGTATTGGTATTTGTACTGGTACTGGTATTGGTATTGGTTTTAGTATTAGGAATGGTATTGAGATTACAACCGGTTTTAATATGATTATTTCCAAAAAACCAATCATAAAGAAAAAACTAATGATTACATAAACATTAAACCAACTAAAACGAAAGAGTTAATGATAATTAAGTATACAAAAGTATTAACTATCATACTACAAATAAGGAGCTTTTTATGCAAACCCTATACTAGGACCTTGAATGACTTCTAATGTCTGTTCCGCTTACGTGAACACCACAGATTAGCGAATATATAACATTTCCAATTATGCATACGATACCGCTAGTTAAGTGAGTGTAATGTAAGCAAACAAAACTGCAACCGCATACAATAGCTAATATTCAGTAAGCTGCCACATTAACACATAATCGCTGAGGCTTACATACTTATGGCTGTGCATGAGTGTGGTATTTATGGACGCCTAGTAGTCGTGTGATAAATATATACCGTCGTATGCGTTTTTATCTGATTTCCTGTAATTGATAGCATTAAGTTGTCAGGCATTTCACTTTCATTGCACGGCAGCGTGTGCAACAAATACACACACACACATACACGGTGGACTCATAATAATCGATTATTGGTAGCTGAAAGCTAAACAAAGTGTTGAGTTAACACACCAGCAAGCGCTTAAGTGTGCATTTGTGTGTGTGTTAGTGTGGGCCTACCGGGAAGGTGTCAACACGCCAGCGCCTAGAAAATATGATATACGCGCCTATCGCAGCTATTGAAAACCACTTTTGTGGTTAACTTGCTGCAATCGGCCAACAGGCCCACACAGGTATACACACATACAAAATATATATATATATATGTATATGCACAGAGTACCTAGCGGCTTGTAATTGGCATGCCGGTAACTATGAGAATGCGTGTCAGCGTGAGATATGCGCGCCTCGTGTGCCAACTTGCAGTGGCACGGTGTGAATGCGGCGCTGCCAGTGATTAGATATGCGCTTGTAAATATATTTATATGTACTACTGTGGATATCTACGCTTGCAAGTGGGTTTCAGTGCTCCTCCAGTCATATTTGCTCAGTACTTGATGCGTTATGGCACTCTATCAGCAGCGTTGTCATGTTGTTGGTCATGACAAAAGTGTGTGTGTTTGTGCGTTATGCCTTACTGTATATATGCGTGCCACTTTTGTAGTTGTATTTGTTGGCTATCAAGTGGTAATTCATCATATTTCTCTATACGCTTATCATTTTCCATTATGCAGTTGGGTAAATTTGTTGCCATTGCGCGTCATTTGCGCTGAAAGTAGGTGAATTGTGGTAGACAACATTACGCAGATGTAGAGCTACATGCGTGCATATGTATATATATATATATATATATATATTACGGTAAACATTTTCGAAGTTGTTGCTTTCATATGCACACCGCTTTTTTAGCGCTTCCACAGACGTTTATGTCTGCGGCGAAACCAACGACGCGGCTGTGGTTTTCTGTGTTTTGTTGTTGTTTACCACTTTGTTGTTGTTGTTGTAAATTTTCAATATTTTTCAATGAAAATATTTCATTTATATTTTCGTGCGCAAGCTGAGATGGTATACATTTACTATTTATAATATGTGGAAATATTTTTTGAGGTTATAGCCTACTTTTAGGCGCGAGAACACACTTTTTAATATTAAGAGTCCCTGCTACTTGAAATGTCCGCGGCCCTTTCGTAGCATGCTGTGATTTATACATTAATAATAATATGTGAAAAAATTTGAGGTTATAGCCTACTTTTAGGGCGAGAGATAATTATAATAAATATTTAATATTGTTTATAATAATAACATAATGAAAATCCCCGGCTACTTGAAATATTCAAGACCACTTTTTAATTTATCTTTATATTTAAATATGTTGTCCTGCGCCTAGTAGTAGGCCATAACCTCAAAAAAAATTTTTTTTGGAAAATTCTTTTCTATTTATTCAGGATAGGGTCCATACACTGGTTATAGCGACCTACCAAGTTTCGTTTGTATAGCGATTTGTCCTTTGTTCAAAATAGGTCTCAGTTTCGGCGATCACGTCTTCATTCGACTAAAAAATTCAAAAAATTCGAAATTTCTTCTCAGCGAGCATTCTCTTGAGATCTGAGAACAGAAATAGTCGAAATTTCTTCCCAGCGCACATCATCTGTAGATCTGAGAACAGGAAAGCAATAGTCGAAATTACTTCCATGGAATTTTCTGAACCAGTAATGGAATTTTCCTAGCAATCTTGTAATACATTGCTTTGCGGAAGCAATTTAAATTTCTTAAATTTGCCGATTTCAAGTTAATTTCGTATAGTCGCTGGTATTCCTCTTTCAAGGTGTCCATGAAAATTATCCGTACTTCCCAAATATAGACCATTTCATCGTGTTGCGTCCCTCGGACAACTTTAGTCGAATGACTTCGGATAGTCGACAATGATGGAGCCATGCTTCATCATTTCACATATCGCTCCAAAATGGTATTATCGCTTAAGTCTCCAAAACTTGCCCGATGACAACTCGTCGTTGTTTTTGTCAAAAGTGAGGCGCACCCACTTTGCACAGAGCTTTTTCATACACAAATATTCTTCAGAGTACTGTTATTCGAACAACTTCACTTTACTGTCATCCAAAACTTCTTTGGACTTTTTTGGTATTTCGTCGTAACAAACTCTTTTCGTCGTCCAATGGTTCACGTCTTTGGAGCTTGATGAGTTGATTTTCCTGGGCAGAGTCCGGTAACTCGTCATCAACCAAGTTTTTGCTTCAACTTTTCGGTTCAGTGGACAACTAAATGGCTTTAATTCTAGTAGCGCATCTTTGTGTCAGGGTGGTGACTTTTCAAGTTGACATAAACTTATTTTTTTTCAAATTCTTTACATTTTATTAAACACATATTCTTCTTGCCTCGACAGGAATCCAGCCAATCAATCACCTCGCGCGTTTTCGAGGGCTGCGGACGCCCTAGCATCGGTCGCACGCGCCGCGCCGTCAGTCCCAAGTTTAGCCAACCCGTCGCCATACAACAGCCGCAAGCGCAGTCGTCATCAATAATTTTGACCAGCTCCGATTCGAAAGTTATACGCAAACGCGCCACGCTGGACGTGCCAGCCGAGCAAATCGAATCGGATATCTTGGACATTGATGCGGACGTTGACGATGCGATTGTATTGCGTGAACGGCGCGCCGCTGAGCCCATCACGGACGAGCAGAGCGCGGATGGCGATAAGACAAATGATGATGCCGGTGTTGGCGGTGGCGCGACGAGCAATGGTGGCGGCCGTGGTGGTGGTGGACGTGACAAGCAGCGTCGCAAGAACCAGCAAAATCGCAAAAACGACGATGATAATGGACGCGATCCGAATCTCGATAAGTTGGTGCGCGAGATTAGACAGCGCGTGAAGGAGTCGAAGAAGTTCTGGTCGAATCTGCCACATCAGATATGCAGCAATGACGAGATCTCCACGTCCTCGGATGTCGACGGCATGTGCTGGAACGGACACACGATCGATAGGTGGGTAGCGCAGACACATACAACATTGCTCTGCAAAAACAGATTTTAAACTTTTACTTTCTTACGCTGCAGATATATGCATCCGGTGACCAGCGAACAGAGCCGCAACCCCGAATTCCCTGGCAATCCGGCCACTACGAGTCAAACATCACAAGTTGCCACACAACTTTTCTACCTGAAGAATGTTATCAACCATCTGCGTAATGCGTACAATGGTCAGGACGTGGACTGGAGTGATCAAGGTAAGTCTAAAAAAACATTGCATACTTTTTAGCGCCACAAATAAACTCACATTTTATGACGTTCTGTTACAGACGATGCGCTCTATGGCAGCGGTGCTGGCTCTGGCGCCGGCAGCGATGACGAGGATGACGATGAAGGCTCTGGCTTGAGCGGCGGTCCATTCACGCCACCACATATGAAACCCACCGATCGTCCGGGCTCTATGCCAGCGAATAATATTGATGATGAGGATGAAGAAGATGTGGAAGAGCGTCGCATTACGGACAGCTCGCATACGACACGTCCCAAATATCCTGGCAGCGCCGGTACGGGTATTGATACCGTTGCTGGTGGTAATACGAACTCCATTGACGAGGACGAGGATGCTGACGACGATAATGATTTGAATGAGCAGAAGAGTGGTAGTGGCAATGCGGGCGCGAAGACGGCGCCTAAAATGACTTTGCGGCGCGCGTTGTTATTGTATTTGCTTCCATTATATATGGCGTGGTTTGGTGGTGTTGTTGCCGATATGCTGTGATGCGTTGTTGTTGCTATTGCTTAAGTCGTATTAAGGACACGGACAAACACTGTGTGGCGTCGGAGTGCGTCGCGTCGAATTTGTATGAATTATAATTTATATATTGTGTTTTGAGGTTAAGTGGCAGCACTGGCTGGAGCGTGTGTGAAAATAGTGCAGCATGCTTTTAGGCGGTCAAAAGTGATTTGTTTTAAAACAAGATTTTTTTTTTTAATTTCCGACGAAAATTGTGCACACTAAAAAGAATTTTATTAATTTTGCTGCATTTTCAAAGTTTCACTGTAACATACTTTTAGGCGCTATAGTAATAAAAACCTAGCTAATGAAACAATGACTCGAACAAAAGCCTAGCAATGTAGCTGAAGTACTTGAAAATATCTCCCAACACTACAGTTGTTGGTGCTTTCCAAATCAAGGTCTACTTTTAGGCGCATTTTTATGTAAACTTATATTGTAACAAATATACCCAGCAAGTCATTAGCCAGAGGTTGGCCATCATTTTTCGATTTATGTTTGACATGTTGCATTTCTGTACTTTCAATGTTTCAGTGTAGCATACTTTTAGGCGCTTTAGTAATATTAACATAAATAATTATCAATAACTCGGAAAAATCATAGCATTGGAGTTCAAAAACTTACAAACAACTTCCAAAACTACAGCAGTTAGTGCATGCCAAGTGAAAGTCTGCTTTTAGGCGCATTTCTATGTAAACTTGTATTATAACTACTTATTTACAACAAAAATTACAAGAACAAACATGTTTAGCATAAGTATGGCAGAAAATTACGAATTGAACTTGAAGCGAAGCAAATCATTTATATACGTAAAACTAGAAAACAGTTATAAAAAGTTCAATAGCCGTTAAGCATAAAATTATATAATGAAATAATTTAAATTAATACTTGTGTACCAGCAATTATGCTTAAAAATACATACAAAATGGCGATATGTATGCATGTGTGCGTGTATGTGAGGGTGAGTCATGTTTAACTAATGTGTGTATGTGTGTGTGTCTGTTTGCGAGTGCCACTCTATGTATGTGTGTGAGTGAAAGAGAAATAATTTTATGGCAGCTTTGATTTTTTTCTTTCGTAAAAAATTTTTGTTGTAAACGCATGTCCGTTAAGTGCATATTTCTGTATTATATTTAAACTACTATTAACTGCGAAAAAAATTGTGTGACATGTGTGTGTTGAAAAGTGTAGTAGCATTCTAGGCGCTCTAATGAAGTATTTACCTTATAAGCTTATAATAATTTATATATGTAAACATTTTCTAATAAAAACAAAACTGATATACTTATGTATTAAAATAACTGTAATATGTTTTTTTGTTTTTACAATTGCGTGCGTTTGAAATGGTAAAAAAAAAATAAATAAATAATACTGAAAACAAAAGTAATGTAAGCATAGGCATAACGGCACTTTAGGGAAGTCTTAGAATACGAAAATGTTAATAAAAACTTATTTTTACAGCAATACTTGCATGATGACTCAATAAAATTGTATAAAAAAATGCAAAATGTTTTGGGTATAAAAAAATTTCTAAAAAAAATATTTTATTGGTTTAAAAAATTCTTTGTTTTTAGTTTTAAAAATATTTTTTGTATAAAAATTCTTTTGGTTTTAACGAATATTTTTTTTTGGTTTTAAAATTTTTTTAGTTAATTTTTTTTGAGTTTTAAAAAAATATTTCGAGCATAAAAAATTTTCGTTTGGTTTTAAATTTTTTTTGTTGGAAAATATACATTTTTTTGGTTTTAAAAAATTTTTATGGTATGAAAAATTGTTTTGTCTTAATATTATTTTTCGTTTTCCGTTTTAAAAATTATTTTGTGTATAAAAAAATTTCTTTTAATCACAAAAAATTATTTTTTCTTTCTTTTTATTAAAAAAAAAAATATTTTTTTGGGTGTAAGATATTTATTTTTGGTTTCAATTTATATGTATATATTTTTTTTGTTTTTAAAATATTTTGTGGATAAATTATTTTTTTTTTTTTTGGTTTCGAAAATACTTTGTTTTGGACATATTTTTTGTTTTTTTGTTTTTGTGTTTTTGGATTTAAAAATAGTTTCGAAAAAATGTGAAAAAAATTATTTATTTGCGTTCAAACAAGATTTCGCTGCAGGTGTTGAATTTGTATGAAAATTTATAAAAATGATTTTTTGTAATATGAAAAAATAAGAAATATTACCAACACAAACAAACATACTTTCATACCTGCTGAAACCGTGAAGTATACGTAAAATCTGTGTAAAATTATAAGCATAAGATAGAGAAACCATACAATTTTACATACTAAAGCAGGCTGACTCAAAACCTGAAATAATGTTATTTAAAAAATAAATTTCGAAAACATTTTCGAAAATTCGAATATAAAATTAAAGCATACCTTTAGGCTAACTCGAAGCCCTACTGAAGTATTGTTGTTTAAAAAATGAATTTCAAAAATATTTTGAATATTTCGAAAAATTCGAATATAAAACTAAAGCAGGCTGACTCAAAACCCTACTGAAATAATGTTGTTTAAAAAATAAATTTCAAAACATTTTCGAATATTATCGTTTTCGAAAATTCGAATACAAAAATAAAGCATACTTTTAGGCTGACTCAAAGCCCTACTAAAATAATTTTGTTTAAAAAATAGATTTCAAAAATATTTTCGAATATTTTCATTTTCAAAAATTCGAACATAAAATTAAAGCATAACGGGTAAATAATAGTGTATGCATGCATTTATGCTGTAAGCATAAGTCAGTGTGTTAGCTGTAGTTATGACCTCTTACTGAAATCATGTGCTACATAGTATATATTTATGTATATGCAAATTAAATACATACAACCATTAAATCAACTTCTTTAATTTATGAACATATTATAGATATACATACATACATACATATATATTTAGTATATTGATATGCAACTGACACTTGTGAGAAGATGTAGATGAGAATGTGATGATTATGAAAATTTAAAATATAACAAATAAATGTATACAAAATTAATAAAAACATGGCATTTCAATAAAGTTTATAAAACAGTAGATTATAATTGGTAAGTAGAGTGAGGTGAGTGTGTACTGTTACTCACCTTTGAACTCTTGATAAGGCTTTACTTAGAGATGTGTGTTTGCATATGCTTGCTGAACACTTAAAGCGTTTTAAAATACAACAACAAGTAAAATAATGAAAAAGATTAACACCGAAGCAATAATATCCTACATAAATATGCAATTTTTCATACAAGAGCTTGGTTTTGAACGTTCAGTTTGTATGGCAGCTGTATGCTAGAGTGGTCCGATCTGAAAAAATTCTTCGGAAATTTTTAGCGTTTCCCCTGGCAATAATATATGCCAAATTTCGTTAAGATATCTCGTCAAATTAAAAACATTTTCATATGACGACTTGTTTTCGAACGTTCACTTTATATGGCAGCTATATGTTATAGTGGTCCGATCTTAACAATTTCTTCGGAGAATATAGCCTTACCATGGCCACTTATATCAGCCAATTTTCGTGAAGATATCTCGTCAACTAAAAAACTTTTTCATACAAGAACTAGATTTTGAACGTGCAGTTTGTATGGCAGCTATATGCTATAGTGGTTCGATATCGATGATTCCGACACGTGAGCAGCTATTTCATGAGAAAAGCGCGTCTACAAAATTTCAGATCGATATCTCAAAAACTGAGCGACCGTTCGTGTATAACCTGTTCAGGGTATAATAATACGTTATCAATTGGTTAACTCAATAAGAAATCCCACATATAAATATATTTACATACATACGCGGTGCATTAAAAGCATTTTCGAGAATACTAAAAAACAAGCTATTCACCTAAAATTTATATAAAATATTTATTTATTTTTCTTCAACAGACAGCACTATACATATGTACATACATATACATATATTAAAATATATAGTCTAAATAAATAGTATGTGCGCACAAATCTACACATGTATTAAGTATATAAACTATTACTAAGTAGGAGAAGTACTGGCGTCAACTGGTCTTATATTTGTACAGTTGTTTTCTTTAAAAAACACGGGCTTCTGTGACGTGCTAGAAAAGCCGTAGACACTCAACAAGTGGTGGGTTGAACAGACATTTTATAACTATGCAATTTGTAAAGTCTCAAAAATATATTTAAAATTTTCAAGATAATATTTTTAACCTCAGTCCCAAAATATATACGCCATACATATTCTAACAAACGGAAAAGTTGCTGGTAGTGCACTGTGTCATTGAGGATTCCTCCTTAAGTAATATTTAAAAATTCTCATTGCCTGCTGCTGTTCATGGCGCTTAAGCTAGTATACTTTTTTGCCATAGAAGGCCAACATTTCTGGACATGCACAATTTCCCTTATATACACTAAATTTACACCTCGACAGCCGGACGTGTTTTGAAATAGACAAAGACCACAATGAGTAGCGCAAAGACGCAAACGGCTGGTATTACAACGGTTTTTAACTGATTTTGTATCTCCAAGTTCTCCAATTTACGCTCCTTCTTCTGCTTGCGTGTCTCTTTCACCTTACCGCGTAGTTGGCGCATTGTGCTGTATTATTACTGTTGGCAGCGCGCTTGCAAGGGAAACTGTATAAACAAAATAATATTTATAAATAAAATGGATTATGATTTAATTTGTGCACTTACTTGTAAAATTGTTGGTTTAAATTGGGTGGTAAAAACAAAATAGTAAAAGCACTTGCTGCGGAACTGTTGCTCCAACCACTTGTCGAGTGATTTTTGACATTTGACTACGTCAACACATATTTAGGCAGCGGAGAAAGTTGGGGCCAGCAATGTTGCCAACGCAATACAAGGCGCCCCAAAATTTGGGGAAAATTAAAAAAAAAAATTGGGGAACCTTTACAATAACTTTGTGGACATTTTACAATAAATTTGGGGAAATTTTACAACAAAAATTGTGGGAAATTTAAAAAAATTTGGTAATACAAACAAAAATTTAGGGAAATTTAAACAAAATGAGAAATTTACAAAAAATTGGGGAAATTTTACAAAAAATTCAGAAGATAATGACATTGGTGACTTTATTTTCTATAAAATAACCAAAACATGAATTTAAAATTGTTTTGCTGCTTTACTATTGCTAAATTTTTAAACACTACTTTATTTTACACTTCCAATTTACAACGCTCATTTAACGTTATCCATGAAATCTTTGGCTTCATTAATCTTCGCTGCCAAATAAGGTGAGCCACCGCGATCAGGATGATTCAGTAACATAATCTTTTTATGCGCATCCTTTATCTATACACCATAAAGCATATTATTGGACATTGTAAATGTTTGGACATAGCAAACAGACTAACCTTCAATTTAGACGCGCTGGGACTCACGCCCAAGATTAAAGACGCCTCACGTTTATTCATTTTCGGATCGAAACCACCTTTGTAGTACTTTGAGTTCGCTAAAGTTTCCGCATCAAATTTGGGTAGGTTTTTCATGGTCTCATTCAATTTGGTGGCCATAGCAGGCATGCGGCGCATGAGGTGCTTGCCAGCAAAACCAACCGCGGCCAGTCCAATGCCGGCAACAATAATAGAACTTGCCTGCGAAATAAATTAGTTTAGTGTATAAATAACAACAGCAAAGTACTACAAAGAGATTACCATTTTATGTAAGATCGTTGAATTTCCTGAGCTGTATGATTCTAGTAGTTTCACAAATTTTGATGTTGTTTTCACATTTTTCTTATACAATCAAATGTCAAAAACAGCTGTTGCAAATGATGATATAAAATCCGTGGAAAATGCAATAGTGCCATATTTTGTTAGATGATTATATTGACATTATTTAATTAATTATACTTAACGGAATATACAATCAAGAAAACTTATCATATACAATTATGAAACATTGAAACTCAAGTTAATTAACTTTATATTATTGTTAATTGCAATATTGTTATTTCTTGTATATCAAAATTTCAAACATTAATGTAACTTGTGTCACCCTGTGTGCGTTATTGAATATACGGCAGCACTATTTCGCTTTATCGCCTTCCTTTTCTTTGTCTTGTTCGTGTGTTGTTTTGCCAATTTCTGCAAAGGAAGTTTGCAAGTTTCTATGTGTCGCCGATAAACTTCGAATTATAAAAAATTGGATTAAAATTGTGTATTAAAATATAAGAAATACTCTTACATATTTGCGAGCCAATTGCATAAACGTGTTTTGAATTAGTTTATAATTTATAATTTTGCGAAAAAGGGTTCAAAAATAATGCGCAATAATTCTTGATAAGCAGTGCAAATACGAATCAAGGATAGTGCCAATTGGTGAAGAGCAAGCTAAAAGAATCCAGAAAATATTGGTTAACTAGACTCGAGACTAAAAAATTGTCTAGTTGGAAAGTCTGCAGTGGAAATAACATTTTCATTAACGAAAATAGTAGTCTGATTAAAGGCTTCTTTGCGAAATCCTTAAATTTTGAGCAAGCAAAAGTCTGTGCTGACGTCGGACATCAAAGTTAAAAATAGATACACGAATATTTGGCGTCAGTGTGCAGTTGTCCACAGTTAAATAAGACGACAAAGGTAAAAAACTCGTTAATGTGATGCATTCATATCTATGCTGTGTACCTTTATTGAGTGGATGAATAATTTTCATGCGATCAGCTGTTTCGCGTTTACATCTGACCTCGCTATAGTGCTATTGGTGGGACTGAAATGTTGTGCACAGAAAATAAATTCGAATTGGATAAACAATAGTGCTTTCTCTTTCGTGCTAGTACGTATTGTGTGACGTAGTCGGTGATTGTTTTTGTTAGTTCTGCTTGGCAGTGCAATAACATTTACATTTATCTGCTTACGTATCGTTACGTCTTTTATGGTCATCTCATTCGTTTTCATGGTTTCTGCTTTGGCATCTTCTGCATACGAATTTCGAATTTCCACTGCGACGAAGAAATATTGTCAAAAAGTGTCGAAATAAGCTGCGAAGCAAAAGCAGAGCGATAACTGAGCGAATAAGAAAAAAGTGGCGAGTGGACACAAACAGGAAAGTGGTTGCAGTAACAGTGAGAAAAAAGTGTTTCACAATTTATTTTCTTTGCGTTATTCAATATTATTTATGTTTGGAAAACAAGTGAAATATAAGAAGTAATTTAGCAATTAAGCGTAAGATAAAATCGGTATTACTGTGCAAGTGAATGTTTTCGTTATATTTCGACCAGCTATCGGTGGCCCAGGTCATAGCGCTGCTGCTTTTGTGCTCGTGATATTGGTGGTAGTTTTAACATATATTGTGTGTGCTCCCACCCCCCTTAATAAATCACTCACTGCAGCTGGTCCAGCTCCCTACCAGAAAGTGTTTTTAACGTCATTAGGCACAAGTGTAAGCGCGGAAGCCCTACTGCTGAGCACCTTTAGTTCGAACAACCTAACTTATCAGCATAATCTACAACATTTTTTAACTTAAACGCAACGCACAGCCGTCAAACTGGAGCGTATACCGGAGTACTTGCGCGACACCGTCGACTGGCTTATGGGGTAAGTGGCAACTACAATTTTTAGCTTAAACATAACTATTTTCAACAGTTATACTGCAAATATTGTTATATTTTGTTTTAATAAAAATATTACATTTTAGAAACATAAGCAACTGCATATAAATATTAACATTGTAAAGCTGACAGTGTCCAGTTTCAACAAGCTCTGCACCACAGTTTACACTGTGATAAAATCCTCTCCAAAACTGTCGTCCCCATGTCAACGCGGCCCAACGCTTAGCACTCACGTCAGCCGTCACTTGGGTGATCGCTGTGGGTGCACCTGCTGTAGGACACATACATACATAGCTACATGTTGTACATGTCATAGCCAAATACTTTTGTACATTTTCGTTTTTTGGCTGCTGTTTGTACAATGTACATTTTACATATGCGCGTATATGCATAAATACTGCTTTTTGTACTGTGACCGCCTGCCACTTTTTGCCGATTGCTTCGTCGCTTAGTTGGCGGCTTGCCAATTGCCCTCATTTCAACAAATTTTGCCACTAATTCAGCCACCAAGTAGTAATCTTGCTGCTTCTGCTGTTTTTGCGTGCGCTGTCCTGCTGTTGCCCACTGCCACTTGGCACAATATTCTCCTTACTGTTGTTTTATGCATTTTCTATACACTTGCTTGCTTATGTTTAACTTAATGTCATACTATGTCATTTTTCATTTCACTTACATGCCCCATCTATGTAGCATATCACCCACTTATCCACGTACAGCACAAGAAAACCGTATACACCAGCCCATACCCAACAATAAAGCTACAGCTCCTTTCACGAATCACTCATCAAAGTGTTTGTTGTGTATTTTTGTTATTTTCTGCCTTAGTTCTAAAATAGTTGCCACACTCACTTGTATGTATGTATGAATGCATAATCGCTTTTTGGGAATATTTTCTGCCTGCTTGTTTTGTTGTAGATTTGGCATTTTTCACACGCTTTTCCACATTCAAAGTTCGGCTAAATCGATGTTACTTATTGATTTCTCAATCGTTGTACTCTCCTTAGCTTCTCTGAAGTATTGTCTGCATTTTCTATTTTTTTGGTCTTGATATTTGTTATTGCTTTTGTTGCAGCACAAATACTTACAAACTGTTTTTGTTTTGGGCACAAAGATTTTCTTGTTACGCATTGTCGTCTGCCAGACATACATAAGTATGTACATACGTACTCTTGTGTTGGGGTCACTCCATAATTTGTATGCCAGCGTTTTGTGGCAGAATTTTCTAAACAATTTTCTCTGCTGGCGAGAAGGATCACGTGCTTGGGGATATGTGATTTATAGCTTCATTAATTACAAGTGCAGTGATTTCGGTTATGCTGGCATTCTGGTACTCAGCAGAGGCACACTGGTTTTATTATAGCTGGAATTAGCTTTGCTCGTCTTTTTTATTATGTGCTGATCAGGGCATATTAAGTTTGCCAAAAAAATTTTTCCATTGCAACGATACCATCTCCGAAAAAAATTATTCTGATCGGACCACTATATAATTCCATACAATTCTCACGACCACCGGTCCTACGTGATCGGAGTTTTACATTAAGTTTGACATCACTGGAGCAACTCCTTGCAGCAGATTGGTCCATTTTCTCCTGACTGGGTAGTTTTTTTTGCTGCGTCTGTGGTAAAAGGCTGCATCCATCTCTACCTTGAAATACTTGCAATGGTTGAAGCCATCTTAAGACTTGCTCAGGCCTTAAGACAAACCGGGAGTAGGGCCACTACTCACTTGGTCTTATTCAGCCACTACTGCGACATTAGCCTCTACTGCCGTGCAATCTGCACCATCCGAGCGGCAACAAAAGCACCTTACTATCTATAGGAGTTCAAACAGGTATCATGATTCCCAAATAGCATCCCCAAATTTGTGGACAACAGTACCATTCGTTAACATTAATAAAACTAACAGGGTCGAGCTTCACAGAATTTACCGAAAGCACCTTCACCACTCTTCCCATTTCTATGAACATTATCGTAGGGAATCGTCGATTCGGCAAGTTGATCGCAGCTGCTACCGTTCAATTCCAGCCGGCTGGAAGAATCGCGGAACTCTGGCCTAATATTCCAGTCGGGACAGCTGTTTTAGCTAATGAGTGCGAAAATCTACGCCATACCGGCGGTAGTAAGCTTTGGACTACTGACAAGACCAGCCTCTTCGGACCCGTGGAAGTGTGAGAGCTATTTTAGCCGGCAATTCACACTGCACACTTCGGTAGATAAAGCCAAACGATCACCGATTAGGAGGTTCGGAAAGACATCAATAAAGAAAAATCCTCCATATCCATTGGGGCTGATGAAATAAATATGCAGAAGCTAAAACACCTAGGCTCGATGGTAGTAAGCTTCCTCACTAAGGTGCGCGACCTATCGCTGACCACTCTTCAAATACCTAATGTGTGGACAATTGTAAAAGTGGTCCCATTACTGAAACCTGGGAAACCCACCAACAACCCGATAACTCTATTTTCCCCAGTAGTGAAAGCACTTGAGGTCTTGCTATTTCCGTATTTCACCCACCGCCTGTGTCTAGCAAACCACCAGCATGGCTTCTGCAAAGGCCACAGAGCACCAAAGCATTAAGCGTCATAAACGCCCAGATAGTTCCTGGTTTCAACCAAAAACCACCTGAAACAGGACGATCCTCGTACCGTTGGACTTGTCAAAAGCCTTTAATCATAGTCAACCACACAACGCTACTTGAGCGCATCGAAAAATCTACGCTTCCTTCAGGGTTGAAGAAGTGGACTAGGAACTACCTGAGCAGTCGGCAATCATCCGTACTGTTTCGAGGAGCATAATGAACTCCTGTCTAAGCAGTTTCAGCTGGTGTGTTTTTGTAGAAATCATCCCTGCAGTCACCTGCTTGAAGCGGAACCGCCCCTCCCTAGCAGTATCAAGAAGTCCTTCCTCAACTACGTTGATGATATAAAACAATACGCTGACCAGAGTTCGGACGCAACTAAACCCCTTCACCCACTCCTTCGCAGTGAATGGCATACTGAGAGTCAAACCACCACACATTGGAGTATTGACGAAGAGTTCGAGTTGCTGTGAGAATCGAGAGTGATCCTTGCGTCGCTTCATTCTGGAAACTGTAGCAGATTAAACTCCTACTTATCCAGAATAGACTCCAACATATCATATATACTTATGTTAGACCAGAATGCAACTCTTTGCATGTCCAGCTACCCTACACATCTGGCACAAAATTCTAGTAAATCTCTGAAAATCTTTGTCATATCTTTAACCATTGTCGTACAATATTACCGACTCTACTGTTTCACTTGTTCAGCTGAATGAAAGTCAGCTGTGATAGAAATCAGCACTGACAGTTCTAAACTGCATTTGCCATTAAGGTCACCCATTATTGCCTGTTCAATAATAGTATATGTATGGTATTTGCGGAAATACGTTATCTCAAGTGACTTTCTATTATGACATGCGACTGTATACTATTTCTAGCAGCTAATTAACTGTGAATTGTCTAAACGTCACACGCCAATATAGTTTTAGCAGCGTCTGTGAAAGCAACTAGCAGCTGCCGCCCACCTATTTACAACAATAACAACCTATTACAGCAAAAATAAACGCAAATAAACTAAGTGCTACTACATTAACAATGCACATGACATTTTTGCTCAAATATTTATTATTTGTTTATATTTTCAAGATAATACGCAATGCCAACAGTCGCCGATCGGAGACCAGAAACAGTATCACACCATAATGTTGTACGACTTTGCTTTTATCAGTTCATTGACTTGCTGGTAAACAGACGAAAGATTACTGCTTTTGTTCTTTTTATTATTGCTTTTTTTTCTGTTAATTTTACATTAACTTATTGTTTATTATTTTCCATCTTAATGTTTGTATTTAACAATCATTTGACAGATAAACGCAATTGTGTCAGCGTATTTGTGTTTGCGAGTGTTATAACATCTTGAAAATTGCATTGTTAAAATAAATTATTTAATGCTAATTAATATTAAAGCCACTTAACCGGGAATGACGACTCAAGTTGGCAGCCGCTCAGTCTGCCAGCCTCCGTAGCGAGGCACGTAGGCAACAATCTCAGTCGCCAGACAGCTGACTTGATTGCTTTGCCGACTGTTATCAGCTTAATCTTAATTACACAGTGAATTATCGCGCTCCCGTTGAATTTTTGAAAAGTTTAATTGTAATTGTAGCTACATGCAGGCAATTAATATACATTGCTTTCGCGTTTTAATAATTTGTTTCGTCTACACCTAGACATACATACATACACAGGTACCTACTGTATGTAAACAGCTTGAAATTTAGATAAAATCAATCAGAACTAAAACGCTCTTGTCCGTCGTTTATTGCGACGATTTTGCGTTGTTTACCAGCGTAGCACTGATTAAACCCGTTTTTAGATAATCGATGTATGACTAATGCGTTGCCAACTGTTTTATATGATTCATAAATGAACTATGTTTGAGAGGTTTCTGCGCGCAGCTTGTTTGTAAACAAGTTCTGATACTAAAATTCATTAAATTTTGGATCGTCGAAAAAGTCTTTTCGTATTTCTAAACAAACTTAAACTTATTTTTTTTTATATTTATAATGAACCCTAATGAACCACATATTAGCTTGTCAAATATCTCCCTTCCGCCCTTTTTCTCTTTATTCAATGCTTTATAAAAAGTGTTACAGTGATCGCATTTAGTTCAAATATGCGCCGTTTCGCTCGTTAAACTGTTTCCATCTAGACGACAACTTCAGTATACTCCCTCGTAGAAGCCTCCCTCATTATTTGCGAAGAATTGGGACAGCCACTTTTCACAAGCCGCTTTTGAGTACAACTTTACACTAACAAGAGCGTTCGCCATGGACAGGAACAGGTGGTGATCACTTGGCGCTATATCCGGGCTATATGGTGGATGCGATAAAACTTCCCATCAGAGCTGCCGTAGCTTCTGACGAGTCATCAACGAAGTGTGTGGTCTGGCCTTGTTCTCGTGGAACACTACTCTCTTCCTGTTGGCCAATTTTGGACGTTTCTGGTCTATCGCCAGCTTCAAGCGGTCCAGTTGTTCGCATTAAGTGGTAGAATTAAGCATCTGGCCATATGGGAGCAGCTTATAGTGCATGATTCCCTTCCAATCCCACCAAACACACAGCAAAAACTTCCTGGCCGTCAATCCCGGCTTGGTCACTGTTTGGGACGATTCACCGGCCTTCGACCACGACCGTTTTCGCTTGATATTGTCGTATGTCAACCATTTTTCCTCGCCAGTCGCCATCCGCTTCAAAAATGGGTCGAGTTCGTTTCGTTTTGACAGCATAGGCAAGGCGTTGATTTAGTCCAGAAGTTTTTTTTGCGTCAAATCATGCGGCACCCAAAGATCAAGTTTTTTTGTGTATCCAGTCTTCTGCAGATGGTTTAAAATGGTTTGGTGACCAAGTTCTATCTTCTGGGCGATGTCACGAGATGCCACATGCCGGTCTAACACAATGTTTTCCATCATCGGTATTCGTCATCACAGGTCTTCCGCCGGGTGGCTTATCCATGGTGTCGTTTTCACCCGCTCTGAATCGTAGAAGCTTGCTTCAATCTCATCAGTTGTGGACAATAAAATGTAGAATCAATAGTCTGACCAGGCTGGAGTAGCTTTTAGTGGATGATTCTTTTCCAATCCCACCAAGCACTCAGCATAACCTTTCGTGGCGTCAATCCTGGCTTTGCGACCATTCGTTGAGCTTCACCACGCTTGGACCATTATTGTCGTATTTGATCCACTTTTCGTCTCCTGTTACCATTCGTTTCAGAAAAGGTTCGACTTCACTTCGTTTCAGCAAAGAATCGGAGATGTTAATTTGGTCCATTAAATTTTTCACAGAAAATTCATGTGGTACCCAAACATTGAGCTTTTTTTTGTAACCAGCCTTTTTAAATCGTCCAAAACTGTTTGATGATGACTGTTAAGTTCCTATGTAACGGTCCTGGTCAATCTTTTCCATAATTTCATCGACTTTTTCAACGATAGGTCGACCAGAGCGAGGTGCATCTTTCACATCGAAAGACTTTTTCCACTACCCATTTATATTCTATAAAGGGTCTCCAACGCTTTCTTCTGGGTGTTACGAACTTTGCAACTTAATGTAAACTCTCTGCAAATAAATCTGTGCAAAATAAATTTAATTAAAAAAATTGACAGCTGTCAAACGGCTAAGCACAATGCTACGACAGCAGAAAATTAAACTTATGACAAAAATTATTTGCCTGCCAAACCACCATGCACGTAGCAACGCTTTTATATAAATATGAAAATTCAAATTTTACACCACTTTGTCCAGCGTAGCCCCCAACAACCAACCTGCAAGCGATTTCTTAAAGCATCTTATCACCGTACGCTTTTACTTTTACTGCAATATTAGTTCTCTATATCAAAGCTTCGGCCGCCTAACGCAGCTTATTCTGTTCACCTTGTCATTTCACTCGTCTGAAGGTCATTCGGCATTCACTAAATCCTCCAATATGTCGACTTAGCTTATCGTGCGGTTCTTAAGCGTTTTGAATGCGTTGACCTCGTGCTCATATCTGTCTCTAATCTGTGGGCAATAAATCTGTTTTTTTTTTATGCCTTCTCTTCGGCTTTCATTTTTATTTAGTTGGCTGATTTTGTACTCAACCTTCTATTGAACTTTCACTGCGTGGAGGTTTGTGTTTTTGTGCAACAAATATTGTGTGCTTTTGTTGTACTGTTGTTGTAATATTTTATATGTAAATGTTGTAAGCAATTTGGTTTTGTTTTCTTTTTACGCTGCGGTTTTAACTGTGTCGTTCCTTGGCCGATTTTAATTTCCGGATAAAAATTCGGGTTTATTCCGATCATATACTACTGTGTCCAAAAAATAAGGCGACACTTGAATTTAAACTGCCCTCGTCGAAGGATTTGGAGAAATTTCATGTCAAAATATTCATTAGTGATTGAAATACATGTCGTTTTGTGAGCTGCTAAAAGTGAGTTTTTCATTTTTTGCGATGTCGAAATTTGTTGAGCAAAGAATTTGCATTAAATTTTGTTTACGGAATCAATTTTCTGCTGCGGATACGTTGAGGATGGTGCAGAAAGCCTTTGGTGATGAGGCTATCTCTAAAAAAAAATGTTTACAAGTGGTATAGTGAGTTCCAAGCCGGCAATGAACGTGTCGAAGACGAACAGCGTCCAGGGCGACCATCAACCTCAACCGACGAAGCTCACGTTCAACAAATCAAAGATGAAAAACTGTAGATTAACAATTAGAGACCTTGCTGATGAAGTTGGCATATCGGATGTTTTGGGCCTCAAGCGCGTCAAATCTTGACTAATACCGAAAACATTGAATTTTTTGGAAAAAAGGCGTCGCGTTGAAGTGTGTGAAACGATGCTTTCCGACTACCAGGGTGTCATGAAATGCATTATAATTGGCGATGAGACTTGGATCTATGCTTACGACCCCGAAACAGCCGATCAGTCGAGCGAATATCGTGCCAAAAGAGAGCCGAGACCAAAAAAATTGCGTCAAAGTCGCTCAAAAATCAAGGTCATGTTGACTGTTTTCTTCGATTATCGTGGTGTTGTGCATTATGAATTCCTTTCAACCAGTCAAACAGTCAACAAGGAATATTATTTGAACGTTATGCGTCGTTTGCGTAACGCTATCCGCCTAAAAAGGCCGGAATTGTGGAAAGACAATTCTTAGTTTTTACGATAATGCACCGCCCCATACTGCCCTCGTAATTCGTTATCATTTCGCTAAAAACTTAACCCATATCGTTCCGCAACCACCGTATTCACCCGATCTGGCGCCGTGCGACTTCTGGCTGTTCACCAAGCTCAAAAGACCGCTCCGGGGACACCGTTTTTATGCGATATAGGAGATTCAAGCCGCAGCGAAGACGAAACTGAAGGCCATCCTGGAAAGTAACTACAACCAGTGTTTGGAACATTGAAAAATCCGTTGGCATAAGTGCATTGCATAGGGAGGGAATTACTTTGAAGGGGATGAAATTGATTTGGAAGAATAAATAAAGATTTTTCAAAATAAATACAATGTCACCTTATCTTTAGGGCACAGTAGTATACCAGAATGTCGTAGACGCGGCGACATATGGTTTTCTGGTTGTGGACAAGACTGACTCCTAAATGCTGATAAAATAATCAATAATACCTCAGTAATAATAAAACGTAGTTGTTAATAGTTTACTTATGCAATATGGGGCCCGAACCCTATTCCAGAACCAAACATTTCTTCCAACAGGCGCTTCGACGTCACCGGAATTGACCCGGTATTTTGTGACCAATGGCTGTTTTTTCGGCAATCTAACCCTGTTTGGATCAGTAAATAGTAATTAGTACCCAAGATTCTTAGAAAGGGCATTTGGTGGCTACCAAACCTTTGCTAAAAATATCAAAAGGAATTTATTGCTGAATATTCGATCGATTCTCAAAAGTAAGCTTCATCATTATCAAAATTTTCTCGTGAAAACCGGCAACGGGGGTTTTATACCTATTTACCAAACGTGCGACGCGTTTGATAGTCGTTCGGCTTTAATTCTTGCACGAGTGGGATTTTGGAAGCCCGTTCCTGCAGTAAGACCTGCTTTAAATGGATATACTACACAGTTCTGATTGTGACTGAACTTATTCGGGTCTTCTTCAATACTCAGCTGTATTTGCGGTTGCGGTTAGCTACTCTCCGCTTGGGTGATAGTCCAGTCATTATAGTAAGTTCACCTCGGAATTCGATATACAAGTATTTACAGACATATAAACAGGTATATCGAATTCCGAGATTCTTACCTAATTTAAGCTTAAATGACTGGACTATGATAGAGTTCGAGTTGATTGTTTTCGAAGACATCTAAGAGTGAGCTTAGTGAACGTGTTGTTTTGACGCAGTTGGACCATAGATAAGTTGCGGGTGAGCGCGGACTCATTGCATATATTTCCTATGTCGGAAAAATAATACCCCACTGAAAAGCACACTTCTAAACACCCTTTATTTAACCTGTTCTGCTGCAGCTTCACTTAATTTCATTCCACATTGCAATCTTAAGTCAATTTGTCCCCCTGGAGGTACAACTAATATTTGTTAAAAGCCTTTTCTCATTTAAAATTTCATTTTAGGGAGAAATATTTGTTTTTGATATCCCTTAGCGACGCCATTACTTTACTCTCTAGCTGCAGCATTAACTACTTGGGTCTTTTGGACACTTTCTTTCAAATATTTATGCAAATGTAAGTTAAGTAACATTCACACACATACATACTTACATATCTATGCATATTTATGTAGACACTTAGTTAGCTGGTGAGTCTGCGGAGCAAAAACGTAGTGTCCTTTGCCTCTTAAAAAATTTATTAGCGCACAAAAGTGAAATGAAAGTACGCTTCGCTGCAAAACAACAACAATTTAACAAAAAAGAAATAAGAAAGAATAAGAAATTAGGTATATAGAAATGTATAGGTACATAAAAATATATATATATACATCCAAAATATATATATATATATATATATATATATATATATTAGAGTGGTTCAAAAAACTCTATTTTTTTTGGTGAAATAAGTGCTAAGCCACCGTTAAGAATTTTACAGAGGACGCTCACTAAGTGCAGTCAAATTTTCCACCGTGAGACTAGCTCCAAGTGTGGTTTTCAGCTTTTCCTTATACGTGAAAACTGAGGGCAATGATAGAGTACGTGTTCAGAGTCTTCTATACACTCTGTATACGTCGGACAATATTGACTAAAGTCATGACGATATTTGTATAGATAGCTTCTAAGCACTTGTGACTACTAAGTATTTTGGGTTAGGTGGAAATCCAGAACCCCATGTTGTCTATCAATATCACATCAAGGTACTTCAATTGTGGCTGTGAAGTAATCTCACATTTTCCTATGGTGAGCGTTATATTTCATTAAATTTTTCTTGAATTTATGAGCAAGAATTCTTTTTCAGCTCGGCCCGCTCTAGACTCATGGTAGCAAGAATGGGCGCAAACCATTTATGCATTCATCGAATTTGATTCGAAGGTCATCCCGATGTTCAGCCACTGCTACCACTATGAGGTCATCTGGATATACGTTTGTTTTAAAATTTCTTGGTTTCGGTATTCAAAACAACCCGTCGTACATCAGGTTCCATAGCAGTGGCCCTAAAACCGAGCCTTGAGGTATTCCTCTAAAGATAGTGTAGCTCTGAGTGTCCTCATCCGTGCCGTATAACAATCTCCTATTTTGAGGGTAACTCATGATATTTATCAGATAATGATGAGCGCATATTTCATATAGAGTTTTGCGTAGTTGAACGCATTCTTCAGATCCAGGATTATTAGGGCGCAGTATTTTTTCGTACCTTTGCATCTTTTCCCACTTATTGCACTTCCAAAATAGACTCCTTCTGCGTCGTTGCAGCGCTGCCAGCGCGTTTTCCAAGCATTGAAGGCGTCACGGAAGGCATTCTTCGGAATAGCCTTGAGAGCTGAGGTGCATGCTGCTTGGATTCCCTCTGTCGTCTCAAAATGCTTGATTTTCATTAGCCTTTTCAGAACAATTAACCCTTCCTTTGAGTCTTTTGAGAGCCACGTAAAGCTTGGCGTTGACGGTTGATCCAGGAGGAACTAATTAATGGTGGACGATGCATTTATTGTCAAAAAAGTCAATGGGCATCGTTTTCATTTTCGATTTGCACATTCTTCCTTTATTTGGACGTCTTCTTCACGGCCCTACAAAAAGGTCTTGTGCCACCGAAACACACCACTTCTTGTTAAAGCAACATCTGGGTAAGCCCGCTTGATCATATCACACGTCTCTGTTGCAGATTTACTAAGTTTCACACAGAATTTAATCGCGTAGCTCTGCTCTAACGAAAGCTACATTTTCGGCTTGCATCACTCACAGAAACATGTCGCGCGGAAATGTTTGTCCTAACTCTCTAGGTGCTCGGAGACAACTGATCAGCTGATCGTTCGTTAGCTAGGAACGCTCTTTACCGAATTCAGTCGGTGCGCGCACGATCCAAAGTACAGTCGCAGCGGAAGAAAATCAGTCCAATTACATACCGAATTCAGTCGGTGCGCGCACGATCCAAAGTACAGTCGCAGCGGAAGAAAATCAGTCCAATTACATTTCGGACAAACCTTGTATATTTTGTATGCCGTTTCTCAGGGCTCTATGTTTGCTTCTTCACAGAGCTTTTAGAAACAGGATCTGTTACTGCGGGTAATGGCTGACTTCAGGAGCTTTTCTCGGCATTTACTATAAATGCTTTTCTGAGGCGGATTTCGTTTTCACCTCCTTAGTTAAGCTGTGGGCGACGTCTAGCTGAGTGACAGAGCTTCTTCGGCTTGGCGATTTCTTCGTTCTATCAGTATACCGACTTTCGATTGTTATTATATCACGCCCTGCTCTAATGTATATATGTGTATATGTATGTATTTCGGTGCCTTCTATAACATATGGCACGAATGTGTCATAAACGTGGCAACACTGGCATATCTATTTATTTATAATCTGCATAATTGGAAACGGAATTGGAAAAAAGAGGGCAGCCATCAACGCTGGCACAGAAAATCCTTTGCGGCTACAAAAACAAAAAAGAAAAATAAATAATAATAAAGAAATTGCAATAATGTGGGGAAGGCAAGATGAAAAGTGGTCTATAACACACCGAACTTACATGTGGCAAAGAGTAAATATGTGTAGCAGTATGCTTATGCAAGGTTTGCATTTTCAAGAGTGTGCCTGTGTGTATGTGTGTGTACGGAATTATGCCACATGTCACACATGTCTGCTGCTGTTGCTGCCACAGTGGCACATCTTCAATCCCAGGCTCATCATAGGCTCATCGAGCTGTTGCGATGCTGCTCAAGGAGATGCAGGCATTTGTAGGTGAGTAGGTGAGCATATATATGAGTGTGTGTGCCTGTGTGTGGGTGCCTTGCATTACACTGCTGCCGGCATGAGTGTCGGATATCAGGCTGATGGCAGCAGTGCAAATTGTGACTATTGATTTTCAACACTTTGGCAGCAACTGTCATAAAAAACACCACAACAACAACAGCAACAATAATAAACACAAAACACATCACACCGTCAGAATAAGTTTGCACACTCAAGTGCTCTCACACACATACGCACAGCAAGCAGCTGCTTTTGCGTCCTCAGCCAGCCAGCCTTAATATGAACACGAAGCACAAAGATCTTTATGGCACTGCAAGTGCAGCCACAATAACAACAACAATTGCCTTACAAAAGCACCAGTAAAGCACTGCTGTTGCAAATAGCAGCTTGTAAATTGAAAATGAAATGGCATGGAAGCGCTGAATAAGCAACACTTTGTGTGCGCATACCGCGCTGGTGTGCGGGGTATAAAACCTTGAGAAAACATTAAATAAACTTTAATTAAATTAGAAGGCGGCAGTGCGACAACTACAAAGCAAACACGAACGCACACACACATACATATACAAATATATGCCATGCCGTGTTGGCAAGCGTCTAGGAAATCACTTTCGCTTGCGTACGTGATTGATTTTTTGCACAACAACACCAACAACAGCACGCAATAACAATAGCAAACACACGCAGTCGACGCTCGCCAGTCGCAGCAATGCGCCGCATCGGAATTTAATTTATTTCCATTTTTAAGTGGAGGTTCTATGTACGCGCGGCGGCCCACCCACGCGGTCAGCGCGCACTGGTTCCCCACTTGCATGCGTGCAACTGCCGCAACTGTTAGTGGTTTGGGGTAGTTTATTGTTTTGCTTTCGGTTATTGTGCTGCGGTTGCTGTTGTTGTTGTTGTTGTTGTTGGTTTGGTCATTAAATCGCAGTTTTGTCTGATTTCCAACCACGGTCAACGGTGATTGTAGCGAAAGATCGAACGCGGGTCATAGGCGGGCACGGTGACATGAGTTTTTTTAAATTTAATTAAAAATAATTTAAATATAAAAATATATAAAATATTAAATAAAAAAAATATAAAAAATAAACAAATAAAAATGTTATAAAAAATAAAATAAAAATTTAATATAAAAAAACGAAATTAGAATATAATGGAAAATAAATAAATATAAAAACTAAATAAAAAGAATAAAAATTTTTAATTAAAAAATATAAAAATAATATAATATAATATAAAAAAATAAAATAAAAATATTTAATTTATAAAAAAATAAATTTATTTAATGGAAAAAGTAAAATAAAAAAAAAAATGAAATTTATGAAAAATTAAAAAAAATATATATAAAAAAAAAAAAAAACCAAAAAAAAAATAAATAAAAAATAAATATAAAAAAATAAAAAAAAATAAATTTAAAAGAAAAATTAAATAAAAAAATATAAATTTATTATTATGAAAAAAGTCAAAATAAAAATAAAAAAATGAAATTTATATGAAAAAATAATAAAAAATAAAAAAATAATATATAAAAAAATAAAATAAAAATGTAATAAAAAAATTAAAATTTTATTATTATAAAAATACAATTTAAATATAAAATAAAAAAATATAATAATATAAAGAAAAATCTAATATAAAAAGAATTGAAAAAAAAAATTTAATATAAAAAAATTAAATTTATTTTAATGGAAAAAAGTCAAAATAATAAAAAAAAATGAAATTTGATGAAAAAAATAAAAAAATATAAAAAATAAAAAAATACCATATAAAAAAATGAATAAAAATGTAATTAAAAAAACAAAAAAAAAATACATATAAAAAAAATATAATATAAAAATGAAAAAAAAAAATTAAATTTAAAAGAAAAAAATGAAATTTAATGTAAAAAAAAAATAAAAAAAATAAATAAAATAAAATTATTATGTGATTGAAAAAAGTCAAAATAAAAGTAAAAAAAAAAAAAAAAAATAATAAAAAATAAAAAAAAAAAATAATAAAAAAAGTATTAAAAAAAATTAAATATAGTCTAAAAAATATATTATTAAATCTAAAATGTAAATGAAATGAAATTAATTTAATTTTTTTTATCTTAACAGAATTAATTTGCAATTTTTAAGTTTTTTCATACCTACACTACTTGCCAAGTTCGTCTGTCAAACTGCATATACATATGTCAACTAGTCCCTCAGTTTTTGAGATATCGATCTGAAAATTTGCACACATCCTTTTTTCCACAAGAAGCCACTCATTTGTTGGAATCGCCGATATCGGACCGCTACAGCATATAGCTGCCATACAAACTGAACGTTCATAATCAAGTTTTTATATGAAACTTTTTTTATTTGAGCAGATATCTTTACGAAATTTGGCATAGAATATTTTTAAAGGCAATGCTGCAATCTCCGAAGAAATTACTCAGATCGGACCACTATAGCATATAGCTGCCATACAAACTGAGCGTTGAAAATCAATTTCTTGTATGGAACACTTTTTTGTTTGATGAGATATCTACATGAAATTTGGTACGAAAAATTGTCCAAGGCTACCACAATCTCCGAAGAAATTATTTAGATCGGATCACTATAGCATATAGCTGCCATACAAACTGCTCCTTCAAAATCAAGTTCTTCTATGAAAAACTTTTTTTTATAAGATATCTACATGAAATTTGGTACGGTTTTGGTATTGTCCAAAGCAATACCACAATCTGTGAAGAAATTATTCAGATCGGACCACTATAGCATATAGCTGTCATACAAACTTAACGTCGAAAATCAAGTTGTGGTATTAAAATCTTTTATAAATCACAAGCTATATTCACTAAATTCGGCATTCAATCCTCAACTATTATTTGCAATAACATTTCCTTTCACATTGCATTACTTTCCGAAACACATTTTTGCATTTATTTACTGCTACCACGGTATACTACTTGTTTTCCAAAAAAAAGCTGCATTGATTTGCTTCAAAATATCACTGTGCCTTCAGCCGCATTTTCCTTCCGGTTTTTGCTTTATTTTTTCTCCAATAACTTTGTTGTTCGCATATGTATTTTTGTCAGGCGTCATTTTCGCCACCATCGGCGCTTCAAGTGTCGTGCCACCACTGGTTTTTGCACTTTCCACACGACCAGCCAGCTGGTTTTGTGTGCGCGCCAGCGATTTTTAGGCTTCAGTCGCATTTGGCAATTTCGTGCGGTTTGTTGCTACTGCTTCTGCCCGTGGCAGCCACTCTAGCCGCCAACACTAGATTTGCATTGTCAGTGTAAAAGTGCGGTACATTTCATACGCACTCGGTGCATAAGCAAAACTCGCGCGGCGCATCCTTGCTTTCCTGCTAGTGGCACCACAATGAATTGGGCCATTTCGAATTTGACGGGCGGCAATCGTGTCAGTCGTGCCATACTCGTACGCTACTCCGCCGTGCCGTTGGCCTCGGATGCGGCGGATTCGGTGCCGCAGACACCATCCTCTACCGGTGCGGCAAGCGCGAATGCGTCGACCGCAACATTTCCGGGTGCCTCGTTCCTGCATGCGTCCAACTCGACGTCGTCGTCGCGCCAACATGTTCCTGGACGCGCTGTGCCACAGCAGCGCGGTGGTGCCACCGCAACACAGCTATCACTGCCACTAGATGTGGAGGAGACGGTCACCTGTTTTTGTAGGTAAATTGCAAGCGCGCGTTGCCAACTTGTGTGTTAAATAAATTGAAAACATTTTACTTCTATGTAAATTTTTGTTTTACCCTTGACCAAAATTCGACTTAAATGGCTGTTTCGCTACAAAGTTGCACAAATTACTTGGCTCTAATCCCTTCTAAAAATAACACCTGTCTACCTCGTTCCATTCA
This sequence comes from Bactrocera correcta, assembly GCA_027475135.1. Lineage (NCBI taxonomy): Eukaryota > Metazoa > Arthropoda > Insecta > Diptera > Tephritidae > Bactrocera > Bactrocera correcta. The sequence continues at coordinate 60,691,969 of CM050325.1, read as the reverse complement.
TTTCTTCAGCCTAATTTGTATTTGTATTGTTCTTATTTCGTACACTCACGTCTTAGCTAACGGTAATGCTAAATTGCATGGGTAAGGTGTGAAACTACACCAAACTTATAGGTCTTCGCCTCCCTGCTTAAGTCTCTTCAATTTGTAGTGCAATCGATATTTCGATATTTTTTGCAATTTTGTTGTTGTTAAATTTTTGCACGCAGTTTTGCCACCATCACCCACTAATACTGTTTATATATAAGATTTAGGCACACAAGCCGCTGACCAGTGCATATAACTTTATAAAGGGTGTCTTTTTAGTTAGCTGGGTTTTGGCATTATGTTTTAGGCATGACTTCAGACAATTGACCGTCGCGTCTGGCTCGAATAAAGTCTAGCCGGAAGCCCAATTTTCGATCAACTTTGGTGCTGAGTCGAAGAGACCGAAACCCATAACCGTCGTCTTCCTCAGACTCCTCCTGTTTGGCTTCTTCTTTCTTTTCGGCAGCAGTTGGGATCTTATGCTAGTAAAAGCTCGCCAAGAAAAGCCTCGATCATATCGGGCTTATCTGCGTAGACAAGCGACTTTACATAACCCCACCAAAAGTGTCCCAGCGCGAGTATTAAAAAGCGCGAAACGAGATAATAAGCTCACCAAAAGCTACCTTCAAGAAATTGATTGTTGGATCCAAAGGTCGTCCACATCAACATCCTCCAAATCAAGGTTCAAAAAGTCATTGATCATGGCTCTATAGCGTTCTACATTAACTGAAACACTGTGGCCGGCATAAGTTTTGATAAAATATAAATATGTGAGGTATTAATTGTGAAAATCGGGACCGGTGACCATCACGTTTTGGGTCTATTCTTCGAACCTGTGACGCGCTTCGGTTTCCATTCTTGCTCGAGTTGGATTTTGTTAGTCCGCAAACGAAGATCTTTCTGTAAAATCTTCCATTAAGGTGGAAGGTTATGGCTTCAATTCGGATCTTCTTTGATACTCTGCTCCATCTCGTTTTGGGTCCATTCATCGAGCCCTCGGCGTGCTTGATGGTCTCTCGGTTTCAATTCTTGCACAAGTTGGATTTTGTAAGGCCGCAAACCTTCCATAAAGTGGATAGGTACAGCTCAAATCCGTGTCTTCTTCGATACTCTGCTCCACAACAGCAATAACGTCTACGGTACGCACTGTACGGCGTCTCTGGGAATGTATATAATCCACTAAAGTAAATGTGGTGCGGAACCGATCCAAGGTTGCTCGTATTACCGACTCTGCTGGGCGATTAGAATACCGTTCCCACGACAGTTGGGTCTACGTAACCGGAACCAATCCGGTGGTAGTTGAAAACCACTTTTTTAGATGGAGCTGTTATATGTATATCCAAATGTCTAACAGAGGGAACCATTGTTAGACTTATGCCACTTCTCGATTAGACATTTGGTTCCGTCTAGTTCGTTCAGCAACTAAAAGTTTCGTTTTCGTATAAATCAGCCAAAATCTACTTAGATTCTTTACTCTCCATTAGAAAAAAGTTCACTCACAACAACAAACCACTTCCTTCTGTTTAATTTTCGGTAATTGATCTAATAGCCTAGCCTGCAATTAGTGAAGCCAAATCTTGCCGTCTTTGCGATCTAACAAAAATCACTGCAACATTTGCTTTTAACTCGGCTTCCATATAAATTCGTATATAATTATGAAAATTTGCTGCGTAAATAATACTACTGCTTCATTATGTCTGCTCATAATTGTTTCGTCTCTTGGAAAATTTGTACAAAAAATGAGTGACCTTACAATGCTTTATTATTTATGATTATTCCTCATTTGTTTTATATATATATTTTTTTTGGCATGGCGTACGCTATGGTCCATGAGCATACGCGTTCACATTCACTAACTCAACCGACTGACTGACTGAGCGACTGGCGGTTTGTTTGGACGACCTGTTTGCTCGCTGGCCGACCCAACGCCCTAATTGCCGCTTTGCATGTCAGATTGTTTCCACATCGTTGCGTTTTTTTCGCGCGTACTGTACATAATACCGTTATACAAATACACAGTCGTATAAAATATATATTTTCATATTTATTTGTCTGCTTATGAGGCGCTCACCATAATTTCCATTAACCGTAATTTGAGCAAAAGTATGATACACATCACGATAAGTCATAAAAACGAGCTCCCTTAAAGTGAGCCGGTCGAGATTTGATGTGCGTTTGTGCTGGATTTCGCTTTGATTGGAAAACATATTTACTAGGTCAGAAATGTTCAAATTTTGTTCTTGAAAAATCGATATGCTAAGTACTTTTCTGGAGCATGTAGCAGCAACATGTAGCTTACGAGTACATGAGTAAAGTAAAAACGTTCCACTTTCGGTTAGCAACCTTTAGAGAAACTGAAACCTTCCACTTTTTAGTGATTCTCGTAGCAGTGTGTAGATGTTTTTGTTCTAGTATATAATATTCAACAATTAGTTTCGAGGAATACTGCAAAGGTGGAAGACCCGGCCAATGGGAAATATGGTTCGCTTTGCTATGGTTTGACAAATAAACCCTTCAACGGGATCCGCCATTGAATATATGCAAGTATGTTCTTTGGCTCAACTTTCCGGTCCGTTAGGTGTTTCATAAATATGTAGACCCGATTAACGTAGAAACTAGTTCACTTCGCTAAGGTTTGACACCCAAAACCTCCGGTGGATCCGCCACTGAAAACAAGTGTGTTCTCTGTATCAACTTTAGAAAGAATCTTGTTTTAAAGAGTTTGGATTTGGATTGTGATCCTTAGGCTTATCTATCTACCATAACATCTTGACCATCGTCAACCCTACCTAAGATTACGACCAAACAAGACGATAAATTCAACGGCGAAACTATGTGAAACTGATTTATTCTCATTTATTTTTGATCTATCCATCTCTCGACAAATTGGGGCAATGAAGAGAATCTTACGTCGACTTCAAATTTATTCGGTCTGTTTTGGAGTACTCGGCAGATCTGATAGAACTCGTTGTTCATTAAATATACTTTTTTTTAATGAAAAAACGCAGAAACTTCAAATTCGATGACTGGTTCGAGCATTTCGAAGCGGAATTTTCCGCGTAGACTTAACACTTTACATATCCCCACAGAAAAAAGTCTAACGGTGTGATATCACACGAATTTATCTGCTCGCAGCAGTCTTCTCTCAATAAATCCATTGGTTAATGCGATGTGTGGGAAGTGGCGTCGTCTGGTTACCGACCAAATGTTGCCGAAATCACGAGCTTTAATTTTAGGCAACAAGTAGTCAGTTATAATGGCGCGATAACGGTCGCCTTGAAGGTTACGTACTCACCGGCCTAGATTTTGAAGAAATATGAACCCATTATTCCACCGGTCCACAAACCACCCCAAACCGTTGTGTTTTCTGAATAAAATGGCAACTCTTGAATCTCTTCAGTTTGCTCTTCGTCCCAAATGCGCCATTTTGTTTTACATACTCATTTGAGCCAGAACCTTATCATAATTTGGCACGAAAAGGTCGGATCTTCTTGGAACTTTTCAAGAGCCCAAAGGGGAAAAGCGATGTCGCTATGGAAGGTCGAGCACAAAGCTATATATTGTAGACTTTAAGATCTCAACGTAAAATCCGCCAAGTCGTTCCATACGTCAGTCCGAATTGCTGAGAACGGCGCCGAATCGACACTCCAGGGTTCTTGTGTACACTCCCAACTACACTACATTTTCTTCACGTGGCCTATTCGGTCGAATATTATCCAATAATGAATGCTGGGTCTCATAATGGTTGACCATAAGTTGAGCAAAGCAAGTCCATACAAGGACAGGATTATATGTCATAGTTACCCGACAACGGTGTTTTCGTGAAGTGACCAGGTTCTTGGGGTAAAAACGACGTGAGCAAAATATCAGATCGATACCTCAAAAACTGATGTATATACAGTCGGACGTCCATTTATGTACAATATACTTTATAGGGACTCCGTATACTTCGGGGTCTAACAAACTTTGTGGTAAACTTAATATACCCTGTTCGGGGAATAAGTAACACTTTAATAAAAAATATAGTAATTTTATTAAAATAATCAAAAAATACACTGTCACTGACAGCGTACCGCGTACTCAAATAGAGTCAACAGCTGTTCGAGCGCTTCGACTGCTCTCTTGTCTCTTGTCCAAAACTATTCCATTCCGCTTCGCTGCCTCGCCGTGGTGATAATGACGTTCGTATGTCGGCGTTGACTGCGCAGCCAGCGTCGGCGTGAACTGTGCTGCTACTGTTACTTTATATGTGTATATGTGTGGGTATGTGAGTGCTTCCAGCTGTAGTACTGCCTCAGTGTGTTTGCCTCCTTTTACTCTCGATTTGTTATGCACAGCACGTTCTCATAGAAACGTTTGTTTTCAGGTTGTCCGCCTCCGTCGCTGCCAAATGCGGCTGGTGGTTGAACCGTTGTCGTTACCTACACTTTTTCTTATAAGTATTTCAATCGCTCCGAACGCGTACGTTTGTTTATTTGATTTGTTTCTCATTGCGGTGTGTGTGTGTGTATGTTCATTAGAAGTCAGGTCACAACGGCATGTGGCGCTCTCTTTTCTCTCGTTAATTGCTGACTGCCTTTTGCGTCAGCTGTGACTGCGTGCGACGGCAGCACTGAACAGCTGATTTTCGATTTTGCGCAGAGCCATTTGCTTTGAACACACACACATACATACTTATATCGTACTACATGTAGCTGTGTGTGGGTTGTGTATATGTTTTTTCGATTGCTGCTGAACATCTGTTTCGATGCTGCTTCTCCTCCGTCCCCTCCTGGCAGGCACGTCCAGCGCCAGCAACCCTTCCTCACAGCAACAACCACTTCATGACCTGTTTGTTGGTGTGTATCACTTCGGCAGTAAGTGCTCAGCAGGTACGAACATGTGTGTGTGTGTTTGTTGTTGTGCACTCATTGAGGGTATTTCCTTGTTTCTCGTTCAGAGTTGTTGTTTATTTGTTGTTTCTGATAGATTCTGCCGTTGTGTATGGAACCTTGCAAATTTCTCACCTTCAGGAATGCTCCACTTACAACAAAAAAGGAAAAAAAGCAAATAGCGGGGGGCGCGACGCCAACGACGTCTTATTTTGCTCGCAAATAGCAGGGGCAAGCTAAATAACAACAATTAGACATCCACTTAACACAAGAAAACTGTAAACAATATGTAAATTTCTATTTTGCAAAAACTTTATAAATAGCCACACATAAACACACACATGTACGTGGTCTAAGCAGCAAAGCTCTTCCCCACTTTTATTGCGCGTCGCTTGTGCAGTCATCAGCTCGATTGCCTTACGCCACATTTTGATTGGTTCATTTACTCCCGGCGGCAGCTATGGGATTGCACAAACCATTTAGTGCTACGCAGTTACAGCGCGCCCCAAGTGGCTTGGGGGCGATTTCGCCACCAAGACGGGGGCGTGCGCTCATGCATACGAGCTCTTGGCTGACGCGGCACACGTGTCGCGTACTTGTATCCTCTTCGCAAACTTCCGGAATTGTTTATTATTTGTTGTACGCTTTTACGTTTGCTATTGGATTAAGTCCATAATAAGCATTTTGTTCTAATTGGATTCTCAAAAAAATAAACACTATTTATAGCTTAGATTACACGTGATCTCATAGTGATCGAAGCGGCGGTACAAAAGCCATAAACAACAGAATCGGTTAGAGAAGGCATATTTTTGGTAGCTGTGTCGCTAAGACATTAAGCTTACTGCTTCCCTGGCAGCTGAAGCTGGTCTAAACTCTTTTCGAAAAATTAGTATGTTGCTGCAAATTGATTTCAGCCTGGCTTGATCTTATATTAAGAGAGAGAATGAATTTATATTCCTTCCCAGTTGAAAAAATATTATCTGTCCTTTATACTACTTAGAATTTCTTTTTTCTGAACTTTTGACATTGTAACGGGGTTTTCAAGAGGGACGCTACAAAAGTAGACCGATAGAGACAGGCAACGACGCCATATTTTCCCTACGCTCTTTTCAGATTTCTCTTCAGTAAGGTTTGCCATTTCATCATGGAAAGATATACGATCCAACAACGAGTCGAAATTATTAAAATTTACTACCGAAATTCGGAGTCCAATTATTGGCTGTTGTTGTTGTTTTAGCGGATACCTAGTCCCCATTTGGATGGTAAGGATCCAATTTACGGTCGTCATAATCGTTCTGTCGGATCAACAATTGAGCGTCTATTGAAAAAATTTGAATCCACAGACACATTACAAAATGTTCCCGTGCCAGTGAGACAAGGAAGTGTCGAGAATATTGCTGCCGGTAGCGCATCAATTGAGGAAGACCCAAATCAGTATCTCACACATCGTCAAGCGTTGGGAGTTTCTGTGGCAAATCTCGCGAAACTCTCGCCTACATCCTTACGCTTGACTACCAGAATTGCCGTATGTTCATGAATTGGGCTGAACAACTTGAAAATGATCCGGATTTTCATCGAAAAATCCTCGCTCGCATCGCTCATCTTCAGCGTTGGGGATCATCTTTGTCTGAATGGTTTCGTCAACAAGTAAAATATGCGTTATTGGTCAAGCAGCAATCCACACGTACTCCATGAGCCACCATTGCGGTGTATGTGCCGGTGGCGTCATTGGCCCGTACATCTTCCGTGATGATCAAGGCCGACACCTTACTGTGAATGGGAATTGCTACCGCTCAATGATAACCGAATTGTATGATATGGACTTGGACAATATGTGGTTCCAACAGGATGACGCCACAAGCCATATACCGGATGTCACAATCGATTTATTGAAAACCAAGCTTGGTGAACATGTGGTTTCACGAAATGCCTCGGTTGTGTAATTTGACGCCGTTAGACTATTTTCTGTGGGACTACTTGACTATGGTCTAAGTCAACAAACCAGCGACGATTGATGAACTTCTTACGAATATCGAACATGAAATTGCTGCAGTATCGGCCGATGCTTGAAAACCGTCGGAAATTATGACATTTTATTTTGAGATTTTATTTTGAAATTAGTATTCTCCAGATCTTCTCTTGAATTTACTTTGTGTTTAGAATCCTTTGAACTTTATTTAGCAAGATATCTTCACGAAATTCGGCATAGATTATTCTCCAAGGGAAACTACTTTATGCCTTTATTTAAGAAATATTCTAGATAGGACTACTATAGCATCTAGCTGTCATATAAATTGACCTCTCCAAATCCAGTGCTTGCATGGAAGCTTCTTTATTTGTGAAGGCTATTTTTGCTTCGTTTTTTTTCTGTCTTCTTTCTATGATTCTTCTCTATTTAACGCCAATTTAATTAGTTCCCACAAGTCTTTGGATTTCATTTTGCACTGCTTGCGTCTATTTATTGCCAAGCCAAGTCTGCTGTGTGACTCAGTCCCTTTCGTTGCATACCTTTTCGCTGTCACAGCGATTTTTATCTACCAACTTCACTTTCATTATATTTTCGCTAAATTTATTTTATTATTTTTTCGCTATTGTATTTTTTTATTTTTTTACTTTTTCAGTATTTTTTACTTTATTTTTTTTTCGCTGTTACTTTATTATATTTTCTACATTATTCATATTATTTCGCATTATATTTGTGTATAAGTTTTGCTATTCTGCGTTAGTTTCTTTTTCTATATGTAAACCATAATATTTATGTGCATAAGCACCTATGACAGCTTTAATTTCCATATGCGTTGCGCTGGTCTTTAGCAAACCAGCTAGCCACACATACACACCCATACATATGAGCGTGTAGAAGACGGCACCCTTTCCAAAGAGCCGTCTCTTCAAGCTTCTTTTATAGTTTGCTGCGTTTAGCCATCAACCATTCATTCATACGCTTTCGCATTGCTTTTTCTTTACCCATTCTGATGCTCCCATTCAGCGCTGTTGGATTAGCGTCGTAAATGGCGAAAACGCATAAATCACGGGCACTCAGCTTTTTTGTTATTCTCTTTCCATTTTACTTTACTTTAAATCGCATTTGACTTTATTTCAATTGCGTTTTTTCTCTTGTAAGCGCGCTGAAGTGGATTTCGATTTCGATTTCATTTCGCCATTTTTGGTGCGCTTTTGATTTATTTTAATTTTCTCCCTCAGCTAGTTCTGTCAAGTTCCTGTTTATTGTGTCTGCTTGCCCACAACTTTATGCCTTTAAAGCGTTTTTCTTTTTATCGCTTGCTCCAATCTGTGGCCTCGTGTTGCCCATGCGGCGCAATAAGCTTTTTTGTATGCTTTTTCCCGGTGGTTTTATTACCTAGATTTCTTATTTATTTCGTTTTATGAGTTTTTGCGTATTTTCATTTCATTTCCATTTCCATTTCATTTCATATCCACCTTTTATTGCTACAACTCCTGCCGGTTGGGCGCACTTATATTCATACAAACATACATAAACTCGTTTGTGTGCCTGTTGAGTTCGGTAAATTTCGCCAGACAAGCAAATATACACCAGTAAATGCAATAACAACACCAACACCAGCGAAATGTGTAGAGTAGTCTAGTAATATGGCAAATGCGCGAAGTAATTGTGACGTCATTGCCGTGCACACACGTACAAACTTTTTGTTGTTGCGCCGTTCGCAGCCGCATAGCGTTCCCATCGGTTTTAGTATTGTGGCCCCCTCCACTGCAGCTTGCAGCCAACCCACTGCGTCAGCGGTACGACCGTGCTCCACTATTCCCAAACAGTTTTATACTAGATCGTAGTGTCTTGTTTTGTGTGCGAATATATGCGACCCTGTGGGGAAACGCGATAGTGATGAATATATATTTTTAAGGTGTTAAACGAGGTTTTTAGTTTAATAAATGAATTTATAATTCTATTCAAAGAAGACCTGACGAAGTGTAGCTTCTTCGCAAGATATAGTCGGATGACGGCATGTCCGACGATTGGAACCTAAAGGTGCTCTGTCCAGTCCACAAAAAGGGGGATCCTACAAACTGCGTCAATTGCCGAGGAATAAGCCTCCTTAATATCGCATATAAGACATTACCAATTGATTGGACTTTATCATGTGGCTTTAGACCTGAAAAATCTACTATCGATCCGATTTTCACCATGCGCTAAACCTTGGAAAAGAACCGTGAAAGGATGATCGACACATACCATCTCTTTCGTCTTCGACAGAACGAAAAGGAACTGTCTTTATGCCGTCATGTCTGAACTTGGTCTCGCCGCAAAGCTAATACGGATGTGTAAGCTGAAGTTGGGCAATACCAAAAGCTCCGTCAGGATCGGGGAGTACCTCTCCGAGCCGTTCGATTCCAAGCGAGGGTTCAGACAGAGGAGACTTCCAGTGGTGTGACTTCTTGAATCTACTGCTGGAGAAAATAATACGAGTTGTAGAACTAAATAAGACTAAAGCTGCTGTTATCAAACATACAGTCATGGTATTCGCGACTTGGCTCAGACGTCATAACTTTGGATTTGGAACCAGTATTAACACAAACGACTAAATCAGCTTTCAAATCCAATGCATTTTACTGTTGCCGACAGTTCCTACTTTGGACGGAGTAGGCAATAAAAAAGTAAAGTCAAAGACCAAACCCTACAAGTTCCCCGTTATTCTCAGTCTCGTTATTACGGTACGGAGGCATAGACAATGACATCATCTGACGAGTAGGCCTAAGGAGTGTTTGGGAGAAAAGTTTTGCGGAAGATTCATGGTCTTTTGCGTATTGGCAACGACGAATATCGAAGTCGAAGGAAGAATGAGCTGTACTAGATATACGCCGCCATTGAAATAGTTCAGTGAATAAGAGACAGAGGCAGCGCCGGCTAGGTCTTTCTGTTCGGATGGATGAAAACGTTCTAGCTTTGACGCTATTAAATTTAGTACCCGTCGTTGGAAGCAAAAGAAGAGGAAGGGAAAGATCAGGTGGAGAAAGACCTGGCTGCACTTGTCAGGTCGAATTGGAGCTAAACAGCGAGCAGAAGAAACGACTTGCGAGGTATTCTTAACTCGGTAAGCGGCGTCTACGCAAGTAAAGAAGAAGAAGAAGAAGAAATATTCCCGAAATTTGTCTCGCATTATTGTTTATGGCAACGATACAAACTCTGGCGAAATAGTTCAGATCAGACTACTATGGGATATAGCCGCCACACAAACTCACCGAAAAAAAATCAAGATAACGAACTTTTTATAACCTTCTTTGCTTTATAAAACGCACCTGTGGAGGGTGTTTAAGATGCTGTGCAGCCAAATTTAATGTTTCGTCTCTTTCATGTCATTTGAATTTCATGTGAAACACAATTGCTCGATATTCCTACAGGGTAGCTTCGCATGGTCTCATATACATACATAGAAACGTGCGAATTGCGTTGCATTTGTTAGTGTTTTACATTATTTCATGTTGTTATTGCGAACTAAGGTGGCAATAAATTACAAATACAACAACAACGTTAATCAAAACAGCAATCAGACACCAGTGCCCTCGTCGGTGGTGTGACCAACTGACGCGAGGCCATCGATAAATAAAAACAGCACAACAACAGACACATACTCACACATGCAAATAAAACCGATTGCAATGCGAAAAAAGCAACAACGTCACAATAGTAGAATATTAAAGTGCCGGAAAAAATATGAAATAGTAACAACACATTGTCTCTACGTGTATTTCCAGCACTTTTTGCCGTGTTTCTGCCATGATTCTTATAGCCACTTTAGTTGTTGTGCTCTGTTGTTGTTTATTGTTGGCTTTTTGCATTTGTTTGTTGTTGCTGTTGTTAATGCTGTGTTGTCTATTGTCACATGCATTGTTGTGCGGTCGTTTGACGTCGCTTGCTAGTGAAGTTGCACGCAGCTATTTACATATGTACGCCCCTGTATGTACTATGTATGTGTGTATGTGTGCTGTTGTATTAGCATAGCTGCATCACATCGCATAATCGTATTTGCTCACCTATAAAGTTGACATTCATTCAGTTTCACAGTAACCTGCAATCGATACACATGTACCAACAACACTTACACACACATATATATACAAATAAACATATCTACATACTCTTGTTTGTTTGCATGTATTACTATTTGCCTTTTTTTTGCTTAGCATTTGTTTGTGTGTGCAACAATTGCAGCAAATTGCGCATACAAGCGGTTAACTGACACACATACAGACATACCGACGTGTGTATGTGTGTTTATATGCATCTGAAGTGCCAGCAGCACCTCTGTTCCGCAATCGTTTGGTTCGAAAGTTCGCTTGCCTGTGAAAATACTTTGCAAATGCAGTTACTTGCCGCACTCAGCGCCTACACACATACATACATATGCTTATGTACATATGTGTGTTAGTGTTACTATTTATGCATGCAGTTTTGCTTGTAGTGACATGGAACTTGCAAATAACCAATTTAAATGCAACACGAATTTGTATGGCTGCACTGCGGTGTCGCCAAAGTTTTAAACGATTTGCTCAAATGGTTTCATTCGCTCTTCAAATGTCAACTAGGGAGGCTGATAATGATACTTAAAAACAAAACCTAAATTGTTTGAAAGATTTTGAGAATTTGTAAATTTTGCCAAAAAATTAAAATTTTTCGAAATTTTGGATTGTTTTTCGCTTAACTGTAAGCTTAATAAAGCTATATAAAGGGTGTTTTTTTAGACATGTGGCTTTCAGGATGAAACAAAACGCATATATTGATGTTATATCCATGATTTATGTTTATTATTAAGATAAGTGTTTGTCAATATGTCTTACAAAGGATTTCGGTGACTGGCTCAAAAAAATTTCAGCCGATTGACCCCACTTTCGACCCCACTTTCGACCACTTTCTGCTGAAATTGGGACCGTATGTCAGCAATAACGCGCCGAATATTCTTTGCCAAGTCATCAAATGTCTCGGGCTTATCTGCAAAGACAAGCGACTTCACATAACCTCACAAAAATAGTTCAGTAGTCCAGCGATGTAGACTCGGACGATCTTGAAGGCCGTGCCGCTGTTTCACAAAGGGAGATAATAATATACAACAATAAAATATTTGTTTCGTTAGCTGCATGGCACCCACTTGTTGGAACCAAAGATCGTCCACATCAAAAATCTCCGATTCAGGCACGAACAAGTCATAAATATCATGGCTCTATAGATGCCCGTTTTGACAGCATCATTATGTTTGGCTTCATTATTGAAGAAATATGGACTAATGATTCCCAATCACGCAGCTTTTCCAATGCTTTCAAGAATCTATTGGCTTTTGCTGTTGCCGCCCCGGTGGATTTCACTGGAGTTCATCAAGGACTCCAGCAAATTTGTTGGCTGGTGCTGGCGCTACTCCCGAAAAGGAGGAGAGGGAGAAGAATATTGGTTTCGGTCTTTTCGACTAAGCAGCTCAGGGGGGGCACATCGAACAGTGACTTTTTGATGATGTAACGGCGTCTCAACATTGTTTAGTGGATTATCATCACTCGAAATGTAATAATTTTGTTCATTTACGTACCCATTCAACCAAAAGTGAGCTTCATCGCCGCAAAAAATATTCTTTTGATAATAGGGAGCCTCTTGTTTTGGCTCCATTCACCGAACGTGCCACTCGCTTGAGGGTTCGACTTCAGTTTTTGGACGAGTTGGATTTTGTAAGTCCGAAAACCGTAGTCCATCCATAAACTCTTCCATAAAGTGGAATGATATAGCCCCGGGATGGCGGATGGCCTCATTCGGGTCGGGTCTTCGTTGATACTCTGGCTTGCAAGGAAAGGCACCTTAGAACCGCTATCAATACTACTACTAGTGATCTCTTTGCCCTCAGAAGCTAGCCTCTCCTTAGTTGTGGGGGGTTTAATATGCCATTGCTTCATTCATTTTGACGTCCATGTTGTAAGGCTGCGATCTTACCAGAAACCGTCTGTAGAAGCTGTATGGAAGAATACGAGGTGGAAATATTTTAACACTTCTTTCTAGACTGTTACACGTTTCTGAGGTCTAAGCTTAAAGGCTTGGGAGCGCATACCTTCTCACCGAACTGGCGGGAATGAAAATTAAATGCCTGTGCAAATTTGTATTGGCCTCTAAAAGCGTTTTGTCAATTTGGTAGTTTAAACACAAGAGTTCTTCTTTTTTATGACCTCATCGAGTACTATATATAGCAGTCCACGTGTGATCTCTCTGGAACAGCCATCTAACTTAACCTATACGCTATTGTAATCCGATATCGGCGGTTCTAATAAATTAGCAGTGTCTTGTGAAGAAAAAGACGGATGCAAAATTTCAGATCAGATACCAATTTCGTTCATTCATTTAGCCGAATGGTGGAAATTTTTCCACTAAAAACTACATGCGGCGTAGCAAAGCGAAAAATAAAATACAAGTTGATCTTATTTCCCGAAAAAAAAACATGTGTCGGGTATACATAAATGAATGACTTTCTGCTGTTTGGTTGTACAATTCGCCGCGCTGGTCGGACAGATGAAAACGGATATCCCAGAGTGCAAAAGACCTACTGCGCTGCGTCGTTATTGACTCCGAATCGCTCGCTGACTGGTTCTTACTCACGCTGGTGGTCATAAAAGTTGTTCAAAAGAAAAATGTATTGAGAACCGGCCGTAAAATGTTACAAGGAAGTGAAAAAGGGTTAGAGGTCTAACTGCAGTGCTGCTGGCTGGTAAAAAGGGAAACAGGGTCATGTGAGCGCGAACGCATGAAGAGCAACGCACATGGTGGAAATGGAATATGAACTGCAGCGGAGCCACGCGGAGTATAGAGAGACAGCAAGCCGACAGCAATTAATGAAAACAGCTGTTTGGGGACCCGAAATTACAGCGCGCTGTTGCAACACCCGCTGCGGCTTTCTTCCTCTTCCTGCGTGTGCGTGTTACTATGGGCATGCTGATGCTCTGTTGTTGCTGTTATGTCGTATGTAACTACAGGCATTGGAAACTATTTTTGGCATTTTAGCCTTGCTGGCCGGCCGGCCGCATTGCGCCACACTGTGAATTGATGCTGTTGTTAATTGTTGGATGTACGGGCCGCCGGGTTGTCATTGGACATTTGTCAACAGCAAAAGTTCTAATTTTGTTACAAATACAATATATATGTAAGTTATATATATTTATATATATAGTATATGCGCTATTTACGACAACTACGTTTGCCTACGCTATTTTCCGCTCGCTCTACTTGCTAGCACGCTTGTTGCCGTAATTATTGTAATTGTTGTTGTTGTTAGTAAATCGGTTCCTGCTGCCGCCGCTGGCCGGTTTCCACCAGCTCACAGCCTCTACGCGCCTATAATCTGCATGTTTTCGTTAAAGCTGTCATTATTTTTTACATCCACACTCACAAACAGAGATATATAGTTGTTATTGTTATTATTTTTTGCTGTTATTGCTGGCATTCAGCAGATTTTCTCAGTATTCCATTAAACAATATTAAGGTGAAAGAAAATGTGTTTGTTTTCCATTCAAATAGTTCCTGTTGTCCCCATTGTCTGTATGTATGTATGTCACACTGCCGCAGTGTGTATGGAGACCCACATTGACATCATTAAACAACAACAGCAGTAATAATAACTGTAATAATACATAATATTAACACTAAAACAATAACTAAAGCAGCAACAAAGCAACGAGCGTGCGCTAGTTCGAGTCGTTCCCCTACACACAGCCACACACATACAAGAAACCCAGTCTAAGCACTGCAGCACTGGCGCTGTCTCATCTGCCATTTGTTGGCTCTTCCATAAAACGGTTAAGCTGCCCTAAACAATAACTTTTCACAGCAGTTCACCCTCTTCCTTTCTCAGCTATTTTCTTTATGCGCGCTCAGCGCAGGGGTTCCACTGTAGTTGACGTAGCGTTACAAAGTGAAAATGAGGCGGGAATCTTTTTTTAGTTTTCATTTTCAATTTAACACCTTACCCATTGCACCTGATTCTAAGATTTTGTCATTAAACTCGTTTTTGGCACTTCATGGCATAAAATAAGTTACAGTGTGTTTCATAAGGCAGTTTACTCGGTTAAAATTTAAAGAATGTATAGGTATTTCGAAAGGGGGTCTCTCTTCCGAGGCTGTTTTCTTCTTTTCATTGGGGGTGTTTTATATAGTATGTGGCGGGTCCCAAACCCAGCGCATAACCCTGTGGAGGGATCATTCGACTTCTCACTTTAGCCTTCAAACAGTTGTTTGGCTATCCAGAGGATATTGGGTCTAAAACCGGAAGTCGTGAGCTGCTTGAGCCATATGTAAAAGAATCGTTTCTGGGCACTCCCAAGTGAATGGCGCTCAGGGAACTTTCCTCACTTGCGTGGACTTCTACACATGACTCCATTGGTCTTTTGAGGAAAGGTTCTGTGGAAGATTTATGGTTGTTTGCACATTGCCAACAGCGAATACTGGCTATCCAGAGGATACTTGGTCGAAGAGCGGAAGTCATGAGATGAAAACACTCCAGTTCTGAAAGTATCCGACGCAGTACCGGAGAGAATCCTTTCCTGCTGCTTTTAGGACAGAATCTCAAATATGGGCTGAGCCTGGTCAATACTTCTGTTGGCCTCCATATACGTAAGACTTTCGAACTTCCGGGTGGCTTTATACCGCATACATTGGCCAATACGTAAGTTATCTCAATGAAAATTAGAAAGCGTGTTTTAAAAATAACAATAAAAGTATCTTTGTACCTAAAATGGATAAAATCGGATGAAAGTTTGACCCCTATATTATTTATATCAGAATTTTCGAACATCCAGCTAACTTTACTCCACTTATTTTTTCTATGGATCCAAACAAGTAGTTGCCTAGTAACTCATTCACTACGTTCTAACTGAGTTCTGTAATCATTTTCAAAACACATTAGGGTTTGAAATGGTCCTAAGTCCGTTTCATCAAAGCAAATCATGAATATAAGCTGAATCCATTAGATTAACAGAATTACAAATACTTCTCACGCCACCAACCATTCACCTCTGCACTTCCTTTACAAGTACATACATAGCTTCTCCTTTGATGCAATTTGCTGCCTGCCTCTTTCTATTTTCGTTTGAAAATCTCAATCATTACAAACATGGCTTTTTGTGCTCGTATGTCTTCGGTTTAACTATAGTGGGCCAGCAAGTGTCAGCTGTCAGCCGCTGTCATTAATGTGTCTGCCCTTTTCTGTCTTTTACAGCTTTTACATCCATTATGCCTACACTTAAGCTTGTTAATATGGAAGTTAGGCACATTTTTATACCCTAAACGAGGTATATTAAGCTTGACACAAAGTTTGAAATACAGTTTGAAACAGTTTTAAAGAGAAGGAAACGTCTGAGAGCCTATAAAAGATGTGTATAAAAGGGATCAGCGGGACGAGCTGAGTCAATTTAGCTACGTCTGTCTGTCTGTTCTTCAGTTTTTGAGATATCCATCTGAAATTTCACACGTGGTTTTCTCACATAGATGCCCCTCATTTGTCCGAACCGCCGATATCGGATCACTATAGCATATAGCTGCCATATAAACTGGACGATCGAAATCAAGTCCTTATATGGAAAACTTTTTATTTGAAGATGTATCGTCAGAAAATTGGCATGGATTATTGCTCAAGGCAATATTACAAAATCCGAAGAAATTGTTCAAATCGGAACACTATAGCATATTGCTGTCATACAAACTGAACGATCGAAATTAAGTCCTTATATGGAAAACTTTTTTATTTGACGAGATAACTTCATGAAAAATTGCTTGGATTATTACTCAAGGCAAGGGTACCAACTCCGAAGAAATTGTCCAGATCGGACCACTATAGCATATAGCTGCCATACAAACTGAA
Source organism: Bactrocera correcta (assembly GCA_027475135.1). Lineage (NCBI taxonomy): Eukaryota > Metazoa > Arthropoda > Insecta > Diptera > Tephritidae > Bactrocera > Bactrocera correcta. The sequence goes on along the minus strand of CM050325.1, from coordinate 60,675,216 downwards.
CGATCGAAGTTAAGTCCTTATATGGAAATCTTTTTTAATTGGAGAGTTATCTTGACGAAATTTGGCATGGTTTATTTTCCAAAGCAACGCCACAAACTCCGAAAAAATTGTTCAGATCGGAGCATTATAGCATATAGCTGCCATACAAACTTATCGATCAAAATGCGGGTCTTGTACTGAAAACTTGTGACAAGAACGAGATATATTCACGAAATTCAACATAGATTATTGCCCGTAGTATCGCCACAACCTCCAAAGAAATCGTCTAGATCGAAGCACTATACCATATAGCCGTCATACAAACTAAGCGTTCTAATTTAAGTTCTTGTATAGAATCTCATGTGGTTCTGAAGGGCATTATATATAGCTTCGGTGCAACCGAAATTAACATTTTTTTTGGACCAGTCATATGACAGACAGTATGCCATATTGTCGTTACTGCCTATACATACATAGAGATGTGTGTGACTTTTGTATTTATGGTAATCTTTACTCTTTGGCTCGTTTGCCGTTAATCTCTTTCTTCATCTGCTGCCTTTTCTTATTTCACTGTATTTCTAACTCTCTTTTTTTTGTTGTTGATTTGTAAGCATTTATCTCATCGTTTTATGGACATTTTGTAAACGTCATTTGGATGATAATCGTAAAATTTGTGCTATTCAGTTGTAGCTAATAGAAGCAAGGCGTGATAGAAAGGGAAGTGAGAAAGATGAGAACCGATGATGCAAGAAATGTGTAACAGTTATTTATATTTACATAAAAGTTAACACGTATATAGCTTTGTACTGTATATTTTTTCCTTTATTTGATTAGCTGTGAGGGTTTTGAGTTATGACTTGGAAGAAGCGTGGTTAGGCTTTTAACGAAGCTGTGTGGCGAGCAGTGCTGAGAGCGTTACATTTAAGCTGATCTTCTGATCTTGATTGTAAGCATGATCTTCTTGTTGGTTTTATTACTGACATTCTAGATCACTTAATGTGAATTTTGCTCAAGCTTCTCCAAGAATTTTCCTGAGCTACCTGAGTTAATCTTAACCTAAAGTCGACATCCTTTTTCGATTTCAGTTAACTTCGTTCTAAAATCTTAAAACTTTTTCTGATGATATTATATCAGAATTTTCCAAATTTTCAAAACTGTTTTGCCAAAACTAACCACACTGCCTTCACTAACTATCACGTGTTCTGCCGACTGTCGACTCGCGCTTAGCATTAATAAATCTCTCTTGAAAATTCTTGCTATTCCACATGAGCGCTTCTACAATGTTTCCAACACACAGCTGACAATTACTAACTGGCAAATGAGAGACAATATCCAAGCACTGCAGTAAACGGTAAAATCATATACACACCAGTAAAGTAACAAGCGCAGTACAAAAACAACACAGCAAAGAGTGCTGCAGTGAAACCATATGACGACTAGGCCATTTGGCTAAGCCAAAGCTATAAAAACAGCATTAAACAAGTGGTCGCTGGCATTTACTGCCTCACTTCCCAACACACACACACGCACTCTCGCCCATCTCTCCCTTTCTCCCACACCTGTCATCAGCTGCTCCAACACAGTTACTTTCAATACCAAACATGCTCTCCGTAGCTTTGACTCTCAGCAAGCAATTGTGTGCAGTCACTGCAGTAAGTGGAGCTTGTGCTATAGATTTCTACTTGTATGCAAAGTTTCTCTGCGTTTTCCGTTCTTTATTTGTTTTTTCTTGTCTCTTGTTTCTTGCTTTGTTTATTTTATTGCTTTTTATGCCTTGCATTTGGTATTCCAGTGGCGTTGATTCTATAGTTGCACTGCCCATGACTCGGTTCTCGGTCGCACAGTGGCACCACTTTTCTGCTTCACTATTTATTCATTCACTACAACAGCACTCGGACTCGGCACTCAGCATGTCCATTTCCCTTTGTTTTCATTATTTTTTTTTTTTTTGGTTGTGTCTTCGGTCTTTTTTAAAGTTTTAGTGCTCAATTGTTAGCTTGTTAGTGCCATTAAATTGCCGTTGTTGCTGTTGTTAGTGTTGTATTGGGATTGCTTTGGCCAAACGTGGCTTTATTGGAATTAGTATGCTAAGCGCGTTGCATTTTGATGGTTAAGTAGCTGATAGCGGCTGTCAGGTAGGATAGGAAAGTCGAGAAGACTCCATTGGCTGCTTGCTTCCGAGCTGGCTGTTTGCTTATCGCAATTGCATAGAACCACGCTGCAGCAACGTCTGAGATGGGACTAAAGATTGAGCCGGTAATAGAAGTGACTGCAGACATTATGAGGTCGTGTTGACTGAACTGCAGTAGGCTGAAAATAATGTACGTTTAATATTTCTCTTGAGATCCAACGATTTTTATTTGAATTTTTCGATAAACAGGACTTGAAGCTCATCTTGTCAGATATATTTCTAGATATAGATATCTGAATGCCAGTTTTCTATTAGTCCTTCATACCTTAAGTAGAAATGATTGAACTGCGCCTAATTCATTCGTTCTTAGTTCGAATACCGTTGTTTAAGTACTCTACTGTTCTTAGTAAAAGTATTGGATCTGGTTTCTTCCAACTTTAAAGCGCGACGGTCTACTAAAGACAGAGAGAACTCGCTGTTCACGGTTATTATATTTTTACAGCATAGTGTCCCTAATTCATTTGCTTTTAGGTCACATTCGCAGACATTCTCCGCAAATTTAAATTATATATTTCTCACTCAGACCGATATTTTCGATCAAAAGTCAACTATAGACACTGGATCCGCATTTTTGGTACCTAGATTCTTGAGCAGGTTTTTTTTGTTTTTTTTTTTTTTTTTTTGTTTTTGATTGGGACAATTTTTGGTGATAAGGTGACACACTTCAAGGCCCTATTGTTGCATGGTCATACATTGACTCCTTCAGGATTTCACTGGTACTTGCGAATGCACGCGTGATACCCTTGCTTGAATGGGCTCTGCATTCGCTTTTTTACATCCTCCATGCGAAAAATTTAGATCGAGAATTTCGAATCTTCTGGGAACTTTTCAAAAGCCCATAGAGCGAAGCTATGTCGTTTGAAAGGTCGAAGTTTCTTGATTTTTTTCTATGCTTTCAGTTTAAGATCCCGACTTAAAATGCGCTAAGTCATTCCATACATCAGTCCGAATTGCTGCTAACGACGCTGAATCGGCTCTCCACGGTCTTCTTGTACACTCACAGTTACGTCTGCTATATTTACTATAGCCTATACTACTATACTATAGTATTTACTGCTTGCTGGACGTGGTCTATTCGCTCGAATATTATCCAATAATGAATTCTGGGTCTCAAGATGGGTTTTGCGAATAGTGTGCTCATTAGGCCGATTAAGTTGACGATAAGTTGAGTGACTCACGCGTGATCTGCCAAAAAGAGGCTAATGAAAAAGAACGTCTACTTGGATCACCCGATATATAACTCTATATCACTCTCAAATAATTTTAGGTGACCGTTATGTATACAAAACTACATATTATGTTAGATAGATGTATAAAAAAGATTTATTACTTAATTTACTAAAAAATTTTGGATAAATTGTTTTCTTCTGTATTTTTTTAATATCTACCTTATAGCTTAATTTAATATTAAATATTGCTTTCTTTCTTTCTTTTCAGGTATGTACAAATATTTTTCGACTTTCCGATTTACATACATACATACATATATACTAAAATTGGTAAGATTTTTTTTAATACAAACTTTAAGCTCTTACAAGTATATTACGCCTCCTCCGCCACGATTTTTACTCGACAGATCCAGTTCTCTCTATGAAATTTCAGTTTCTATAACTTTATGGAGAAAACTGTTAGTATTTCCTACAAGCTTGCAGCTATTTTTTCCAAATATTCCAAATATATATTTTCCTGCTATTGCATAAATAAATATTTACGCCTACACATGTTCCCCCAAATATTCGAAAATATAATTACTGCTGGTGTGTAGCATTTTTCACCACTGTTTCTCATCATCTCAACGTCATTAGCGTTGCTGCCAACGAAGACGTTGCCATAAACGGTGGCGTCAACGGCACGTCGTCGTCTCAGTCGCAGTTACATTGCCTTTTGTATTTGTATTTTTAGCACAATGGTGCCAACATACTAACACAGACGCAGCACAACAGCAACTGCGACGACTCCGACTGCTCCAACGTACACGAGTGGCTGTCGGCTGATTTGCTGTGGCTGATTGTGATGCTTGCCATACTGGTCGTCGTCATCATCAACGTCGTCGTCGACAGCGGCGGCAACGTCAACACAGTGCAGTTCAGCTCAAGTTGTTCAGAGCCAGAGCGGTTTTCAGTTGCTTCAGTATGAAAATTTCTTTTGGTCAGACTGGTTGTATCTCCGGTAGTAATAGAGCGAGCGCACGCTTATACAGCTTAGTCGTTCGATCGGTCGGTCGGTCGGTAGTTTAAATGGTCGCTGGTACATTACAGGCCTGACCTGTTTCACTGTTGTGGCTTTCGTACGACGCGCAAAAACGACAATTGACGCTTTGAACATTGAAAAGCGCACAACAGCGTGACAACAACAACGGTACGTACGCCGTAAGCTAGCCAAATGCAATTTTGTATGCTTTGGCAATTTCGCGAAACGTTCTTCGTGTGTGAAAAGTGCAAAACAGATGTTGAGTGTGCAAAAATGTGCTGAATTTGAAGAAAATCGCTGCAAACAGTTGCGAAACTGGTGAAATTCGACGACTTTTTGTTGGAATAAATACAAAAAAAAAATAAAAATAAAATTATAAATGAAAATTAAGTGAGTGAGCCAAACAGCCGAAGTGTGTGCTTTTTAAAGCTGTATGCCTGTTTATATGTGTGTGTGTGCCTTTGGGCCAATAATCCTCATAATCACAGTCAACAGCAGTTTCGTCGCAGTGACGAATGTTCTCAGCGTTCAAGTCATTTGAGAAGTCGACTAGATGCGCTGACTCCTTCTATGGACAAATATTTATATACAAACTTGCTTGCTTTAAAATTTTTGTTTTTGTTTTAAAATATGTATAAGCCATTGTGACCGCCATGAGAGCTCGAATTTCGTGCTTACATTTCGACACATAGTATATGAATTTTTTTCAGTATATGTGTATGTGTGTGCGTGTTTGTGTTGGTGTTGGCGTACAAGTTAGCGTAATTGTGTCAGCCACAGGCGTTCAAGTAGTACGCCGCCTAGCTGGGATAGAGCAGCTGGTTCGCTGGCTGGCTGTCAACAAGCGGCCAGTCAGGAAAGCAGGAGCCAGTCGACCACTGTGTCAGCGCAAGAAACGCACTTGAAACTTGTATAAATAAACACATATGCACTTGTGCATAGACGCGAGCGAGTTGCCTGATTGAGCGAGCGCCACTCACGCAGTGGGCAACGGCAATTAAATCCAGTCTGGCCTGGTGTCGATTGCTGGCGTTTTGTAAGGCACTCGGTCAGCAACGCTAACTGTGATAGTGCAGCAGCAACGGCAGGAAAGCATTGTTGTTGGCGACGTTTAGCCATAACCATAATTATCGCTTTGGTTTTAGAAGTAGCAGAAGAAGAACAAGTAGAAACAGAGGAAACAGTTGCTGCGCGCTGTGCGGTTGTGGTAGCCTTCAGGAAATTAGATATTCAACAGCCGTTAGGAAATGAAAGATTTTTTAGGCTCCGCTGTGCGCCAAGCGGCTGGCAGTTGTTCATAGCAACAAAGTCCATAACTCTGCATGCAAAGTCCATACTTCTGCATTCGCCAAGCATCGCTATAAAGCTGTCTTACTTTAAATCATATCCGCTTGCTGCGGAGATAGTAGGAAGCACGAAATAAATATTCGCCGGAAATGAAATGTATTTAAACGCGGCAAAAACGCCTTCATACCCTTCTCACAACCTCCTTTCGACCCTCAAACAAGCGCAATGCCTCGTTTGGAGCCTCAAACAAGCTCATTGCCTTCGTACGCTGTGTGTTGTTGGTGCTTACCTTCAACGTTCTTGCCACTTAAAAATTGATTGAATTGCATAGATATTAAATAACGTCGTCTTTTGACGTGATTGCTTCGAATCATACACAAATCTAACAGCCAGATACTCGTATACCACGGCAAGTTTATCGTAAGCCCAGCTGTCAGTTGTGCCAGTTGGTAGGTATGCGAGTGTGGGTGTGTTTTTTTCGATTTACTTGTCAAGGAAACGGCTTTTCCATTCCTCAAATGCAAATGGATTTTCCATTCAAATAAGAATTGTGTTGTAAGCGTGCGGATGTACTGGCTGCGCTTAGTCGCGCGGGCTTGTAGCAGTGCGCGGCATGCGGTTGACGTTTCTCATCGAATCGATGTCAATGGTGTGCCATAAACTGTGATTGAAGTGTGTGTTTGAAGGATGAGAAAATTGTAATAAAAAGTGTTGGCATGTGCCGTAAAGTGTGTGCTGCGAAATTAAGTGATTGGATAAGCGTTCAATGATTTTCATTGTCTTGCATGCGCATAAAGTGAGCTGAGTTTTCCAGAAGCCAGAAGCCTGTACTGTTTCGTGCAATTTTTACGCTAATTATTTGTGCGCGTTGTGGAGCAGCTGATTGATTTTAAAATTAATTAACTGATAAAATGAAGTTGACGTTTGTGTTCTGCGTTATTTTGGCTGTGTTGAGGTTTTCAATGAAGCGCGTTTTTTCATAAAAGTTTCCAATAAAGAGCAAGAAACAAGAAAAAAATGTTAACGGCTGCTCAGCAGCCATAATATGCTTCGCAGGTGCATGTTTTCTTACAAGAACTTGAATTTGTTCATTCAATTTGTATGGCCGCTATGTGTCAGAGTGGTGCGATCTGAACAATATCTTCGGTGAATGTGTCGCCACTTTCACCAATAATCCATGCTAAATTTCGTGCAGATAACTTGTCAAATAAAAAAGTTTTCCATACAAGACCTTGTTTTTGACCGTTCAGTTTGTATGGCAGCTATATGCTATAGTGGTCCGATCTGTAGAACTTTTTCGTATATTGCAGCGTTGCTGTGAACAATAATCTATGTCGAATTTCTTGGCGATAACTCGTCAAATAAAAAAGTTTTCTATACAAGATCTTGTTTTTGACCATTCAGTTTGTATGGCAGATATATGCTAGAGTGGCCCGATCTAAACATTATCTTCGGAAATTATAGCGACGCCTTAGGTTGTAATCTGTGCCAAATTTTGTCAAGATACCTTTTCAAATAAAAAAGTTTTCCATATAAGAACTTAATACACCCTGTTCAGATTATAAAACCTGTCCGAATTGATTGTAAAATCCCAACAGTATCTACATTGCATCGATCATTTTTGATAACACGCTATTTAATAACAGAATTACGACTTTGGGTGTGAGCAAGAAGACAGACAGTCTCTAGATACGAAGCAGAATCCTTCAAAACTCAGAAGCTCTCCAAAGCGGTCACGTCTATATTCGATGCAATTCAGCTCTCGAATACACAACAATTTACAATACAATTCTTAATCCATGATTGCAGTTCTCTCGGAGTTTACTTAGTGTTTCGTTGGCAATGCCAGGCTACTGCGAATACTAACTACACTTCTTTAATCAATGAACAGTTTTTAGTTGTCTGCTAACTGTTCCATGATCTCAAGCAGTTCTCTCGAGAGTTAACTTAGTCTTTCGGTGGCTATGCGAGGCTAAGTCTACACTTTCTTAATCAATGAACAATTTTTAATTTTCTGCTAACTATTCCATGATCTCAAGCCTTTTGAAGGGTTTTCAACGATTACATATTTCATACAAGGCTTATTCTGTGGTTGCTTCACGCATATTTGTCTTAAGACGAGCTGTAAGCGACCGACTTCTCCATTGCTTTTTCGAATATATCACCAAATGAAGTGTATATTCAACTTTAAACTGTTTTTTCAGCCACCTTTTATAAAGATTTTTCCTTTTTTTTTTGTGGATCACAAATATTATTAACATTCCTACGCGTTACTAAAATGCTTTCCAAAAGCGCAACAAAGCAAAGAATATCCCATAAAAGTGGAGAAAAACTCTCGACTTTTGCTGTCATTACACCTTTCGAGCGCGTAAATGAGTTTGAAATTAAAAGTAGGTGACCCCAAAAGCCAATCGTACAGAAAAACGTGCTGTGAATTGAAACGTCTTGACAGTTGTTGTATTTAGTTTGTTGCTGCAGATAAACAGTTTGTTTTTTGGTTAAACGATTCTAAAAGTGTTGCTCATACACACATACACATTGCAGTGAAGTCCATAATTAAGTACTCACTTTTCTTCAGTCTTAATTTATGTATTACTTTTAACGGTGCGGATTGCTTTACTTTAATTGAGTGCTTTAAATGCGTCGCCTTCTTATTGGTAAAGTAAATAACGTCGAATAATTTATTGGTGCTGAATGAAAGTAATAAAAAATTTAGCGAAATACTTTAGAAAAATATAGATTAATTATAAAAAGAGGAAAAGAAGTGAAGTCCAGCTGTTATAACTTTCATAGCTTGAAGTTTTCTTACAAGATATTCATTTTGAGCGTTCACTTTGTATGGCAGCTATATGCTATAGTAGTCCGATTTATAAAATTTTTTCCAATATTAAAGCATTGACTAGGAAAATAATTCATGCCAAATTTCGTGAGATATCTCGTGAAATAAAAAAGTTTTTCATATGAGAACTTGATTTTGAGCGTTCAGTTTGTATGACAGCTATGTGCTATAGTTGTCCGATCTTGAAATTTTTTTCGGATATTATAGCGTTGCTTCAGAAAATACTCGATGCCAAAATTCATGCAGATATCTTGTGAAATAAAAAAGTTTTCCATATAAGAACTTGATTTTGAGCGTTCAGTTTGTATGGCAGCTATAAGCTATAGTAGTCCGATCTGAACAATTTCTTCTGAGATTATAGTATTGCTTCACAAAATAATCGCTGCCAAATTTCGTGAAGATATCTTTTCAAATAAAAAAGTTTTCCATACAAGCCTTGAATTTTCATCGGTCAATTTGTATGGTAGCGATGGCTATACTGGATATCTGAGGATATAGACTCTTCAGGTTATAAAAATAATATGAATATATGTATTATAAAAACCATAACAGCAATATTTAGAAAATTTTCTATATTTTTTTCTTACCTCACGCAATTCTTTTCTCGAACAAAATGGAAAGCCAAATAAAGCCTATAATTTTCGTGTGCGCGTAAACGCTTTCAGCCGCTACGTATTGTTATTCGTAAATAATATACTGCAAATAAATAAAAGTACTTCAATAATATAATAATATTTATCTACATGTGTAGAAAATTCAGTTCACCGATTGCCAGTTATTGGCACAAAAATGCTCAATAACACTACTTGTATTTACCTTTCGTGCCCATGTGTATTACACACCGAGCTTACTAAACCTCATTTCAACTGCAATTCGCTAATTTCTTCAATACACACGTATTTATTTTCATAATTCGCTAACTGATTCTGCGCTTGGTTAGCCGCTTGGCCGACTGTGCGCCGCTGGCCGCTTGCTTCACTAACTTAGTGACTGACTGCTGGCCGCAGGCAGGGCTGCGCCCATACACGCTGCACTTTTTGTGCTCCATCTTCGTTACACAGGCCAGGCATACCCTTGCAACATTTTCCACGTTCTCCACATTCTATACATTCTCAAAAGTGTTGTATTGTGATTTTTTCGGTTGCCAAGCGCGCCTGGATGTTCAGTTAGTTAACATCGTTTCGGTTGTTGTTGTTTTTGCGGCACTCATACTACTCATATTTTTAGCCACTGTACATGGTTTGTGTTGTTGCCAGTTACTAATATATCTCGTATTACTCTGATTATTGCTTGTTGTTGTTAATGTGTGTTGTTGTGGATAGTGCTGCGCTTGGTTAGCGTTCGTTAGCGCTTGACTGTTGCGCTTTTGTGCGTCCAAGCAGAACCGAGCAGCGGCGCGTCAGAAAAAACAGCGCGCAACAACTGTAGATTTAAACGACGCGCCACGCTAATTGACTGCGCTGCGCGCCGCCGTACTGTCTGATTGACTGACTGACTAACTGACATTCACTGGCGAGTTAGTTGGCTGACTGTTTGCCTTACTGACACTTAGAATTGGAATAATGGCACAACGGAGCTGTAACAGCTAAGCTAACAGCGAGCGACGTGATAATAACTAAAGCAATAACAGCGGCAACAACAACAACAGTAACATCAATTGCTTTGGTTGGCAGCAGTGATGGGGACTGCTGCAGCAATATCGGTAATGCGCGCAACTGTAACTACACTTCAACGTCAACAACAACAACAAAAAAGGCAGCAACAATAAAAAACAACGAAGAGAAGAGAACAACAACAAGAAGAAAACAAGAAGATGAAGAAGGACGAAGTTAACAACAACTACAAAGTAACATCAATAAAGATACAACAACAACAACAATAAGAAGGAAGACAACAACAACTAGAAGAAAAAAGAACAACGAAGCTAACCAACAACAAAAAGTAAACATGCAACAACAAGAAGATAAGACGTTAACAACCACAGCAAAAACAAAAGACAACTACTACAACAAGTTCAAATACAACAACACACAAAATTAAAATACAAAATTATACAACAACAACAATACTAGAATTGCAAAAAGGACACAAATAAAAAGACAACAACAAAATCATTAAATAACAAAAAACTACAACAACAAAGACAACAACTGCAAATATTCTCGTTTCTTTGCTCAATTTCTGTTCGTGATTTTAAAGCACATCAGTTGTTGTTGTTACGATGTTTATGTGGGTGCTACAGCAGTTTAGTTGCACGCTCAGTGATTTGCAACCATTTACACTTCCAAAGCCAACTAAAACAAGCTGTCGCTCGTTGTCGTAGCTGGCTTGTGTGTGGGATGGGCGCTTGCGCTGCAGTTGCCGGCGCCAAGTCAAACGAAAAGTGCAATCGCGTCCATTCTTTGAACACTGCGATTAGCCTCTTGGAGGTTTGCATTTAATCCACTCACTTGCCATTTACTCGTTTGCTGCAGTGTCACTGTGTCAGGCCGTGTTTTTAGCATCACAGCCAGTCTGCCATTGCCTCGTTTTGCTTTACATTCACTCGACGCGGTACAAATATTTAATCGCCTACTTTTATTATTTGTTTATTTGCTTTGGAACTCGTTTGTCAGCGTGTTGATTCTCGCGCCTATTTGCCAGTCAGTCACTCAACCGCTCGAAGCGCTCCAAACTCGCGCAGTCGCCACTCCACCTCCCCACATGGGATTAGCGTTGTTTGTGCCCAGCGTTTGCTGCTGATTTGTTTACTATTCACGCGCGGCACGATCATCTGTGTGTCATTACCCCAGCCGCCGCCGCTCACATTCGCCTCGCGTGTACTCATATGCGCTGTGTAACTGTATGCAGCTCTGCGCTTACCACCTGCCATGTTGCAAGTTTATTCGCTTTGCAATCGCATCACTTCACTGTGTGTGTATCTAACCGCTAGCTATACGCTTGCATTGCACTCTGTGTCATTCTACGTGCTCCAGCTCTGGCTCGGGCTCCGGCTACGGCTCTCACTCTGATTCTGTGCCGCTTATTTCTTTTGATCTTCCTGTCGGCTCTTTTATTTAGTGTTTTTTGCTTGCTCTCTTTTCATTGCCGTTTCCTTGTTTCTGTTACTTGCGGCACTGTTGTGTCATTAGCGTGTTATCTTTTGTATTTTATCTTTCCGCCACCGGGCACACAATAGCGCGGCTAACTAAGTAAATTAAATGTTTATATTTTTGTAATTATTTTGCTGGGAGCATTACTCTCAGTGATGTATATTATCTGCGGAGATCGAAGTGTTAGAGATTTTTTATGTTTCAGTAAGAAGTGCCAAGCTTTCTGAAGTGAGTTTTTTAGTATTATCATTTAGTTTTATGCGAGCTTTTTAGAGCCAATGACTTCCGCATAAAATAATACTAATAATACAATGACTGGATTTGGATCGTTCAGTTTGTATGGCAGCTATAAGCTATAGTGGTTCGATCCGAACAATTTCTTCGGAGATTGTATCTTGTCTTGAGACAATAATCCATGCCAAATTTTGTGAAGATATCTTCTCAGATAAAAAAGTTTCCCATACAAGAACTCGATTAGGATCGATCAGTTTGTATGGCAGCTATAAGCTATAGTGGTTCAACCCGAACAATTTCTTCGCAAATGGTACCGTTGCTTTAGACAATAATCCATGCCAAATTTTGTGAAGATATCTTCTCAGATAAAAAAGTTTCCCATACAAGAACCTGATTTTGATCGGCTACAAGCTATGATGTTTCTTCAAGAACTATGAGATTGCAGCATAGAAATTACTATTGGATCTGTGTGATCAAGTAGTCTTCTATATGAGCTACCAAAAATATAAAAAAATACTGCGGGTTTGCTAGAGCAGTTTTCCAAAAAAAGTAGAATGTATTTAGATTAGAAAATAATAAAGGTTTTGCACTGCGACCTATGGTGGCTCCTATATCACATACTTATGTTCACAAAGATCCAACACTCCTGAACAATTCCAGCAGCTTGCTGGGCGCGATTGAGGTGCTGTGGTACCTGTCCATGTACATGGATCCAAGGACCTTGAGCCTGCTTCTACTAATAGTTGGACAATCTGGAATCAGTTGTTCTGAAGTTTCCGATTCCGTGTCGTAAAACCAACAGTTCGCACAAGAAGCTGTGAACATGTTGGACCAGTGTTTTCTTAAGCCTGCAGTGCCCAGGGAGACGGAAGTTGTCTCGGCGGAGGTTTTTCATAACTCTAAACCTTGCTAGGTTGTAACCTTGCAACGATACGGTAGTTAGTACAACTTGAACGACGACCTTCGGAGAGCACATCGACGTTATTCTATAACATCGTCGTTTGTCTACATGTACATTACCGAAATTGACATCATCTTAGCATGATCTCACCGCTGCAGACAAGCTTTGTCTTTAACTTTTCGAAAAAAAATCCGCAGACTAGCAATAATTTATCGATCCACCAAGCACATGATCACTTGTTTGTCCAAACAATAAAGTACACAACCTCTGCGCTACCCGCCAGACACCGCAAACTGCATTGACTTGGCCTGCACCAGCTTGGTCTTCATGCGTCTCGAACAAAAAAGCATTCATTTGTTAATTATTGTATTTTTCAACATTCAACCAAACCGCCAGCTGTTTGATCGCAGTTTGGCTTGTACATAGCGCTTCATAAACCTGCTCCGGTTCTAAGCGCTGTTGGTGATTTTTGCTCTTCTTGTTGTTGTTTTACTTTGACGTAGCAATCATTATATTGTGTGAACAAAACAGACCGGCCCACGGGCGCCTAGTCAGCAAGTCGGAGCTGATCGTGTGATCGGCAGCACATAAACACACACACACACATCCAGCTTTGTGTGTCTATGCGTGTGTTTGTAGCATGAAAAGGTGGTGTGAAGAAACGTCAGTTCGTAGCGCAGCAATTTATTGGTTGTTGTCTAGCCGAGTTTCTTTGTGTGTGTGTGTTTTTGTGTGGCCATTTGATACTTGCTCGCCGCTCCTATTGATTTGCTGTCTGACCTTTAACGGCCAATAGCAACAAAAACAAGTTTCGAATGTGTGTATCTGCTGAGATCTTGCGGGAAGTTGGTAGTTTGTTCCTTCTTTCTAACTATTGTTTTTGTTGTTTTGTTTCTACTCTTATTAGTTATACATGGCTTTATACTTATTAATATTTCATTAGCGCTGAAATGACTAACTAAATGCTCAGTTGACGACTTATGCGCTGGACTTATAGCTAGTTGTTGTTGTTATTTTTCTTGTTTTACGTTTGCGTAAATCGTAGCAGTAGTGAATTGGTATATAATATACATATGTACATATGTGAAGTTACATGTAGCTGAGCGACAGAAGTGGCGCGACGGCGTTGTGCTAGGCTTACAAGCGATGGTTTTTGGACCCTTAGTCTTTGAGATATAGATCTAAACTTTTGCACACATCCTTTTCTTGCCAAGAAGCTGCTTATTTGTCGGAGCCGCTGATATCCGAGCACTTTTGCTTATAGCTGTCATACAAACTGACCGTTCAAAAACAAGTTTTTCTGTGAAAACTTTTTTTATTTAATGAGATATCTTCAGGAAATTTTGTATGGTTTATTTTTTACAGCAATGACACAACCTCCGAAGAAATTTTTTCGATCGAACCACTATATCATATAGCTGCCATATAAACTGACCGTTCAAAAACAAGTTTTTGTATGGAAACTTTTTTATTTGAGGAGATATTTTCACAACATTTGGTATGGTTTATTTTTCAAAGCAATGACACAACCTCCGAAGAATTTGTTCAGATCGGACAACTATAGCATATAGCTGCCCTGTAAACTGACCGTTCAAAAACAAGTTTTTGTATGAAAACTTTTATTTGTAAAGTGTATTATTTTTTTCTTGTAATTTATACACATATAAGCAAGTCAATAAAACATGCTATAAATTAATCAGTTCACTTCATCTTAAGCTTGAATTTTAATAGTGTAACCGAATTCCAACGAAAACTGAATAATATGCGGTTGCAAAATTCATCATAATAATTAAAAATATTATTAACAGTGAGCTACAATTTCAAAATTGATAAGCAAAAAGCCAACTAAAACGCGTAAAATTAAAGTGAATTGAAATTGGAATGCAAACGATTTACTTTTGCGGTCGAAAAACTCGGCGCGCTCGGACTGTTGGCTGAAATTTGGCGTTTGGCGGCAGTGTGATCGACCGCTGCTTTAAATCGCGCCTTTCATTATTTTTGATACGCTTAGGCGCGATTGTATGTAGTTGTTATTTTCGTTGTTGCTTTGAGATTACATTTTGGGTGCTGCGGCCAAAGCTCGCATTTTCAACACTTTCCGGCGTCAACGACGGGTGCTATTGAACTTGCTGAAGGTTGCCGCGTCGGCGTCGTGAACTACCGCTAACGCCACGCTTGATCCATCAATCAAACGCGCACGCTGTCACTGCTCGCGCCAATATTCGCTGTCGCCGCCAACGGCGCAGATAAAAATAACAAAATAGTTGCAAAACAAAATTATAATTTCAAATTTGTCTTTGGTATTCACTCTTTAATAAAGTTTGTAAAAAATTTACCGTTGATTGCAATATTGCTCTGCTCGTAAAATCAATTGAAGTCAAATGAACTCAATCAATTGCTCTTTTTGCTTACTCACTCTTCAACGAGTGGCCAGCAGTTCAACGATTAAAAGCCACGCTCGCTTAAAATTCAAATGCGCTTCCAATTCATACAAAAATAAAATGTGCGTGTTTAATTGAAGATTATTGCGCACAAATAAAAACAAATAAAAGCAAATAAAATTAGTAGCACGCACACATTTAAAATTGCGGACAAAATTACTTTTATTGCACTTCTTGCCGTTTAATTGCAAAGTTATTGCGCACGTGTAGTACAGGGTGCCACATATGCAAATTATTTTTTATATGCACATTTGAGCTCATACGAGCTTGTGCGAAGTGTTGGAAGCTCATTTGGCAATGAAATTGTACTAAAATGTTAATTACTGTGAATTTGGAAAATTAAAAATAATTAAAACTGCATATGCATATGTATGTATATGTATGTATGTATATGTGTGTATGTATATATGGAAGTGATATAAAGGCTAATTTCGGTTATAATGGAAATTAGTTGATGAAGTTGGTCAGTAGTAAGTTCAACTAGAAAGAGAAAATTTGTTAATTGAAATTAAAAATATAATAAAATTAAAAAAAAACTTGAATTAAACATAAATTAAAATAAAAAAATTATAACTAAAATAAAAAAAATAAAAGAATTAAAATAAAAAAATTGTAATTAAAATAAAAATTATTGAAATAAAACAATTTTATTTAAAAATTATTAAAATAAAAAAAAAATAAAAGAATTAAAATAAAAAAAAAGAATAAATTAATTAAAATTAAAAAAAAATTAAAAATAAAAAGAAACTTGAAATAAAATTAAAATTTAAAAATTAAAAAAAAATAATTAAAATACTAAATCATAATTAATACAAAAATTAAAATACTTAATTATAATTAATACAAAAATTAAAATAAAAAGCAGAAAGCGAAGAAAACTCTTAAAAAGAAAATATTGAAATAATTGAAATTACCAAAAAGAGCAATAAGCTCAAATAGAAAGAAATTGAAGACAAAATATAATAAAATTTAAAACAATAAAACAAAACAGAAACTTAAAAAAAGTTAAAATAAAAAAAAAATTAAAATAAAAAACTTAAATAACAACAAGGGAAACCAAAGGAAAAATGTCAAAAAGAAAATAGTGAAATAATTGAAAAATAAATAGAAAAACACCGACAATTTTTAACATAAAATGGAAAAATATTTGAATAATTGAAATTTAAAAAAAGAAAACGAAAATTTTAAGAACTTTAATCTTATCGTAAAAAATAATAAATAAAAAATAAAAAACTTAAAATAATAAAATTAAAAGAAAATATTAAAAAAATATTTAAAAACTTGAAATATGAAGAGAAAAAAAACATTTCAAGAAAAATAATATTATAATAAAACCCCCAACAAAAATATTAAAACAACATATACAAAATTAAAAAACTTAAAATAATAAATACAAAGAAAACTATTAAATATAAATAAAAAAATATTTAAAAACTTGAAATGTAACAGCAACCAAAAAAACTTGAAGAAATAATTGAAATATATATAAAAAAAAAAACCAAACAATCCAAGAAAAGTAATATTATAATGAACAAAAATAAAAATAAATAAAAAAAGTTAAAATAAATAAATAAATAAAAAAAAAATAAATAAAAAAAAGTTAAAATAAATAAAAAAAGTTAAAATAAATAAATAAAAAGAATAAAAATAAATAAATAAAAAAAAATTTAAATAATTAACAGAAAAGAGAAAACAAAGAAGTTTTTTCTTGTTTTAATAAAATATTGGAAATAAAAAAAATTTAATTTCAAAAATATAGCAATTGTGCAAAAAAGGGCAGACCATGTAAATAAAATTTACAAAATTAACGAAATGATATTAAAAATATAATAAAACAAGAAAAAACGTTAACTTCGATTGCCCCCAAACCTCCAATACCCTCTAGAGGTGCATTTTGATAGCATAAAAGTGTATGAAAAGATCTTTATATTGATTTTGAACGTTCGGTTTGCATAGAACCCGGCCCGATCTCGAAAATTGCTTCAGATATGGCAGGGTTGCTTCGAACAGTAATAGTTGCCAATTTTCGTGTATATATTTCGTCAAATAAAAAAGTTTTTCATACCAAAACTTGATTTTGGTCGTTCAGTTTGTATGGCAGCTATATGCTATAGTAGTCCGATCTGAAAAATATCTGCGGAGATTATGACATTACCTTAGATAATATTCAGTACAAAATTTCATGCAGATATCTCGTAAAATAAATAAGTTTTCTATACAATAACTTAATTTTGATCATTCAGTTTGTATGTAGCTATAGGCTAAAGTTATCCGATCGACAGATTTTCATTAGAAGTTATACCATTGACTTAGAAAATAGTCCATGCCAAATTTCGTGAAGATATCTTGTGAAATAGAAGAGTTTTCCATATACGGTTTTTGGTTTGATTGTGAAAATTTTTTTCGGAGGGTGTGTCTTTGCTTGGAAAAGTAAAACATACCAAATTTCGTGAAAATATCTCGTCACATAAAAAAGTGTTTCATAAAAGGACTGTATTCGCATCGTTCAGTTTGTATGTCAACTATATGCTATAGTGAACCGATATGAACAATTTCTTTGGAGATTGCGCCATTGTGTTGGAAAATAATGGATACTAAATTGTGTAAAGAAATCTCTTGGAATACAAAGTTTTCCATACACGTAATTGAATTTGATTGCTTAGATTATACGGCAACTATAAGTTAAAGTGGTCCAAAATAGGCCGTTCTCACAAATATTTGAGTTTTTTTTTTTTAGTTTTTTAAAGATTTTTATTTTAAAGATATTTTTGCTTACATTTGGTCCACCAAGCGTGAAAATTATTGTTGGTCTATGTTCTGTATGGCTTTAATCCATCTGAACTTCCATTGTAACTGCAAATTTTATTTATTTTTAATATCTTATAATCATATAAATAAAAATCATAATATCATATTTTTAGTTTTATTTATTTTTGTTATTGTTTTGTTTGTTTTTCCTTATAATATAGCGCTGTTTGTGCAAAATATTAGTTTTTTTGTAACAGAAAACAAATGAGTCAGTAAATTTCCACATTCTGCCGTGAAACACAGACACACGAATACTCGCTTCCTCATAGTGCGTGTAACCGAAGCCTTAGCTTTTAACTTCCACCGAAATAAATGGTCTTGAACATTCTTCTGTGGGCTTAATGCTAATGTGTTGAAGGCAAAAACATGCAAAAGTTCAAAATGTGTCGCATGTTTTTCAAATGTTGTGTTGTGGTTTGGCGTTAGTTGCTTCGTGTGTTGTGCTGCTCAGCTGTTCGGCTGCCAAAGCATAAACGCTTTATGTACACTTGTCACATATTTTAGCTGCCATTCAAAGTCATTATGTATTTATATGCTGCTATAAGTATGTATGTATGTAAGTATGTATATATGAAAGTGTGTATATATGTATGTATATAGTTGTTGGTATGTCGCGCATTTTTATGGTTCTTACATTTTTCCAACACATTTTTTTCAATTCCTGCTTGGTCATATTCCACACTTTGGTTGCATATGAAAAAATATGTTTCAATGTATGTATGTGTGTATAGCCGCATGTGTGTGTGTATGTGCGTTCGCTAGGTGCTAAAAAGTGTAAGCACTAATGTACAACAAATGCAAACACTTAAAAAAAAAATCGAGAAAAAACGCAAAAATCTAATTCATTAAAAAGAATGAAAACGAAACTTGAAACAATAAAGCAAAAACAATAAAAATGCGGCTAAAATAAACGAAACGAAATAAAATAAATAAGCGTCAACACGAAAAGTGAAGCGAAAGTGTTTCTTTGGTGGTGTCACCTGCTCGACTTGTTTTTTTGTACATTTTTTTCTCAAATATTTTGCTTCGTGTGACTAAAGCAAAAACAGCAACAATGCTAATGGCACAACACGGCAATGGTAGCACGGTAATGTCAACAACAATAACAACTAAAAAACCCGCACTAAATAAATAGCGCGTCGAACAGCAGAAAAGTCGAACCATGCGTCCGTCCGTCCGTCGGTCAGCGCGTCTGACTACCTGTCAACGCTGACACGCTCGACAAGAATACTTGTTTAAAGCTGCAGCAAATCGCTTGTATGTCGGCATGTTTGTTTGCTGCAGCTACCTTTTGTTGTTCTTTTTGTTATTGTTGCCGCTGTGGTTTTCGCTTAGTATTTAACGGGTGATTTTTTAAGAGCTTGATAACTTTTTTAAAAAAAAAAACGCATAAAATTTGCAAAATCTCATCGGTTCTTTATTTGAAACGTTAGATTGGTTCATGACATTTACTTTTTGAAGATAATTTCATTTAAATGTTGACCGCGGCTGCGTCTTAGGTGGTCCATTCGGAAAGTCCAATTTTGGGCAACTTTTTCGAGCATTTCGGCCGGAATAGCCCGAATTTCTTCGGAAATGTTGTCTTCCAAAGCTGGAATAGTTGCTGGCTTATTTCTGTAGACTTTAAACTTGACGTAGCCCCACAAAAAATAGTCTAAAGGCGTTAAATCGCATGATCTTGGTGGCCAACTTACGGGTCCATTTCTTGAGATGAATTGTTGTCCGAAGTTTTCCCTCAAAATGGCCATAGAATCGCGAGCTGTGTGGCATGTAGCGCCATCTTGTTGAAACCACATGTCAACCAAGTTCAGTTCTTCCATTTTTGGCAACAAAAAGTTTGTTAGCATCGAACGATAGCGATCGCCATTCACCGTAACGTTGCGTCCAACAGCATCTTTGAAAAAATACGGTCCAATGATTCCACCAGCGTACAAACCACACCAAACAGTGCATTTTTCGGGATGCATGGGCAGTTCTTGAACGGCTTCTGGTTGTTCTTCACCCCAAATGCGGCAATTTTGCTTATTTACGTAGCCATTCAACCAGAAATGAGCCTCATCGCTCATCGGACACGGACGCGAAACACATTTCGAACCGAACACTGATTTTGGTAATAAAATTCAATGATTTGCAAGCGTTGCTCGTTAGTAAGTCTATTCATGATGAAATGTCAAAGCATACTGAGCATCTTTCTCTTTGACACCATGTCTGACATCCCACGTGATCTGTCAAATACTACTGCATGAAAATCCTAACCTCAAAAAAATCACCCGTTATCTCGCTTGTTGCTGTTGCGTTTTCGCTGCCGTCATCGGAAGTTCCAATATTGAAAATTATTTGATGTACCACTGCTGCTGTTGTTGCCGCTCGGCAGCCACCAGTTTCTTGGCAAGGCACACAATAGCAATGAGTGGCGAAAAATACCGACAGCAACAACAATAACACGGTGCACTTATGTGTGCTTGTGTGTGAGTGCAGTTTTGCTGACGATGATGCTGACGTTGACGCTAATGACAGTGACGGTGTCAGCAACAGCAACAGGACCGACAACGGCAACTCACGGCGGCATGTCAGGAACGCAAATAATAAAAAAAACAACAAAAATGTTGATTTCAGTAACAACGAAGCTATAATACCCTGCACAAACACAAAAGATGGCATACAGGACTTGATTTTTCATACAAGAACTGAAGTTTAATCGTTCATTTTGTATGGTAGCTATACGCTATAGTTGTCCGGTCTGATTAATTTTTTAATATAATGTAGCGTTGTCTTAAATAATAATCTGTGCCAAATTTCGGGAAGATATTTTGACAAATAAAAAAGTTTTCTATACAAGGAGTTGAGTTTGGTCGGTCAGTTTGTATGGCAGCTATGTGCTATAGTGGTTCGATCTAAACAATTTCTTGAGTTATTGTAGCGTTGCCTTAAATAATAATCTGTGCGGCATTTCATAAAGATAACTCCTCAAACAAACAATTTTTCCATACCAGAACTTTAGTTTGAACGGTCAGTTCGTATGGCAGCTATACGCTATAGTAGTCCGATCTGAACAATTTCTTCGTATATAGTAGCGTGGCCTTAAACAATAATCTGTGCCAAATTTGATGAAGATAACTGGTCAAATAAATCATTTTCCCTTACAAGAACTAAAGTTTTAACTCTCATTTTGTATGGCAGCTATATGTTATAGTGGTCCGATTTGAACAATTTCGTTGGAAAATATATCGCTGAATTAAACAATGAACCATGCCAAATTTCATGACTTTATCTCTTTAAACCAAAAAGTTTTTCTCACAAGTACATTATTTTGATCGTTCAGTTTGTATGGCAGGTATATGCTATAGTAGTCCTATAACGACACTTTCGATAACTCAACAGCTTCTTGGTGAGAAAATGACGTGCGCAAAATTTCAGTTCGATAACTCAAAAACTGCGTCACTAACTGCTACTACCACTAATATACCCTGTTCAGTTCATAAAAACCCAGTCAGCCAGCGAGGCGAACTCTATCAACTGGCAAAGTGACAAACAAATATGCACAGTAAACGGACACTCACACCCCGACAATTGAGCGACAGATGACTGGGCAAACAGACATGCGGGTAAACAGTAGGCGGAAGCGCGATACCCCAAACGTGGCGATGGAGCGCGGCGTGCTGTGTGAAGTGCAGGTATTGCTGCCTGTCAGCCTGACTGCCTGTCTGTCGGCTTGGGAAGTGCAAATAAACCCCGCTACACATCTAGATCGGCATGTGGTGAAAACTGCGGGCATACTATATACTATATGTACATACTTATATACATACATACATACATACATATATTATTTATACCCACTAAGTGTGTGCGTGTGTGTCTGTTTTTAACGCATATGTGCTACCATTGCTGTTGCATATTGCATTATATTGCAAATTGCTGCTAGCAAACTGCTTGCAACACACATACATGCACTTGTGAGTTGCGTGCGGCAAGCAGCCAAGTCACACCACTTGCCAACTAACTAAACAAACGACAATAGTGGCAATATTTTGTTGCCGGCCACACACATGCCATTACAGGGGCACACAAAAAAGTGGCATGCAACGTGGTGGCAAGTGGCAATGCAAAACGAGTTGAGCGCTGGTTGTTTGGGGTGAGTAAAGCACACGCACACATATACACATCTCCATAAGCAGCTGGTCCTTGTAGATCCATATGTATGAAAAATGTGTGGGTTTTTAGTGCCTGCAAGGAAGTGCGATTGCGCGTGATTGGCACTGTGTGACAATAGTCTAAAATGCGGCTATGTTTTCACTGAGATTGCCGGATGGGAAAAATCGATTTGTGAATGAAAAATGAAACAACAATAATTAAAAAAATCAAAAAAAAAAAAATTGAAAACAAAAATTAAAATAGATTAAAAGAAAAATTAAAAAAAATTTTAAAAAATTATAAAAATTATAAAAAATTATAAAAAATTAGAAAAATTAAAAAAACTTTAAAAAAATTAGAAGAAAACTAAAAAAAAATTAAATATTTAAAGTTAAAAAAAAAATTAAAAAAAAAATTCTAATGCGAAGAAGCCAAGGGATCAGCACTTCAACCCCAATTTAAGCGAACTTAGACATATTTCTTGATTCAGCAAACTAAATAGTCTTTTTCATACATATCCTGTGGTCACAAGACTCTGAGATTGGTTTATGACATTTTATGCTTTCTCAGCATCCCATCATCTTCAGACCGCTAGGACACTTAATATAACAGCACTGATGTATAAGTAGGTTATTTGCCGCTACAGCAACAAAACACAACAACAAAAGGCAGTTTTCGGCATTTTTATCGATCTAACATCCAACAAATCTGAAAATGCATTTCCGTTTAAGCCGCCTTTTCACAAGTCCACGCAAGTCAAAGGTTACAGCATGGGCATATATAACGCTTAGCAATAGATTTTGGCATTTTGAGACACAGCTCCTGACTTATAGCCCAGCTAGCGGCCAGCGTGTACACAAACCAACTTTGTTGCAAGACAATGTTGCCGCATGCATTCCCAGCGGTCCCAGCCCAGCATGGTCACAGGAAGGCAATAAAATTCAAAACGGAAGTGTGTGCTTCGTATGCGTGTCGGTGTGTGTGTAGGACAGTAAAATAGCAGGCTAAATGTCCAAAAGCAGTAACTCAGCTTCGGCTGTTTCGCAGTTGCTTGGCAAACTGACAAATACCAAATGATTTTGAACGTTTTTTCTTTGCTTAATTTTTGTTGCTGTTGTTTTTTTTTTTTCTTTGGCTGCTGTCCGCCTTCAGTTTTGGCTGGCTGACAGCAGCTGAGCGCACTGCAAGGAAGGTCAATGCAGGAAGTGCTGTGCTGTGAGCGCACAACGCAGGAAGTTGCCACTTGCCACTTGCAACAGCTAAGCGCAACAGCCAACAACAACACCAAAGAAACAGAAACCAGAAAATACCCTCCACAGCTGCATTTTCAGAGCATATAAGGGTATAAAAAGTTCTTTATCTTCATTTTGAGTGACCAGTTTGTATGGCAGCTATATGCTATAATGGTCCGATCTGAACAATTTCTTCAGAGGTTGTAGCGATGCTTTGGATAATAATGTGTGCCAAATTTCGTGATGATAGCTTGTCAAATAAAAAAGTTTTCCATACAAGAACATGATTTAGATAGTTCAGCTTATATGTCAGCTATATGCTATAGTGGTCCGATCTGAACGAATTCTTCGGAGATTATACCTTTGCTTAAAATAATAATATGTGCCAAATTTCGTGATAATATCTTGACAAATGAAAAAGTTTTCTATACAACGACTTGAGTTTCGTCCTTCGGTTTGTATGACAGCTCTAAGCTATTTTTCTCCGATCTGTACAATTTCTTCGGAGATTTTATCTTTGCCTTAAACAATAATCCGTATCGAATTTCATTAAGTTATCGTGTCAAATAAAGAAGTTTTCCCTACAAGGACTTGAGTTTCGTTCTTCAGTTTGTATGACAGCTATATGCTATAGTGGTTCAATATTGGCGCTATCGATAAATGAGCAGTTTTTTGGCATTAAAATAACATGTGCAAACTTTCAGATCATTATCACATAACCAAAGACACCCCTAACCAGGGTATAGCAATGAAATTTAATATGGAAAAAATCAAAATGCGCATAAAAACTGCAAATTTTTTGCACGTCTGTGCCGCCAACTTAGTTTTATTGCATTTATTATTAACTTCCTGTTTGGTATGTGTGCCAAAAGGACACTTGCACACGTGTTTGTTGAAGCTTTTGTGCTGCTTATTGCAACATTTTTTCAACACTTTTTGTTCAATCATCCTGCCTTCATCGATTAACTGTGCTCGTGTGCCAAAGAGCGGCCGGAACCCAACGGATTACATCCGCACTATTTGGCCGACTCGTTCACTCGCCAAATTGAGCTGCCGCTGCGCGACGCTGCAAGTGCCAGCATGCGCAGGAATTCGCCTTCCGTTCCTTTGTTCTTCGTTATTTTTTTCACTTTTTTCTTCAGTTTTTTTTTTTCTTATAAAAATGACAAGGCAAATAACTCAACAAAAAAGTGTGTTAACACTGAAACGCCGCATTTAATGACACGCGCAGCAATTACGAAGAAAATGTGTCAATACTAATGTAATTACTCGTGCATTTGGCTTGGCAGGACTATGACGAGATGAAAGGTTTTTACGAAAAAGGATACGCGTTTGAGCATGTGTCTATACATACTTGTGTGTGCGTGTGTGTTTATGTGTGTCAGCAAAGTCGACTATTTTCGTGATGAAATTGTCGAAGCGCGCTGTGAGATAATCTGCCATAAGCGTTCGGGCAAAGGGGATGAGTTGGCGGTTGGTTTTGGATGATTCATCGTTTTTCGTTTTGGAGAAAGTTGTGAAATTTGAGGAACAAGTATAATTGAGCATATTTGTAAAACGTTTTGAAGAGTTCGGTATATTTAACAGAATAAAGAAAATGCAGAAAAGCTGTTACTCATTTTCGTGTGCTCTTTTTTTTTTTTTCTTATTTACTGCTTGTCATTTCATATGTAGGTCTCTGTAGCACATTGATTCATAATATTTGTACCATTTGTGACTCATTGAAGCTGCTGTGTCTCGGCGTCTCTCAGAAGGTGTACCATAAGCTCATAACTTAATCTTTCTGGATTGTGGAACATCGAATGTGGAAATTATCCTCAAATGTTTTTCCTCTATCTTCTCCAAGGCTTAAACTGAAATTTTATAACAGTCTTTTCAAACTTTTGCTTATTTAGCACGTATTCAGCTTTGGTGTAAGCTGGCTGAATAAACCGCTCAATATCACAAATTTCAGGAAAATGTCTTAGAGAGTTGTTCTCACTTATTCAGCTTTAGATAAAAATAGCTGAAGAAAGCGATCAATGTCATTGGCGGCAGAAAAGTTTGCTAGAGAGTTGTGTTTGTGGTTTTTCAAACTTTTGGCTTTTCAGCACTTATTCAGCTTAAGAATGAACTGGCTGAATAATGCGCTGAACATTACAGGTGGCAGGAAAGCTTGTTAGCGAGCTGTACTCGTATCTATTGTGATATTAATAAGCAAGTTTACGATAAATGGTTGGTCATTGGTAATTTATGAATACTTTTTTTAGTTGTTCGTCCTCTGCCTGCCTCAAGGCTTAAGCTGAATTTGCATTACAGGTTTTTCAAACATTTGGCTATTCAGCACTAATTCAGCTCAGGGATAATCTGGATTAATAACCCGCTGAATGCCATAAGTAGCAGAAAAAAGTTGTGTTCGTGTTTTTTTAAACTTTTGGCTATTCAGCACTTATTCAAAATAAGAAAAAACTAGCTAAATAACCCGCAGAATGTCATAAGTGGCAGGAAAGCATGCTAGAGAGTTGTACTCTTGTTTTTTCCAAACTTTTTTTTGTTCCGGACTTATTCAGCTTACGTGTAAGCCAGCTGAACAACCCGCAGAACGTCATAGGGGGCAGAAAAGCTTGTTAGAGGGTTGTATTGGTGTTTTTAAAGTTTTTGCTAATTCAGCACTTATTTAGCTTACTTCTAAGCTGGCTGAATAACCCGCCGGATGTCATAAGTGACATGGAAAGCGTGTTAGAGATTTTTACTCGTGTTTTTACTAACTTTTATTTATTCAGCACTAATTCAGCTAAGGAGTAAGCTAGCTGAATAACCCGCTGAATGTCATAGGTGTCACGAAAGCTTGTTAGCGAGTTGTAAGACGGCGTCTATTGTCATATCAATAAACAAATCAACGGTAAATTTCATAAATTTGCTCATTAAAGCGCAAATATTGTTCGACCATCTCTTTTCTTAGCTTTAAACAGTATTCGCTTATTTTAAGCATTTGCGCAACATTTTTGTGCACATATTTTTTATGTGACGTAAACCCTGACCCATTTACAACTGCCTCGGTAGCCACCCATATTTTGTGAAACAAGCAGCCAGTTGTTACGGGCTACATCATCACCTTCAAGCATCGACTGTTTTTCGCAACATTAAATTATGCGCACACCGCCTACCGCCCACTGCTGCTGCCGCTGGTTCTCATACGACATTTGCACTTCAATTAGCGCCTCTGCGCAGATTTCTTTTCTCTACTTAGTTTTGCTGTTGTTTTCACAAACGCCTCATTACATTGAGCACTTTGACTAAGCTGAAGGCAAAAATTACTGCAAATTAGTAGCAGCGCTAAGGCAAAAAACCATCACAAGACAAAGGCGGCGGGCAAACACACATTAAGGCAAAAGAGTGCGCGGGAAAATTGTTGCACAAAGCGGCGGCAGCAGCACCAGCAACAATGCATGTGGCAGTAAAGGTGCTGGCTTACAAGGAAACTAACTGATGAACAAATTTTTTAGCAGCAAAAAAAAAAAAGCAGAAAAAAAACTAGCACAACATTTTTCTTACAAAATCTATGCATGTGTGTGTCTGTGAGTACGGCAATGTGTAGCGGCGTGTGAAAATTTCGCAAAAGTTTCACCAGCAACCACCAACCACATACCGCCTACCCACATAATCCACACTCACACACACACATACACTCTCTTCAACACAGTTAGCTGCCGCTTTTGCTACTGCACTGTTGTATAATTCATCTCCGCGCTGGCTGTGAAGCCTCTAATTTCCAGCGCGCCAAGCCACAGCGCGCACGCACACCGCTCCACCACCGCCCGCGCGCCACTTAGCAAATCTATTTTTGCAGCAATTGCGTTTTGTGCCGCCACTATTGTGCATTGTTTTATTAATTATTTTTCATGTTACTTTATGTTCATAATTTTCAGCAAAAATTTTCCCATTTCGGCTTTTAACGAATTTCCATTTTAATTTACGCAGCGCGTTTCGCAGTTGGCGCTGTCAGTTCTGGCAGCGCCGAAGAAAATTTCGCATGCAAACACACACGCGCGCACGCAGTGAAATCGCTTTATCCACTCGCCTTGCTGCGCGCTTACTGGGGGTTTACTGTGGGCGGCGCGCGCTGCAGCGCTTCTGCAGTCTTCGCTGGCTCTTGCTTGGCTGTCTGTCTGTCTTTTCATTTCACGCCACTTGGCTTACGTTCCTTTTATGTGTGTTTTCCGCTCGCTTTTCACATTTTTAATTTTTTTTATTTTAAAATTTAAATTTAATACTTCATGTTCCGCGCAACCGACATTTATTCGCATTTGTCTAATTTTGCTTGCATTGTTCGTCTGCCGGCGCGCGCCAGGGGGCTGCGGCACGCAAGCATTTTTCACAAATATTTGATTTTTATTTTCATTTAATTTAGATTTTATATACTTTGCTTTGTCATGCTGACTTCTGGCGTTTTTCTTGGTTGCCATTGTTTTCGCCCGACGCCCCACCGAACGCCTACACGCAAATATTTCTGCAAATAATCGCTGGGCTTCTTCGGCGAATTGTGCAAATATGCAATCTAATATTTTCCGCTATTCGTGTCGTTGTTGTTATTGTTCATATATACTATTTTTTCTTATTTAGTTTTTTTTTTTTTCTCTTATTTCTTCTATTTGCGGCATCGCACAATTTGTCGTGTTTTAATTCATCTTTTATTGCTGTTGTTGTTGTGTGACTTTTGTAATTCCACCACGAGCGATTTTCTCTTAGTTTGTTGCTTAATCGTCGGTGTCTCGGTTGTTGGCTGTTGCTTGATGGCTGACGCTTGACGGTTAGGTCGCTTGATTTCTCGGTTTTCCACCGGAAAACTGTAAGCAGCCGCACAGTGTAGCGTAAGTGGTGGAAAAGTGGGTTATGGGAAATTGTAATCGAAAACAAAATGTCACTCCAATAAAAATGGAATAATTAATTAAAAGAATGATAACGAAAAAAAAAAAATAATAAAATAGGAAAAAAAAACAAAAAATATTAAAAATTAATTAATAAAAAATATTAAAAATTAAAAAATAATAAATAATAAATAAAGCATTAAAAATATAATAAAAAAAATAAATAAAAAAATATTTAAAAAACATTTGTAAGTTAATAAACAATAATAAATAAAAAAATAATAGTTAATAAAAATAATAAATAAAAAAAATAATAATAAATAAAAAATAATTTAAAAATTAAAAAAAAATAATTTTGAATTTGTCATCAAATTTTTGTTTAGTACAAAATTATTTTTTTTTTGCCTTTAAAAATATTTTTAAAAAATATGTTATGATAAAAATAAAAAATAAAAATAATGAAAAAAAAAAAAATAAAAAAAAAAAATAAAAAAAAAAAAATAAATAAATAAAATAAATAGAAAAAAGAATTAAAAATAAAAATTTCACAAATTTTTGATTTGTCAACAAATTTTTAGTTAGTACAAAATAAATGTTGGATTGTTTTCGCGCAATCATTGGACTCTTGGCGCTCGTTTGTAAGCTCTTCATTACTTAGCGGCTGCAGTTACTTTCTTCTTAACAGTAGGCTACATATCGCTGCTCGACTACCTCGACTTCTTCGTATCATCAATCTTAAAAATAGATAATTCCCTGCCGCACGCACTACTAGTAGTGACACTTTTGGCATCATCATCCCCTCCCTGCTTAGCGGTCACACGCTAACAGGTTTGGTTCCACTTGCAGCTGGTGTTGTTTCCTTATGGGAGCTAAGCATAGCTTTTACTCGCTTGCTAGTGCCAGCCATTTTGTCTAGACCAGCTCATGGCAAACGCTGTCCTCTTTTTCGGAGCAGTCTCCGGCTTTTTTATTGAAGATCCGAGTGTAGTAGAATGTGTGCCCGCTTGCACATACCCCAACTAAGCAAGTAAAACTTACGGTATGCGTCAGGTATTTGTAAACTTTTTTTGTTGTAGACTGGGCTATTTAAGGGACTTCGGCCGGGTTGATCCTCGGCGTGTTTCGCGCAATATCTTGATACAGCCATTTCGTACTCCCAACCATGGTAAGACTCTCAATCTCTATGCTATGCTTCTGAAGAACAACGTAAACCCACCTAAAAAGTCAGATCTTAGCTAGATTCCACCCAACTGCAACAGTGCTAAACTATTGGGTAGTCGAAAAAGTCTTTTCGTATTTCCAATCAAACTTCAACATATTTTTTCTTTATATTTACAATGAACTTTAATGAACTAAATATATTATGTACCATTTTGATCGACCACTTTTTGCCATTTTTCCGCTAGAGACATTATTACATCAGTCGAGTCATCAAAGGTGTGTGTGGTTTAGCGTTGTGCTGATGGAAGACGAAACCCTTTTTGTTGATCAGTTCTGACCGTTTTTTTTTCGATTGCTTGCTTCAATCTCATCAGTTGTTGACCGTAAAATGTAGAATTTCTCGTTTGACCAGGCTGGATCAGCTCATAGTGGATGATTCTTTTCCAGTTCCACCAAACACTCAGCATAACCTTCCGAGACGACAATCTTGGCTTTGCGACCATTTGTTGGGCTTCACCATGCTTGAACCATGACATTTTTCTTACATTATTGCCGTATTTGTACCACTTTTCGTCTCCTATTACCACTCGCTTCAGAAATGGTTCGATTTCATTTGGTTTCAGCAAATAATCGGAGATGTTAATTCAGTACATTAAATTTTTCAAATGGTTTAAAAGCGTTTTATGTTGAATGTTAAGTACCTTAGCGATGTCATGGCTGCTTATGTGACGGTCCTAGTCAATATTTTCCATAATTTCATCGACTTTTCGACCACTGTGCCTGTGCTGCTCTCAGCCTGCCTTCGTGTATTGTGTTTTTTTGTGCCTTTCAGCGTTTCTTTTTCACTGCAGTTACATTGTTGTGTGTGTGTGTGTTTCGCTGAATTACTGTTTCCCTGTAATTGGTGTAATTTGTGGGAAATTTAATAGGTCAATCTTTTGTCATTGCGCGCGTCGAGGTTAGTCATTGCATGAAGCGCCGTCATGGAGCTGACTGCAAGTAATGATTGTCTTCTACTTTCTTGCTTTGTTTATTGTTGGTTTTCTTGCTTTGTTATTGTTGATTTTTCACCTTTGCGTTGTCGTTCTACGAGCGTCTTCAAAAACTTCAAAACATATACTTTGTGTGGGTATGTGAGACCGCGTTTGTCGTCGCGTAGCCGCCACGCTAATTTGCTTAATAAATTCGTGGTTATTTCGCTGTTGTCGCTATTGTACTTCCTTGGCTAGCAATTATCATTTTCGCGCTTGTACAACACGCTTCAGTTGCCCAGCGCCAAGCGGCAGGGCGCTCATGTAGTTTTCTTTGGCGTTAAACGCTTGAGAAGTTCATGCCAGCGTGTCGGCCGCTTGGTTCTCAGTCAATTTGCTGCAACTGTTGCGCAGCTTTACCTTTACTTTTACCGTTGATTGTGCTTGTTTGCCTTCTATACACCCGCTAAAACAACAAAAATGTGTGTAGAAAACCACACGTCACTTTCAGTCCAGCTCAAAGTTGTTGTAGCGAACTTTTAATGAGTTGGAAAAAGCAAGCTGTTATCATTTCAGCACAATCTCAGCTGTTTGCCAGCTGTTGTGGTGACACAAAGTTGTCGTTGTTGTTGTTGTTACCTGCTGTTTTAATTTCCATTCTTTGCTTTGCTCTTTGTTTTAATCTTGCCTTACATACTTTGTTGCTGCTTAACTCTGCTGTTGCTCATTGTTGTTGCCACTGCTGTTGCGTCCTTGCGTCCAATGGCCGTCATAAATCTCAAATGAAATTGCTTGCAGACCCACAGTGTCTAAAACTGAATGAGCTACACAGCATACCTGCAGCGAAAGGGTGATTTACTCGCTCAACGCTTCTGCCTGCCTGACTGCCCTGTGTGCGTATGTGTGTGTACCTGCTCGATGCTGTGCCGCACACTTCAATTTGCTTTGTCTTACCTTTGCTCGGAGCTCCACTTATTAGCCGCCACACACACACACGCGCACACAAATGCATTTGTGCCGCATTATTCACACTGCGGCATTCTTGGAAAAAGTGGCCATCGAGCAAGAAGAAGCAGCAGTGTAATAAGACGGCAAAAAAGCGCAAACTGCTGTTCCACTTACAAGCAACATGCCAGCAATATTCTGTGTCCGCTTTTTGTGATTTTGTCATTTGCCTGCGCCGCGGCGCTCCATGTGTTGCCGCTGTCCAATAAAGGACTTTATGACTCATCACTGCCCGGCGCTGGCTGTGGCAACTATAAACTGCAGATTAATTAAAGTAATAAATTCCCGTTGACGACGACGATGACGCCGCTGAGTTCTTTATAACACACACTTTGTTGTTGCATTTACATACATGTTTATATATACATATATATATGTATGTATATGTGCGTGTTTGCAGGCACGTTGCAGCGCTTTGTTGCAAAGCAAGTGTAGCAATTTAAGGATTGTAGCGCCAAGTAAGGACGTTGTCCACTGGCGCCTGCTCTAGCGGCTGCTTGCTGCGCGTGGGTCGCTGGGTGGCTTGTTGGCGCTGCTGTGGCATAGATTGCTTGAGCTGTTGGCGCATTTAATTAACATTGTGTTAGTTGCTTGAGTGGCGCTCCGTCTAGTTAGTTTGGTTTATGGATTTGCGGTATGTGTCCAGGGCAAATGGGTCAACAAAAGGGATAAATTGCCACGAGTTCGTTGTATCCCGTTTCTTAATGGTCGTACATTTAGTCGTAAAAAATGTTTTGTGTCGGTCAAACGACTACGAGGTCGCATGCGAAAATTATGTGTTGTAACAGTAAATTTCCGAGAATTGTGTCACACTGTGGCCAATCAGTCATTTTTATATAGTAGTCGGTTGATACATATAAAGACTTCATAGTAGCTAGTGGGTTAAAAGTTCAAAAAGCGCTATGAAGTGGAAAAGTTCATTAAATGTATAAGGAGAGACTAAAAATTTTTTAGTCCGCTTAAAAGCTTATTCAGAGTGTTTGAAAACTGAACAGACAATCTTGTAAGCTCGAAAGTTTGAAAAAGCACTAATATTTGAAAGCTCGTAAAAAGCACTTAAGTTCGAAAAAAACATGAAATCTTGGAAAACATGAAAATTTGGAGGAAAATTTCCTGACAAACTTGAAAGCTCGAAAGTTTCAAAAAGCTTTAATATTTGAAAAAGCATAACATCTCATTAAAAGCTCGAAAAAACAAGAAAATTTTGAAAAACATACAAATTCCTGACAATCTTGAAAGCTCGAAGGTTTGAAAAAGCTCTTATACTATATGTGAAAAATGTTCGAAACTTCAAAATTTGAGAAAAATTTAGAAGCTCTAAAAAGATTGGTATTTCGAAAAAAGAATGAAAGTTTAGAAGAAACTTTTCTGACAATCTTGAAAGCTCGAAAGTTTGAAAAAACTTCAAGGTGTTAAAAGTTTTAGAACTCGACAAAAACACGGAGCTTCGAAAAAAGCAGAAATGTGAAAGTTTAAACAAATTTGGAAAAAATTTAAAAGCTCTAAAAATAATGAAAGCTCGAAAAAAGAGTGAAAGTTTAGAAGACACTTTCCTGACAATTTTAAAAGCTCAAATGTTTGAAAATGCTTTAACATATGGAAAAAGTTTGGGAACTCGAAAAAAGCTTGAAATCTTGGAAAAACATGAATATTTAGAAAAATCTTGTCAGACAATTTTGTTAACGCTAAAGTTTGCAAAAGCTGTAATATTTACAAACAGAGTTTGATTGCTCGGAAAGGCTGTAATATTTGAAAAAAAGTTGATGTACTCAAAACACGCATGAAAGTTTTTCCATAATATCGGCAAGATAGTCTGAAGCTTTCTTTGACTAGTTTGAGCGGCGATATCAACTCATCAACGAGCTTAAGTGGTGGGAACTGGGAAAAAGCACGAAATTTGAAAAAGCTTTGCAGGCAATCATAAAAGCTCGAAAGTTGGAAGAAGGTCTGTTATTTGACAAAAAGAAGTTGAGACCCTCGAAAAAATTATAAAGACTCGTAAAAAAGCCTGAAAGCATGAAAAAAGCTCACAAGACATTTTTTGCAGCTTGTATTGCTATAAAAAAATCTTATTTATTCAGAGGCAAATAATCCTTTCCCCCTTTGTTATCGATTATTTTTTGTCTACACTGCTCCTAGAACCTTTAGGCTTGCCTCTTCGTGTTGGACACTTGCACAGCTGCTGTCTAGTCAACTCCATTGCCTGCCTCGTTACGCCTCCAAAACTATATTAATTTGAATTTATCACCTGACTGCGTAAACTTTTAAACTTATTTGAATAATTTGGTTAACTACGCCACACGCTAACTTCTGTATAACCCACTTAAAAAAAATTTACCGTGCATTGCCCTAAATGAAATCGATTTTCTTTTCATTATTGATGTCTCATCAAATTATGTTTGTGTAAAATTCATTAGCGCGGCCGGCGACTAACCTAACAAACTGCAGAGCGCTCTCAAGTGACAGCTAGAAGAGCGCTACGCAGTTGCCCACTGATGGCTTGCCGCACAAAAAACCGTAGACAAATTCTTGCACCGTTAACCCTTCGGCAGTTAACACTTGATTTGTTTAAAAAGCCGCTGTACGGTTGAGTGTAAACATGGAAATTACTTTCGAGCTTCATTAAGCGCCTCAGCCACATGCACATTAGCATTAATCGAGTGAAGAAGACAGACTTAAAGGTAGCTGCCGAAGATGCACAAGACACAAGTACAACACACGCGGGTTCAACGGGTAATCACTCAGCTGTAGCTACCTACCTACCTCCCTAGCAGTTAACGAACACACCGCTGCGACAGCCAAGCGATTAAGCAGTCATTCGTTGTAGTCATTAGGCTGAGAAGTGAGCGCGCTCTTGCATTGGTTGGGCGGGCGGAGCAGACAACATTAATGTCAACAGCAAATTTACTTGTCGCCACCTGCTTTTTGCTTTGCTTCTTAGCGCTGCTAAACTCTTCAACTCTCACGAGACCAGCCCGTTTGGTTTGGTGGTCTGGAGGCGAAAGCTGAGCGCAGTCTAGCTGATTTCATATGCAACGCGCCGCTTTGACATTTAAAAATTGTGCTTAAACAATAAGCAGAATACCGTTAGCGACAATAATAACTCAAGCTTAAGCAGCTAAGTGTCTTCTAAGTATTAATTTTAGTTCGTTTGGTGAAGAAAAAGCACCGAGTTGCGCCGTAAGCAGCAGTTAATGACTGATGTACGAGTCGAACTTGACTAAAAAGTAACAATTTAATTAGGAAAATTAATATATTTCGAGGTTCCCTACTTTTTGAAACAAATTACACATAAACTGCAATTTTAATGGAAAATGTTGATTATTATTCGAAAACACATTCTTTAGCATTTATTTATTGAAGATTCTCTCTTTCAAACGTTGGCCGCAGTTACGTCTCAGTTGGTCCATCCGTGGAGTTGACTTTTCAATGAGTCGTTCGAGCTTTCGACTGGACCTGAATCGAAGCGGCATTATCCACATAGACTGTAGACTTTACATATCCCCACAGAAAAAAGTCTAACGATGTGCTATCACACGATCTTGGTGCCCAATAGACCGGCCTAAAACTTGAATTTATCTGCTCGCAGCAGTCTTCTCTCAATAAATCCATTGTTTGGTGCGATGTGTGGGAAGTGGCGTCGTCTTGTACCAAAAGTCGCCGAAATCACGAGTTCCGATTTTAGGCATCAAATAGTCAGCTATCATGGCGTGATAACGGTTGCCACTGACGGTTACGTTCTCATCGGCTTTATTTTTAAAGAAATATGAGAGACACTAAACCGTTGTTTTTTCTGAAAGAAATGGCAGCTCTTGAATTTCTTCAGGTTACTCCTCGTCCCAAATGCGAAAATTTTGCTTGTCTACATACATATTGAGCCAGAAATGAGCACCATCGCTGAATAAAATTTGAGTCGAAAACGTCGGATCTTCTTGGAACCTTTCCAGAGCCCATAGAGCGAAGCGGTGTCGCTGGGAAAGATCTGGAGGCTTCAGTTCTTGGACAAGCTATGTTTTTTATGGAGTGTTTCAATATCTGAATTATCTATAAGCATTCATTTTCAGATCATCAAATGTCTTACACATGATGGGTCCTTGTGGTACTTACTCCTGTTTTCACGTCGTAACTAGCAAATAGAAGACCATCAGTGTTGTCTTGAAACTGCCTTATGTTAAGAAGGAACTGATCTATTTCAAGGCGTTGCAAAGTATGCCGATCGAGTTAAACTTGTTCAGCAAGATGCTGTGATTAACTCTGTCGAATTGTAATTATTTGAATTAATTAGTGGAAAAATTAATATTTTTCATAAATTAACTAGTGCAAAAATTACATATTTTCTGGTAAACACCAACGTTATTATTATTAAAAAGCCATTTCCGGCATTTCATTTGGGTATTTTCCTAAACATACTTTATCACAGAAATCACGTGCATACAGATTTAGCGGAAAGCCTCTTAATATTCGCGCACTAAGCGCAACGCAAGCACAGCACGCTTCAAGAATTCTTAGCACGTTGTTGTTGGTAGGTGTGGGCAGCGCGCTTTAGACTAGCAAATAGCGCAGTGAATAATGAAAGTTCAAGCACCAACCAGCACAATATGAGCGCGTTAACAGATTTCTTTAAATTTTTGGTTCACGCTTCAAGTATTTTGTGGAGATTTCGAAATTTCGTGCGCTTTGGACGACTAATCGTTAGTACACATTTTTACGCGCTGCGGTCAGTTTTCTACGAAAGAGTTGCATAAATATGTTTTTTGGAAAATTTTTTTTCTACCACAACTGCTGATTTGCTGACGGTTTTCAAAGTAGCATTGACTTTTTTCTAAATTGATTTTTTTAAATAGTTTTATACAATTTATTTTTATTTATTTTTGAAGTGTTTTACGTTTTTTTATTATTTTTTAATTCTTTTAATGATGTTTTTATATTTTTTCTATTTTGTTTGCTGTTGATTTTGTTTTTAAATTATTTTAATGATTTTTTTTTCTGTTTTTTAAATATTATATATATATGTACAGTTGTCCACAAAAAAATAGGAGTGACCACATGGGAAAAACGAATTGTTAATTTTCATTAACAAAAATGTTTTATTTTTTCAAAATTTTTACATAATGTAATTTGCTAAAGACCTATTAATATTTCCAGATTCCATCTATTTCAATTAAACATAAACAAAAATTTATATCGCAGTTTATATCAAGTAAACTAAAAAACTAGTTCCACAAAAAAATAGGAGTATTTTATATAATAAGAGGCCGTTCTATAATTTTAATACATATTGCTTCCAAAGTTTCACAGAATATTAAAATAATTAATATTTCGTTGAATAACCTCGATTTTTTTAATACAGCACCACATCTCCGAGGCATGGAATCTATGAGATCCTTGCAACGTTTTATTGGTATTCTTTTCCAAGCCTCTTTCACTACTTGCCATAAATCTCCCGAATTGGTTGGTTTCTCTTCAGCTACTTACTTGTTGATATCTGTCCATAGGTTTTCAATTGGGTTGAGGTCATGAGACTGAGCAGATCACCACATAACCTCAACTCCATTAGCCCTAAACCATTTTTTTGCGCACTTGCTGGTACGTTTAGGGTCATTATTCTATTAATATACCCATATCAATGACATATTTCGTGAGATACCACAAACCATTACCTCATCGAATATTTTGACATATACCCTTTGGTCCATGATGCCTTAAATTAAGTGTATCGGACCAACACCACAATGTTGAAAAACAACCGCAAACCATGATTTGACATCGTCAAGTATAACGGTTTTTGTGGTACACCGGGGATTATATTCTGAGTTAGGGGGACGTCGAACAAAGTTCCTAGATTCTATACTACCAAATAACTCAACTTTGGATTCGTCTGACCACAATATGTTTCGCCATATAGATGCGGGTCAGGAGCCATGCTGAATTGAAAATTCTATGCAGGCTTCCTTGTGTTTCTTTTTAATGGGGTCTTTTTCGTGGACTTCTAGTAAATAATTTGATCTGCTCCAAATGTACACGAACAGTTTCAGTATTAACTGACAAATTTAGTTCGTCATGGTTGCTCCTGGCTGAAGCAAAAGGATTAACGCCACCGCCAGTACTATATGGCGATCGTTTGCAGTGGATGTTTTGCGCTTTTGTCTACGAGTTTAATTTTTGTTTATATAATTTAAGGCATTTGCTATCATTTGAAAAGAGCATTTTACGATCTCTTTATAAGTTTTTCCTAGTTTTCTCAATTTTTTTGTCGTTTTCCGCTTTTCCTTTGTACACTGATTTCCTCTACTCACTGGAAAAAAATTAAATGATTAAATAAAATAATAACTAATTTAAATTGCTGCTAGATTATGGAACTATACTTATTTTTCTAATTTTGTGAATATTTTTTATGTTAAGGACTATTTTGAAAACGAAATATCTAACACTCCTATTATTTTGTGGAAAGCAATAACAAGTGTCTCCAAGAACTAGCAAAGCAGAAGTAGAACAGCAATCATCAGAATAAAAATTTGTTATGTATTTTAATGTTAGTATCCCGTTATGTGTACCGTTATTGTTTCGCGTCCTTTACTTGTGAATTAAAAAAGTTATGCAGCTAAACACATTTTTCATAGTGGCACTCCTATTATTTTGTGGACAACTGTATATACACATATATTTTACTATTTTTAATTTTTTTTTTTTTTTAATTCTTTAAATAATTTTTTTAAATATTGTTTATATATTTTTAAGTTTTTTTTTATATTGTTTTAATTTACTTTAAATTCGATTTTATGTTTTCTTTTCAAAATTTTTTTTGTAATAATTTTTAATATTTTTTTTATCTATTTTTTTTGCTATTTCATTAAATTTGTTTTTTCATTTTTACGTTTTTAATTCTTTTAGTGACGTTTTTATATTTTTTGCTTTTTTTTTTTTTTTTTTTTTTATTATTTAAAAAGGGTTTTTTTTATAGCTTTTTAATTTGTTTTACTAATTTTTAAATTTGTATTATTTTTTTTTTTTTTTATTTTTTTAAATCTTTTTACAATAAATATTTTAATATTTGTTTTTTAATTTTTCTCAATGTTTTTTTATTTATTTTTTATATTTTTGTATTTGTTTTTAAAAAATTTTTTAAATGTTTTTAAATATATATATTTTTTTAGTTTTTTCCTTTTTTTTTAATTTTTTTTTTTATATTTTTGTATTTATTTTTTAATATTTTTTTAATTGTTTTTAAAAACATATATTTTTTTTTCTGTTTTTTTTTTTAATTTTTTTTTTTTAATTTGGTTTTTTGTTTATAAATTTGTTTTCAAAGATTATTTTATAAGTTATTAATTTGTTTTACTATTTTTTTAATTGGTAGTTTTTTTTTTGTAATTTTTTGTAATTATTATATTAATATTTTTGTTATTTTATAAATTTTTTTTATTTTTCTATTTTTAATATTTTTATATTTTTTTGTTTAATTTTTTAAAATTTTTTTTTTTTCTATTTTTTGCTGTTTTGTTTTTTAAAATATTTTTTTGATATTTTTTAATCTTTCTTCTTATTATTTTTTCTGCTTTTAACAATTTTTTCCGTGCAGTCTTTTAGATAATATCACATAAGCGCGCAAGCGTATCGCTTAAGAATGCTCGCGGTGTAATTAGACAAAGACGTTGGCTTAGATTTATCGGGATTTGCCGCGTCATCCCGCGGAAACAGTACGGCGCTTTGTGCGCGCGGCACATTTGTTACAGCTAATTAAACTTGCGCGGCAACGCCGACAATCAGCGATATTCATCTCGCAAACATATATTATGCGCATATGGTTTGACTTTTGCATACGCTTCTAATGGTTCTTTCTTCATTTATTTTTATACGAAGTGGGGTATTTGCCTTTCTATTCAAAGTGATTTGCCTTTCTATTTAAAGTGATTTTCGACAAAATCTTTGCTAAATCCATAGGCAGGGAAAAGCGTAGTTAGCAACGATTAGACAGGTTTTTGAAGCATTACTCAGTTGATACACCCCGCACAGGGTGTACTAAGTTTTGTAAGAAGCTTGTAATATCAAGCAGAAAACATCTGAGACCTTATATAATGCATATATTTACATGATCAGCATGATGAGCTGAGTCGATTTAAAAATGTCGGTCCGACTGTGAGGTTACACACGAACTGTTCGCTCAGTTTTTGAGATATCGCTTTAAAATTTCGCACACATTCATTTCTCTCCAAAAGGCTGTTCTTATGTCGGAACCACCGATATCGGACCACTATAGCATATAGCTGCCATATAAACTGAACCGCCAAAACCATGTCTTTGTATGGAAAGATTTTGTATTTTACGAGATATCTTCACGAAATTTGGCGCGTATTAGTTTCTAAGGCGATGCTATAATATATGAAGAAATTTTTCAGATCGGACCACTATAGCATGTAGCTGCCATACAAACTGAATCATAAAAAACACTTCCTTGTATAGAAAACTTTTTTATTTGAGCAGATATCTTCACGAAATTAACCATAGATTATTTTCTAAGCCAACCTTACAATATCCGAAGAAATTTTCCAGATCGGACCACTATAGCATATAGCTGCCATATAAACTGAGCGATCAAAATCATGTTCTGGTATGAAATCTATTGTATTTCTGAAGAGTATTTTAGTTTTATTGCAAACCAAGTTAATAGTTTTTATTGTTTTTGCTTTGTATGCCGTTACAACGCAGAAAACTAATAAAAATAAATACTAGAGAAATTCAAAAATAAATTTGCAACACTTAAATAATATTTGCGCGCAGGAAACGCTTACGCCAAAGCCATTAGCAGATAAATAAATAAATATTTGTTTATTCTTAGGCGCACAATTAGCATAAACACCAATTGCAGACCGCGTCTACAACTCAGGTGTGTTGTTGTGCTTAAGTGCGCGTGCGGTTGCTAGCGGTATAAACGAACAGCCGCTATAATTGAGTGAAACACGGCACAGACGAGCACTAAATGTAAAATAAAATTGCGGATATATAGACAAATAGTTTAATATATATATACATATATAAGTAGTATATATAGTTAAGTACGTACATATAGTATATATAGAGTTGCAAGCGTTTGCTGCCGTTTCAATTGCAACGCCAACATTTTTATTCGCATTAAAAGCACGCGCCAGCGGTGAATACCGCATCTCAGAACTACAAAGCGCTTCGTGTATACTATATACTTCTGTATACATGTATATACCGCTTTAGTATATAACGCGCATGCCGTTAGTTTACATTATAGCCAAATTATTCTCGTACCTGCAGGCTGCAGCCACAGCGCTGCGCCAGCTGCTGTGCCGCAACACTTTCATGCTTTATTTGATTATTTTTCTTTTGCCTTCGATTATATTTTCTTTCAATTTTTTCTTGAAACTTTGCCAAAATTTCTAACCATGGAACTTGTATATCTACTAATAGAAAATTCCACTTGCACTTGAACTTTGCCGCACATAACCAACCAAGCAACGAATACATGTGTAGCTCTCTCTGTAGGTTTTTCGCTCCCCGCATAAATACTTTCTCCGCGCCTCGACACTAACTAAAATTCGACCTCTATTCTAAGCTCTTGCATTCTGTATTATTACTTTGCTGCACTTTGTTGCTAAGATTCTTTGAAGGTTGCGCAACTTTTCAATTCAAATTAATCTAAAATGCCTAGCAAGGAGAGTCGTGCGCTGTTTGCCAGGCTTAGCTCCGAATCAGCCGCCGCGCGGCTTGCTGTGGCTCCCGCTGCCTCCACGCGCATTGGTTTTGTCCGCTTTTGTTCGTGACTGCCTTTGGCGCATCGACAGCACGGGCATGCGACTCATCGCGCTCGTAATCGTTGTTTTTGCACGACACATTTGTGTAATGCAATAATTATTATGCTCATTATTTATTTCATAGTATTTCGGCTTGAGTCATAGCTGCAGTGGAGAAATGGTGTGATTTCTGTGATTTTTGTGAATTTTATGAGTTTATCAAAGTAAGAAAGGCAAATTAAGTGCGAAAATGCTTAGGCCATCACGAATTGTGTACATTACTCATTTACTCATCGTTCTTTGCTTTGAAGTGAGTAATGTGGAAAATAAATGCAAATTATTGTGCCTTCTGGGAATTTTAAAATTCCTTTGCAAAAAAAGCTAAATTATTTTTCGAAAAAGCATAATTCAGCACCAAAGTGGTCTAAATAGTTTAACAGTGACTGTCTTCGATTAGACATTTCACTGCGCGCGATAACTAATATTTTTAGTACAAATTGCTAGAAAGCTTTCAGGTTTCACTGTTGCTTGATCGATTAAACTGCGACAAACTTTTAGACAAAATACAAATTTTATATTTTACATATATTAATTATAGTTATGTTTCTAAAGTAGCGCAATATCCGCTAGAAATCGCATCGGTTTCTATGGAGCTTTTGTGCTTTCGTCTTGTAATTTTTTTTCATCTACATCAAATTATCGAATGCACCAGATTATTTGTTAGAATTGTTATTTTCCACACTAAAATTTACACGAATATTTATTCACGGTTGGAAAAAAGCTCTCAAAAGCTTTAAGTTGAGCTTCAAGCCTTTTTGTTAGAATTATTTTTATTTATTATATTATACATATATTATTTTTATTTGTTAGGAAATACACGAAAATTCATTCACTATTGAAAAAAGCTCTCGAAAGCTTTATATTGAGCTTTCAGCTTATTTTTTAGAATTGTCATTTTCGTCACTAAAATATACACGAAGATTCTTTAAGCCTGAAAAAAGCTCTCGAAAGCTTTCAATTGAGCTTTCGGTCGACCGTGGCAATTTTTGATTCCTCAACGTAGTCATAGATTCTGATGCTTGTTGTTAACTTGTTATTTGCTCATCGTGATCGTAGCTTCTGACTCACAAATATTTACTCTCGACGATTTTCATTTGTTTATTGAGCCCCAGACTTTTTGTTAGAATTGAAATTTTCGGCTCTAAAATGTACAGAAAAATCCATTCAAAGTTAGAAAAAAAGCTTTCCAAAGCATTAATCGCTCGTCTTAGAGTAAGTTCTGATTCACAAATATTTGCGACGAAGATTTTTATTCGTTTAACTTAGCATTTTCTAAAAAGCTCAAGTTCAGCTTTCATTATTTCCTAGCGAAGCTTATGCGTTATTGTGAGTTTTAGCAAATGTGTTGTATTATTAATTCGCATATTCGAAACTTTCTGCGTGCTCTCCTTAGTTACATCTGATATAATTTCTGTCATTTAGAAATCTGATAGCTGTATTTGGAATGAATTTTATCAACTCTTTCGCTTGCGAAGCTACTTTTTGTAACAATATTTATAGATATTACAGTTACGCTGTTTTTTCTGGATGAAATAACGGATATTGAATCTCTTCAGGTTGCTCGTTGTGCCAGAAATGGACCTGGTTGCTGAACAAAATTCGAAAACGTCAGATCTTCTTGGAGCTTTTCAAAAGCCCATAAAGTGAAGTAACGTCGCTTGGGAAGGTCGAGCGATTTCAGTTCTTGCACTTGGATCAGATGTAGATATTATAATTACCGATCCATTTCTGCGCCTATAACCTCGTATAGCTTCTGAGCTCGTATACCATTAACCTCCGAAAATTTTTTTCCCCAATTTCTCAACTATTTGAATTCGTTTTGTTTTACCTTTTTAGTCCGTCTATCTATATGTAAACTATTCTTCATGAGCCTAGTGAGAATTGCAAGCTTTATTTTTGAAAGGAACGAAATTTGTGCTTATTTTTATTCAATGCTTAA
Organism: Bactrocera correcta; assembly: GCA_027475135.1. Classification (NCBI taxonomy): domain Eukaryota; kingdom Metazoa; phylum Arthropoda; class Insecta; order Diptera; family Tephritidae; genus Bactrocera; species Bactrocera correcta. The sequence goes on along the minus strand of CM050325.1, from coordinate 60,632,147 downwards.
CTTTTCTCCCAAAACTTTACCGAGAGGTCAGTTAAAAATCGTGTAAGGCTAATTTTGAATGCTTACACGTTAAAGCACTCTAAATATAATATCATATTCATTACAATGTACATATATAATTAACTGGTTTAGTTGCCTCCAAAACATTGACACTAAAATAACAGAAACATTTATATGTTGTCTTCTCACAGCGAAGGCGACGCCGTCTTAATGACGTGAATCACTGAGTGTACAAATTTGTAACTGACCGACCATTAGTGGTACGTGATTGTTCTAATTTCGAGGCTTAATAATTCCATAGGCACTAATAAAGTGACCTCTAAGCAAATACTCTATAATTACATTGTAGTAAGTAAGTAAGTAGACTATTTACTGCTTACTTCGCCTTGAAAGTTCAGCTTACTTTATCTATACCATACATAATCGTCTGTTTGTGTGTCGTGTTGTTGTTGTAGCGCCGGCTACATTGGTTTCGGCTGGCACGGCGAGGCGACTTCAAGGCCCTTTATCAGCTTTGCAACCGTCTCCGTATGTTTCAGCGGCGCCGTTGCTGGTCTACGCGCGTCTACGATTTCGCACGCGAAGTTGATGCGTCAGTCAGTGCTTGGACAGACGGCCGCTGACCAATATCGCACGTATGCTCGACGCCTGTGTGTGCTCAAGCGCTTACACATGTAGTCCGTATGTAATCTTACACTTATTTACATGCAAACTCATATCACTTTTATGACAAAAACAAAAGCAAACGCAACAAATCAGGCGAGTACTATTCGGTTTAAAGATTAAGCGTGAAAAGTACACCGATATTCTACATACACACATACACCATATGTGGCAGCTAAGCGCATAGCCGGACTTATGCTTATCAGCAGCTCGAACCGACCGCAAATATTTGCGTGACGCTGACGCTAACGTCGAGGTCGCCGCTACGCCAGCGCTGCTGATAGCGCGATGTTGGTCAGAGATCGAGCAACAGCTGTTCTCCACAAATGTACGTGTGTGTGTGCTTTAGTTTGCTTCGCTTTTTAGTGTTGCTCGCTGTGATTTTTATACATTTTTTTTTATCAAGTACGTTGTTGTAATACGCGAAAATTTCCATAATACCATCCCATCCATAAGGGGAGCGATCGTTAATGCACGTCGCGCGACGGCTGCGCGAAATCACCCATTTCGTATGTTTAATGCTAATCAATTTCGCCAATATGGTGCGATTTAATGTGACGTTAATTTTGTGCGAATGTGTCTGATTGCTTTCAAATGGTCACACATAAATCAAAGTGGTGCGATCGAACGTGTTCAACGCTTTAGTAAAAAAATGGAGAAAATCAAAAAAAAAGTCGAAAAAATATAAAAAAAAATCGAAAAAGTTACTGAGTCGCTGAGCAACACATGTGGCTGGCTCATTAGTGGCTTAGTCATAAAGTCCCATAGGTTTCAGTTTGGTTCCGGTTTGTCTTTGCGCGCTGGTCATATAGTTCGTTTTAAATCGCCACCGAAAAAAAACAAACTAAAAAAATAAAATAGAATAAAATAAAAAACATAAAATCCTAGCATATCTTGTTGTTGCCCAAAAACTTAATCAAATTTGAAAGTAATAATAATATTCAAAAAAAAGTTGCATGCTTCATAATTTAGCAACAAATAAATCTCACGCTCGGTAGGAAACAAGCGGGTACAGTTCTGAGGCGGCATCGGATGTGGTTTTGCTTTAATTTGAAATATTATTTTTTGCTTAATTTTTTAATATTTTTTTGTTTCTTATATTTTGTCGAATTTTTACAAAGCTTTAAGCTTTCAATGTGGTTTCAACGATAAATTTCCATTTCCATAACATTCCATTTAGAGCGAGGATAACCTTGGCTAAAAGACTCTATATTTTTTTTACTTTGAAATTATGTATAACTAAATATTTCTAAAGTACTCTGTAGCCCAATAGCCTCAAGAAATCGCACCGGTTTTTGTAAGCTTTTACACTTTCAGCGTATTATTTTTTTCATCTACAACATATTAACTTAAAAATTTTTGTTAGAATAAGCATTTTCGTCAATAAAAGTCCACTCAAAATTAGAAAAAGCTTTCGAAAGCTCTAAAGTGAGTTTTCAGTCTGTTCATCGTGGTCGAAGACTCTGATTTACAAATATGTAGTAGCTATATATTTATATATATATATGAAGTCCATTGAAAATCAGCATTCATTGAAATCGCATCGGTTTTTGGAAGCTTTTGCACTTTTCCGTATCACTTTTTCAATCTACATAAAATGCACGAACATTGCGCTGCAAAATTTTTGTTAGAATTAGCATTTTCATCAATAAAAAATCCACACAAAGCTGTAAAAAGCTTTCAAAAGCTCTAAATTAAGTTTTCAGTGAGCTCATTGAAGTCGTAGATTCTTATTCCCAAATACTTAATAGCTATATAGTTATGAAGTCCATTAAAAATCAGCATTCACGAGAAGTCTCATCCGTTTTTGGAAGCTTTTGTGCTTTGACTTATTATTTTTTTTTTTTTTTTTTTTATTCTACAAGCTTTTTCGTTCTCATTTTCACTTTTAAAATATGCGCTCAAATAAGCTCTCAAAAGCTTTAAATTGAGCTTGCAGATGTTTATTCACAAATACATTATAGCTATATATTTATGGTCCCATCAGTTTTTGGAAGCTTTCGTGCTTTCATCTCAAGATATTTTCCTCTTTATTGAATTATCGTAAATTGAGCTCTAAACTTTGGCATTTTCATCATTGAAATAAGCGCGATAATCTATTCATGGTTAGAAAAACACTCCCGCAAGCTTTAAAGCTTGAGCCTTTAGGCGACTTCAACCATTTTGGTTAACTCCATATAACGGGTGATTTTTTAAGAGCTTGATAACTTTTTTAAAAAAAAAAAAAGCATAAAATTTGCAAAATCTCATCGGTTCTTTATTTGAAACGTTAGATTGGTTCATGACATTTACTTTTTGAAGATAATTTCATTTAAATGTTGACCGCGGCTGCGTCTTAGGTGGTCCATTCGGAAAGTCCAATTTTGGGCAACTTTTTCGAGCATTTCGGCCGGAATAGCCCGAATTTCTTCGGAAATGTTGTCTTCCAAAGCTGGAATAGTTGCTGGCTTATTTCTGTAGACTTTAGACTTGACGTAGCCCCACAAAAAATAGTCTAAAGGCGTTAAATCGCATGATCTTGGTGGCCAACTTACGGGTCCATTTCTTGAGATGAATTGTTGTCCGAAGTTTTCCCTCAAAGTGGCCATAGAATCGCGAGCTGTGTGGCATGTAGCGCCATCTTGTTGAAACCACATGTCAACCAAGTTCAGTTCTTCCATTTTTGGCAACAAAAAGTTTGTTAGCATCGAACGATAGCGATCGCCATTCACCGTAACGTTGCGTCCAACAGCATCTTTGAAAAAATACGGTCCAATGATTCCACCAGCGTACAAACCACACCAAACAGTGCATTTTTCGGGGTGCATGGGCAGTTCTTGAACGGCTTCTGGTTGCTCTTCACCCCAAATGCGGCAATTTTGCTTATTTACGTAGCCATTCAACCAGAAATGAGCCTCATCGCTCATCGGACACGGACGCGAAACACATTTCGAACCGAACACTGATTTTGGTAATAAAATTCAATGATTTGCAAGCGTTGCTCGTTAGTAAGTCTATTCATGATGAAATGTCAAAGCATACTGAGCATCTTTCTCTTTGACACCCCTGTCTGACATCCCACGTGATCTGTCAAATACTACTGCATGAAAATCCTAACCTCAAAAAAATCACCCGTTAGTCATAGGTTCTTATTCGCAAATGCATTACATCTACATATTTATGATCGCATCGGTTTTTTAAAGCTTTTGTGCTTTCATATAGTTATTTTTTCCTCTGCAATAAATTATCGAATATTGAGCGCCAAACTGTTTATTAAATTTGGTGTTTTCGCTAATATAATAGCGCGTAACAACCGTTCATAGTTAGAAAAAAGCTCTCGCAAGCTTTAAATTGAGCTTTCAGTCGACAACAAATATTTTCATTCTGAGTTTTCTATTTCTTTATTGAATACGAAGTTTTTGCGTTAGAATTTACATCTACTCAGAGTTATAAAAAGCTTTCGAAAAGGTTAGAAAGAGCTTTCGGATTGCGCCTTCAGTCGACAATATTTAAATTCATTTCATTCAAATATTTCTATGCTAAGATTTTAATTTTTGTATTGAGTTTGAAGCTTTTTCGTTAGAACTGGCATCTGTTCAGGGTTGGAAGTAGCTTTCGAAAGCTTTAAATAGAGCTTTCAGTCGAGATTTTTACTTGTTTATTGAGTTCGCAGCTTTTTCGTTAGTATTGGCATCGATTCAGGGTTGGAAGAAGCCTTCGACAGCTTTAAATTATTAAGCTTTCAGTCAGCCAAAATCATTTTTGGAAATTCCTCATTGGCTTAGCTACTAATTCACAAATATTTCTAGGCTAAGATTTTTTTTTATTTGTTAAACTTATTATTTTCTCACAAAGCTCAGCTTTCATGATTTCCCAGCTAAGCTTATGTTTCGTTCGGAATTTTACCAAATTTATTCTATTTATTATTATTGTTTTGCGTGTGATTTCGTTACATGTGGGTGGTATGGTTCTGAGCCGTCGTATGTGTGTGTTTAACACAAATTAACCGCAGTTTGTGCTAATGATATGCGTAAATACCACATTAAAACAAATGCTCGGTACCTAGTGTACCACAAAAAAGCACAAAGAGTCACACGCTTTGGACCATAAAGAAACGCAAGGCTATGCAGGGTACAATGGCTCATACAAAAAATCAAAATACGAAACATAAATAATGAAATTAGTATAATTGTTGCTTAGCTGACCTCCAGTATTGCGCTTGGTCAATGCCCGGTCTGCGGAAGGAAGTGCTGAGGTCATTGCATTCATGACTGTTTGAGTGACTGACTGATGGCTTGAATGACCTAGCAAACGCTTGGCTCGGCAATTCAACACGAATGCGTTGATTTGTTGACCCAGACATCGGCTGGTGGCTCACAAACTAATTTTTCGTAAATTTTTCCACTTTAGTGCTTTATTTTGTTTTGGAAATTTCTGAAAGATTTCCAAGAAACATACGCCGAACGAACTATAACAATATAGTGGGAGAAATACCAATTATGCTGTGAAATAAACCAACAACAACAAGAGCACGTGTAATGTAAACAAAACAACAATAAAGACCACACCAAAAATAATTAATAACAAAAGTAAAGAAGAAAATAAGTTGTGAAAGAAAAATGCGCAACAAAGTAAACATTCGTCAGAAAATCGAACAAAAGTGCGCAGTAAAGTGAAATAATAACAATAACAACGAAACACATAATAAAAGTGAAGCAGCAATTATTGTGCGAGCGGTTTTCCCTTGCGTTGACCTGCGCACCGGCTACACAAGCCTTGTGATCCTCTTGACAAGTTGAAACTCCCAACAGCCAAACCAAACTAAATCGAAACCAAAACCAACTTGAACTAACCTCTTGGCGAGGTGCCACTAAACCTTCGAAATTATGTTGAGAACGCCCACACACATCGTGGAACTGAGTACGAATACGACGAGTCCATTGCTACAGAAGTTCCACGTCGGCGCGGGCACCAACGGCGCTGGCGCGGCGAACGGCTCCACAGCCGTCGGTGTGAAGGCGAGCAGCTGTGCGGCGGCAGCAGCCGCAGCGGCAACTGCGGTGCAATATCACCAACAACAACAACAGCAGCAAAAGCAAACGTCTAACAAATTCTTTAATGAACGACAGCAACAACAAGAACAACACAAACAAACGACTGGCTATCGATTTCAAGCGAAGGGCATGAAAATCACCACATCATCATCCTCGGCTGCCAAAGAGCACTTAGCGAACGCAACAACAACTACAAGCACAGCACCGGCGGCTAGCACACCGATTTCGGCCGCACGCAGCCTCTTGTCATCGACACCGTTTATTTCGTTTAAACGTATCAAAAAATCGAAAACAACCACCACCACAACAACAGCCAATTCAACGAGCACACGCACAAAGACGAACGGTCTGATCGCCAACGCTGTGGTGGAACACGTTTATGCGCCAGCAACGGTCGCTGCCGCCACAGTGCAGGGCCAACAGTTCGACCAGTCAGCTGACAGCAGCAGCAGCAACAACTATCACTTTTGCTGCGGCAATCAACACAATAACAACAACAATAATAACTATTTGAAAACGGAACTCGCTACGTTGACGCACGGCAACGGCACAACGCTGGTGAAATCATCGTCATCATCTTCGAACGCCTCCTCGACGGCTTCGTCAAATCATTCGGCCTTCTCCACAACGCCGCTTACCGCTTCTGCCTCGGCGGCCAGTGTTGGTAACGCGAGCAATATCAGCTGCAGCACACAGAGCACAGCGATCTCTAGCACCAATTCGAACGCCTCCAGCGCAGCGTCGGCCACTTCGGTTGTTACTATGTCGCCAACAACACAGGCACCGACGCGCACCTCACTGTTCGATTCATGTCATCGGAAGATACGGCTCATCGGCGGCGGTCCGGTTGCCTTTCTGGGCGGACTTGTAGCGTAAGTTTTTACTCATAGTTTTTATTTATATTTTTAAGTTCTTGGAACCAAGTATTATGAACCCTCAGTAATTTTTGTAAGTTTGACAATCAGTGCTCAAAACAACTGCTTTTCGGGGACTTTATAACATTTTATATATATAGTATAATGGAGCCGAGAGGCATGCGGGTACTGATAAGCTGGCAGTTTTTTGTTGGACTTTGTCTAAAAGTCTAAAAGAAACCTTTCAGATTTATAGTCACTAAGATGATTTGTGAAAGGTTTGAGTTATGAATCTAGGCTTCTTTCTTCGATTCTACCAATCTAAACGCGTACCTCTAATTTTTTTTCCTCAAGGCTTAGGTTCTTAGGTTCTTAAGAGCTTACTGAAGAGTATACCGTGAACGAATTTTCAACCTTTGTTATCAAATCTCAAAACCATTGCTCTTGGAGGGCTTTATAGGACATAATATACAATGGAGCCTGGAGTCACACTGATACTGATTAGCTAGTGGTTTTTGCGGGACCTTGGTAGAAAGATACCTTTTAGATTTGTAGTCTTCTGCGATATTTTAGAAATTGAGACTATTTGAGGAAGGTGTGAAGTTCTAGATCAGGATGAGGTAGGACTATATAGTGTTCTTTAGCTCTACTAGCTCTATCTATCATGAACTGAGCTGTCTAATATGTTTTCTATGGATTTAGTCAATTTTTCGGCGCTTCCATTTTTTACAGTTCCATGGACTCTATTGTAGAAACAAGTAGACTGAATATACATCCTCGAACACTGGGGTTATCAGTGACGCTGCATGTAATTTCTAAGTTCTACAGCAGTTTTTTACCCTGAACTAACTCTATTACGTTTGCCACGAAGTTTGAAAAACCCAGAAGGAAACGCGGGAGACTCTATAGAATATATATAAAGGATGATCCATTTCGAGGTTTCCTACTTTTTTAAAGAAAAAACACAGAAACTTCAAATTCAATGGGTGATGTTTATTATCATTCAAATGAACATTCTTTGGCATTTATTTTTTGACGATTATCTCTTTCAAATGTTGGACGCGGTTACGTCTCAGATGGTCCATTCGTTGAGTTCAATTTTCGATGACTCGTTTGAGCATTTCGACTGGTAACTGGCGAATGGCACGATTGATGTTTTGCTCCAAGGCCCGAATCGAAGTGGAATTGTCCGCTTAGATTTTAGACTTTACATCATCCTCAAAGGTGAAATTCCAACGGTGTGATATATTAGTGACCTATTGTCCGGCCAAAAACATGAACTTATCCACTCACCGAAGGGTTCTCTCAATAAATCTATTGAGTGATGCGTTGTGTGGGAAGTGGTGGCTTCTTGTTGAAACCAAATGTCGCCGAGATCATGAGCTTCACCTTCAGACATCAAATAGTCATTATCATGACGCGATAACGGTTGCAATTTACGTTCTCATGGGCATCATTTTTGAAGAAATATGGTCCGAAGACTCCAACGGCCCACAAACCGCACCAAACCGTCATTTTTTCTGAATGTAATGACAGCTCTTGAATCTCTTCAGAATTAACTGAAAGTTTTTCAGTGAAGGTCAACAGAAATTCACTTTATTTTTTTGTTGTCCAGATCATATTTTGAACATTTTGAAAATCTTCCCAACACTTTTCTGAAATTCTTGCTTTGCCAAGTCAACCGTCTTGCATTACAAAAATTCCAAAAATTCTAGTGATTTCATATTCCGATTTCACGAAGCACTCAGCGTCATCGCCGCTCTGTACGTGCTTAAAAGCGCTTCAAGAGTATTGCATCATATTTCAGTTGAGCTCATAAACTTTTGTCTCCAGTTTTCTTGACCTGCACTCGACACTATTGTTTTTTCGTCGTCGCATTTTTGACAGTTATGAATGTAGTTGAATAAATTGTCAAACGGTACGCTGTGTGTTGCAGCATCATTTGTCCACCTCAATGGCAAATGAGATGCGCGGCGCGACGCGTCAACGCAGTCACCGTTATACTCGTGGGCCAGTTGTAATGCGAGAGTTCATTCATTCATTCACTTAACGTTGCTTTGAACTTTTAACTGCGCTTAAATTGCAAAGTCAAGGCATTGAACCACATACTTACAATGTGGCAACTACGTGCACACGCACAAACAAACACATGCGCGCGCTTTAAAGCGGTCAATGCGGCAATGCGCGTGTGTGTGCGTGCAAGCAATTGTGTGGCAACCGCACCTAGCGGCCTGGTAATTCAATTAAAGTTGACTGCCCCCAAAGTGCTGCCGCGCTGACGGGCTAATGGCGTTGCTGCAGCCGATGCTGCTGATTATTGTTATGCATCGCGCTTTCAGCTGACTGTGCAGGCGTATTGGAGTAGCAAAAATAATAATGAATTAAAAAAAATAAATAAATGCAAACAAGTACTGCGAGGTGCTCATGTTCAAGTGCCCGCTTTTTGTTTATTGCTGCTCGTTTCTTATTATTGTTTTTTTTATCGGTTTTATACCCTGAACGGGGCACATTAAGTTAATTTTTCTTTTATTTGACGAGATATCTTCACGAAATTTGGCATGAGTTATTGTACAAAGCAGCGGTATCTTGTCCGAAGAAATCGTATTGATCGGACTACTATAGCATATGGTTGCCATATAAACTGAACGATCGAAATCAAGTCTTGGTATGAAAAACTTTTTTATTTGACGAGCTATCTACATGAAATTTGGCATGAATTTTTGTCCAAAGCAACGGTACAATCTCCGTAGAAATTGTTCAAATCGGACGACTATAACATATGGCTGCCATATAAACTGAACGATCAAAATCAAATGCCTATATGGCAAGCTTATTTATTTGACGAGATATCTGCACGAAATTTGGCATGTATTATTGTCCAAGGCAGCGGTATCTTGTCCGAAGAAATCGTATTGTTCGGACCACTATAGCTTATGGCTGCCATATAAACTGAACTATGAAATCAAATGCCTATATGGCAAGCTTATTTATTTGACGAGATATCATCATGAAATTTGGCACGATATATTGTCCAAAGCAGCGGTATATTTTTTTTAAGAAATTGTTCAAATCGGACCACTATAGCATATAGCTGCCATACAAACTGAACATTCAAAATCAAGTCCTAGTATGAAAAACTTTTTCATTTGGCGAGCTATCTACGCGAAATTTTGTATATCCTATTCTCCAAACCAACGGTACAATATCCGTGAAAATTGTTGCGATCTGGCGACTATAGCATATAGCTGCCATACAAACTGCATTGAAACTTCTTAATTTATGAGAGGTATTTTAGCTTCAGTGCACGCTAAGTTAACATTTTTGTTTTTGTTGTTTTTTTTTATTACTTTGTGCTTCATTTAGTTTGGCTGGGTCTAATTACAAGTAGCGCAATGCTGCTGTGCGCACTTCTTGTGAAACAGGGTGCTTGTACCGCCTCAAGGCTGTCCGAACAGGTGGTGCGTGTGTCCAACTCGCAACAGTAATTTATTTAGTATGCTACTTTTCTGCTAAAATTGCTCATTTTTAAATGATATTCATTCATTATTATTTTTGTTTTCAATAACAGCAAATATTTTCTGTCATTACTGTTGGCATTCTTAAGCTATTTTTTGTTGTTGCCGCTTGTTATTCACTTATTGTATTTGTTTAAAGACACTTTAAGTCTTATGCGTCTTATGACTTATGTCTCTTTGTGCCATTTTTTGCTACAACCTACCATTGTTGTTGCTCTCAAGGCTATATGCGCGCCGCCTTACTGTTATTGTTTGCTTGTTTTTGTGCTTCCTGCGGTCGCTGCTGCCATTTGCTGTGCTCAGTCACATCTTTTGTGGTTGGTTACTCATTTGTTAGCAATTGTTTGGTGTTTGCCTTGCAAGCGACTTGTGTGGCTGTTAGTGTTGTTGTCATCCCTTTTAGCATTTATTTTTATTTTTTTTTTATTTTTAAATTTTTATTTTTCAAATATTTTACTGCTTAAATTTGCTCACCTCGGCAATGATACTTGCCTTGCGCTTTTTGCTCCCTTACTGCCGCGTTGTTGTTGCTGTCAGCCACTATACTTGCCACCAACAAGTCTGATAAAACGGCAAGCGTTTGTCAAGTGCAATTAGTCAGCGATGTTATTGTTTCCGCTGTCCACTTTCCAAGTCTCACCTAGTCACCCATTAAGCCTATAGTTATTAAGCGTTGTTATGTTGTTGTCATGCGGCTCATTTGCTTACGGTTTGTTGCTAATTTTAATTGTAATTACAATTGCCTATTTTTATGGTCGCCACCAGTCGGTTTGCTGCTGACAACAGCGTCCCGCCGCGGCTGCTGCGGTCCACTTTAAGACTCTTGTTGATTTAGCATTTTTCGTTAGCTAATTTTTCCTTATTTGCTCTTCTTTTGTTAACTGTTCTTTGAGTCTTGATTTTGTACAAATTTGTAAACCAAAAAATGATTTGAAATTCCAGTTAGACGAGTCGACCTTTTTGTGACTTAAATGGTCGTCGCTATGGTTCGAACCTGTTTTGTTGTCAATTACCGCCGCACAGTAGCGAAATCTTACTTGTTTTGCCTTGTTGTAGTTATCTTCTAACTTGTTAAAAATTTGTATGCTCATTTTATTTCCAATGCTAATTTTTTCTATAAATCGCGCCACCTCCAGCTCGTCTTTGTATGTGAACTCGTATTTTGTTCGCTCGGCATCATTACACAAATGACTCTTCTGTGTATTACTCTACAACAAGCAGCAGTACAGTGCGATTTTTTTGTCTAAAAAACTAACCAAAAACATTAACCAGTCTTAATGGATTTAGAACTATATACTTATATTCAAACAATAACTCAACCTACAAGTATGGCTCAATTCGCGTTTCGAGCGAATTACCAAAACTTATAATTTATGTTTGACCATTAAGCTCATTTTAACAGTTATAACTTCCTCAATTTTTTGACGTATTTACATGAGCCTCTCGGCATTGTTAGCTCAAGGCTTTAGAAAACTGAAATGTTTATTTACCATAAAGATGGCATTGAAAATTTTTTAGCAAACTACGAAGATCCTAAATTTGAGCAAAATACCTGAAATTTAAATATTTCGATATGTTTTTAGCACCCTGTATATAATTCCAATATTGGGCTAATTTTGTAACACCCTGTATGCAATACCAACTCCACGCTTTACGAATATGACCATAACTCGCTTAATTTTTGAGATTATATTGTTATATGTACGTCCATAATTGACTGAAACTGACTCTCGATTGAATTTAGACATACTCTTGGGTTAAGTTAGACTGCTAGGCTTATCAGCCACGCATATACCAGTTGGGTTATTTGCACTACAAGATGGAGCTCCGGTCGAAGTCCATGAGCAATGGTTATCCTTTGGATGCCTGCGCAGGACGCGAATTTAAAACACTGTGTCTCATACCGCCAAAGATTGTTAAGTACGTGAAAAAGTCTCCGAGCGATGAAGGCTAGCTCATGTTCTTCGCCCCAGTGTGAAACCATAATCGGTACTAAACCTTCTGGCTGCCTGGTCACAGCGGAATCGTCAGAAATTGAGCTCGCGAGAAAATGCATCCATATCTAAATTTCAACAAAATGGGAACGAGCAAGGATTTTCCCTGTCTTCCTTTACGCGGAAGCTGGATCTATGAGCTTCGCGCGAGGTCAGGAAGCGCGAGTTTTGGTCAGTAATCAGCACTTAAGAGATTGCAAAAGCCTTTTGTCTCAGTGCATTGAACTGCTAAGTGAGGCTCGCATCACCGCAATAATAGGCGTCCTAACTGCACACTGTCTCACACGTTGAGGCGGTGGATTCGTCTTATCAAAGTTGCGGGGAATAAGATCAAGTGGAAACATCTAGATACTCCCTCCTTCGCCGTTCGCCTTTCGCTAGACCTACTTGGGAATCGTCCCGATTGCTTGGTGATCTCTACGAACCCGGCGAATTAGCTGGAATTGATATTAGCCGCCTCGCCGTCAATAAATTTAGACGTTTGGATACATATATGCGACGGTCCTTTTCATTTCATACCTAGGAGTTCTGGTCATCACAACGGACAGTCGTCTATAATTGGGTTTATAGTCCGCTCAATGGTAGTGAAAGGATGCCTGGACTTCATATCTCTAGCATCTAGTGGTATTACGATTAGACTGGTTTGCATAGGTACTTTAGTCTCAATAACTACGAAAAGGAAACGGGTAGGAGGCAACGCTTCTCCTGCTTCTTCTGGTTCACTACTGAACTGTTGGGCTTCAGACTAAATCAGCAAGGCAACTACCAGCAGGTGTGCTAAGACGACACTATCTCATTCGGATTCATGCTGTAAGATTGAAGACAAAAACGAGTTTTTTTTGTCCCTTCGCAATGCTGTTTGATTAGCCATCTAACTTAACCCAACGGTTTTTGATACGATTTTACCTCAAAGTACGTTTTGTTTTGGAATTGCTAATAAGAGCTCAATTTTAAGGACTGAACTTCGATGTGGACAACGTTCGGTGTGTTTAACGTGGGTACAAGACAGCCTTACCTCAGGCGCTCAAAAGCAAAGCAAATGCCAGGCATAGTAATCATCTAAAACCTCTGCCGTACTTTCGGTCCGGCACCCGGTTGCAAGCAACTCAAAATTCAACTGAGAAAGTGTCAGTTCTTTCCGCATTTGGGTTTTAACCATACCCATCACGATACTGTGGTACCAGAATTCAGTCTTCGGTCACATCTCGTAGCCGAAACTCGATGTGGACAGTAATATGGCGAATTTGAACTCTATTTCCAGACTCTTATAAACTTCGAAGTGCAAATCGTTGCTTCTGTGACTATTTCTCGGCATGCTTTACATTCTAGCATATAATTTTACTCGTTAAGCAGAGCATGCCACGTAATTCTCAACTGACTTATAAAATCGCAAAACAGAAGAGTGATAATTTCGAATAAAAATTTGGTTTGAAAAACTACGATTACGAATAAGATTTTTCCATATAAGTGTTTGAAGGGTTGCTCGAGGAGCTCTTCGAAGCACTCTACTTAGAAAACAATACAAAAACTTTTATTATTAGGTGGCATTATTTTGTACAAAGGCTTGGTCTTTCCGACTTCGTGACCTTATGATATCGACTATGACTTAATAGCTTTACTGCAATAACAACAACAACAACAATGACGCAACGCATTAGACCGTTGTACATAAATCTGTACATAATGACGCGGCTGTTATAGTTTATACCACACTCACACACACACACAAGCACATATACAAACACAAACGCCGTTCGAATCAATTCAATTGCTGGCATTGTACCATTTATGGCCTTTTCCTGTCTCAATATTGCCACAAACCCCAACGCGGCCACTGCGCTGCCGCTTACGCGAGCGCAACAACACTTCCTCTTTCATGCGACGCGGCAGCTTTCTGCCACAGCGCCGACAGCCGAAGGTTGTTGCTCAAACCCCAAACTGTTGGAGGCCGACGAGCGCGGCGGCGCTTAAGTACAAACTTTGTTCATTTATTTGCGGTTATTAAATAAGTTAAGTTTTGCAACTTAACAACAACACAGTCGCCGTAGAAATAGTGTAAAAAGTGCGAAACAATTGTTAACAGCAGCAGCAGCAACAACAACAACAGTGGAGTAAAAAACACAGCGCATAACAATAGAAATAATGGCCTGCTTTCGCAAGCGCTGCCACAGATTAGGGCGCATCCATGCAAGCGGCATGCAACAGCAGCACAATAACAACAACTATGGCAACAGGAAGTTTAAGCAGCAGCAGCAGCCAAAGCAATAGCGAAATCAAAGCCGCACGTACGAGTTCGAAGCTGTGTGTGTGTACTTGTTTTTTGTTGTTATTGTTGTTGCTTTTGCTGTTGTTTGTAAAATTGTTGCTGCCGCTATTATTGTTACGCTATTGCCGCACTTTCCATTCATGCCACATGCGAGGATGCACACACAACAGCGTATGTATGTATGTGTTGTGGAAAGAGCATTGCATGTACCGTTCGTTGTTGCTGTTGCTGCAACAATTCATAATAATACTGCTATTTTTCGCGATTGCAGTAGCAGCAGTGCAACAACAACAATAATAACAACAACTTCAGAAGAGCAACAACATTAACAGTAGTGCTGCAACAACAACAAAAACAACAACAGTTCCGCAACAACAACAAAAATAACAGCATCAGAGTTACAGCAACAACAAAAACAACAACTACGTCATAGTTGCAACAACAATAGTGATTTTCTTGCTTTGTTGTTGTTGTTGCATTCCTCATGATTTTTTCTCATTTTTTTGCTTTGCTCTTCACTGCGCATGCCCCACCCTTTTCGCGTCCCCTTTGTGCCCTCCGCAACGCCCTGTGCCGCCGTGGCTACCAGTTGGCTGGCTGCCGCGGCTTAATTTCTTGTACTAGACTCCAACTCTCCAACTGTGCAGTCGTCGGCAGCCAACTTGGTTGCCTCTTGGCTGTGGCAATACGCCAATAACGTGACTTATTACTTTCGTAACTCATTTTGCCGGCTTTGTTGTGCCTACTTGCTATTGTTATTGCAGTTACTTACTGTTTTTATGGTTGTTGTTTTTTTGTTGTTTTTTTGCTTTTGTTGTTGTTTTTACTTATTTATTTTGTTGTTGTTGCATGCAATTGTTGCTCGACTTTTGGTTTGTTGCACATAGTTTGATTTCGTTGCCATTGTTTTTACCGCCTTTATTGCTGTTGTTGCCACATAGCACAGTAAGCAATAGTTGGTAATTAGTTTTCTTTCGGCAGCAGTCTCCCTTCCCTTGGCCAGCAGCAGCAGCAGCAACGACTCTCTACTTTTTGATTTCTTTGCTTTGGCTCATACTTGTTTGCTCCGCATTGTTGTAGTTGTTGTTCCTTTCTTTTCTTTCTGTTTCCTGTAAAGTTTCTTCAGCCACTCAAAGTTAGCCCTCACACCGAGTTTTCTTGCGTGTTGCCAATAGTTTTTCTACATGCCACTTTTAGTTGCTGCTTGTTGTTGCTGTATTTGTTGTTTCCTCAGTTGCCAGTCGGTTAGTAGCACGTTATCGGTTTTATTTGCTTTCTACACTTGAAGTTTTTACTTAGCTTTTTGTTTTCTATTTTGCCAAAAACTTTGCTAAACTTTCGAACACTTCTTGTGTATCCTCGTTATGAAATCTGTAAGTCCTGCCTGCCGGTAGGTGTTAATAATTGTGTAATCAATATTTCTTTGGCACATCTTGGGTGTTAAATGGCTGCGATTAAATAACCGTAATGTTGTTGTTTCTCTGATTTGCTTTTTGTTTAAGTGGTGTTCTTGGAAAGTTGTTTGTTTGAGAAGTGGTACATTAAATTTCGAGAAATTGTGGCCTGGAAAACAGGAATAAAGGGAAGAAAGAAAGAAGTATGGAAAAAAACTAACTTCTGTTCAACCAAAGCTAGAATACTATTCAAAAATGAAGCACTTTTCATATAAGAACAAAATATTTTGTAGGCCAAGTTAAGACGTGGTGAAATTAGCATTGAAGACGGCGAACACAGTAAACGCCTGAACGAAGTTGTTACCGATGAAAACATCAAAAAAGTCCACAAAATCATTTTCGATGACCGTAAAGTGTAGTTTTTCGAGATAGCAGGCACCTTTAAGATATCAACTGAACGTGTACAACATTTCATTCAAGAATATTTGGGTTTGAGAAAGCTCTGTGCAAAGTGGGTGACGCGCGAGCTCACTTGAGATCAAAAACAGCGAGAAGATGATGATTCGGAGCAGTTTTTGGAGATGTTTATGCAAGTAACCGGAGTATTTGCATCGATATGTAATACTGGATGAAACATGGCTCCATTATTTCCCTCTAAAGTAAAATTGACAACCATCCGAGTGGACTGCACACGATAAACCGGCTCCAACGTATAGAAAAGCACAACAGTTGATTTGCGTAGTTATGACGTCTGTATTTTGGGATGCGCATGGAATAATTTTTATTGATTATCTTGAAAGAGGAATGACCATCAACAGCGGTAGGGTTATTGTACAGTTTGAAGGACGAAATTGTCGAAAAACGAAGGCATTTGTAGAAATTTGCTGTTGCACCAAGCCAATGAACCGTGAGAATGCATCCGTAAATTTGGCTTTGAATATCCTTCGCAGCCTCCACAGACTCGAGATCTGGCCCTCCGCGACGTTTCTCTGTTCTCCGATTTCAAGAGATTGCTCGCTGGGAAGAAATGTTCGTCGAATGAAGAGGTGATCGCCGAAACTAGGGCTTATTTTGGAGCAAACGACAAATCGTACTACAAAAATGGTATCGAAAAATTGGAGGGTCGCTAAAATCAGTGTAGAATATGATTAAAAAAATAATGGTGAATAAAACAAAACGTATTTTGCCGAATAAAAATTATTTTTATAGGGTAGGCCGGAGACAATTGACCTGTTATACAGATAGGTAGACGAACATAGCTGAGTCAATCAGCAAGAAAGTTAGTAGTGTAAAATTTGATAATTTACCTTAATGTTCTCAGTATTTTAATAAAAAACTAGGTTTTATTTTGTAAAAATCGGGTCTAGTATTCGACCTAGTTGCCATCGCCGGGGCTTTCAACTTTTGATATAGTTTTTATAGCACCGCCAGTGTATTGCTGAAAACTATGCCTCAATCTCGGCGGTTATATCTTCGCTGTCGCTTAACTTCTTTCCAGCAAGCACTCTCTTGAGGTCCCATGATACGAAAATGTCGCTGGACATCAGCTACAGAGAATATTGTAGATGCAAGAGCAGTTCGGGGCCCAATACATGCAATTTTCCCCTTGTTTTTATAATTTTGTATAAACACGGTGCATTATATTGATTAAAGAACTCTTTCTTCTTCTTCGAATTAGGCATTTTTTCTTCGATTTCGTTCTTGAAACATTTCGAAAATGATTTTTAATAGCTTTTACTTATGATTTTCTATCTAAAGATAGTCGATGAAAACTTTTCCAATGCTTCGCAAAGATACATGCCAGAACTTCCCCATTTAGTTTGAAAACTCATTGTTTCTAGTTGTGTTCCGATATTAGATTTCTAATAGATTTTATTAGCAGCGATAATTGCAAGTATATTTATTTCATTTTTTATTTTCACAAAGGCGACTGTCTCATCGAAGTTGTGAGAAACGTTCTTGGGATCATTCCGAACAACTTTGCCTAGGAGACTATGGGTCTAAAACCGGTTTCGAGCGAACGATTTTTAAAACCCATAGACGCTTAGGCAGAGTGGTTCACCATGATCCGTAGAATATTTCCTTCATACGCTATTTTACAGAAAAAAAATCAAACCGCTCTAATATACATTTTATGTATGGATATGTACGTACCATATGTGTTCCATCAAGCGTTTTGTCAGCGCGCTTTGAAGCAGCTGTTTCTTGGTTAAGCTTCAGTTGCTTTGAAATTTATGCTTTCAGTGCCACTTACTTTTGAAAAGCACTGTTAATCTTTTATTGTATACATATTTCCAAATAAATCGATTGTGCTACCATAGCACTGATGCCTAATCACTCAACTGTTGCGAATAATCGAAACGCTTGATGACAAAGAAAAACACACACTCTCTTATAAGCGTAACGCTAAGCGCCATTGATTAGTTCACCATGGTCTGCAATTGGAAAATTTCGTTCTAGCTCGTCGCCGGGGCAGCTGGTGGTCGTATAATCAGCGGCAATTTTGTGGTACATCCTCTGTCGGTTTTTTGTTTTCTTTTTTTTCGCGTCTGAGCCCGCTGCCGCTGCAATGCGCAGCGCTTGGCTACTCTTGCGTGTTAAAGCTTTCGATTGAGGGCGGTGCTGCCACAGTTTCTCCTTCTGTGTGTGTGTTGATTAGCATATGCGCCGGTAAATGTTACAAAATTGGTAAATGGTCAATTATAACAAGTACTAAATTGCCGATGAACCATTTGATTTGAGTTTGTGCTGCGTCATTATTTATTCATTAGCACAAGCTGTCTAATTTGGCAGCGCTTTCAACTCACCTCGCCTCAAATTTGTAACGGCTGCAGTAATTATCAGATATATTGAAACGATTTTATCTTTTTAATAATTTTCCGCCCGCTTTTTTAATACGCTTGTAATCCAAATTGCCTACGCATGGAGCACGCGCAGTTGCACGCATTAGTTGCAACACTGCATTTCAACAGCTGCTGCTATGAGCTTGAAAAAAAATCAAAAAAAAATATATATATATTAAATTCGACTGCAACGAAGCAACGAAGCTAGGATACCCTTAACAGGTGCATTTTATACCCTAAAGGGCTATAAAAGGGTTTTAATCTTAATATTGAATTGTAAGTTTATATGACCGCTTTATGCCATAGTGGCCTGATCTGAACGATTTCTTCCGCTATGTAGACATGACTTTTATAATAATCTGTACCAAATTTCGTAAAGATACCAGGTCATATGAAAACGATTTCCATACAAGGACTTTAGTTCTATCGGTTAATTTGTATGACAGCTATATTTCATAGTGGTCCGATCTGAACGATTTCTTTGGAGATCGTAGACATGACTTGTATAATAATCTGTACCAAATTTCTTGAAGATACCTCGTCAACTAAAAAAGTTGTCCATACAAGGGCTTGAGTTCTTTCGATCAGTTTGTATGACAGCTATCTATAGTTGTCAGATATCGTCAGTTCCGAAAAATGAGCAACTTCTTGGCAAGAAAAAGGCATGTGCAAAATTTCAGAAGGATATCAGAAAAACTGGAACTGTACAGGCGAACAGTATCGGTTCGGCTCGTCATGGTTCAATATATACCATATTCTTCAGGCCCTCCGACGTTTTCTTTTGTGTGTTGCAAACTTCGGTGAGAAATTTAGTATAATCTGTTCATTATATAAAAAATATCCGCCTCGTCTTATGAGACTTCTCAATTCTTGCGCTTTTTTTCACTTAGTTTTTTAACTGTTTTTACATTCTCAATTGGACTTCTTGGTTCCTTTTGTTTTTGCTTTCTCAATTGGACTTCTTGCTCCCGTCTCCCTGTATAGCGCAGCTGACTTCTTATGCTTTTGTTATTCTAAATCGGTTTCGGCGCTTGTTTCGCCATTTGTCACGCCGCGAGTTTCAAGAAGTTGTAGAACAACAACACGTCTGCGTCTGCGCTGCAATTACAGCAGGCCAATTACCTTCATTAGCAATACCGTTTGGAACGTATATTTTTTTGTCAACAACAAATCCAACAACAATGTCAGTGTCAGCCTGGTTTTGGAGCTGCTGAGCTTAGCGTCGTGCTGTACCTTAAGCCAGGCGTATATAATTGCAAAGGTGAAACACCTTGACATACATTTAAATTTCGATTTTTCTCATTAAATTAAATTCTTTTTTGAATTTTCAGTTTTAAATTTTCCTACATTTTTTTAGTTTTTTTTTTTTTTGTTAATTTTGTTTAGTTTTTTGTTTTGTTAATTTTTTTGTTTTATTTTTTATTTTTTATTTTTTTAATTTTTTTTTTTTTTTTTTTTTTTTGAAATTTTTTTTTTTTTGGAAAAATGTTTTTTTTTTTTTTTTTAATTTTTAAAAATTTGTTTACTTTAATACCCACCTTGTAGTTACATTTGGCATCTGTGACAGCGCAAAGTGGCGCAGCGCAAATTGATTTTGTATACAAACTCGTGTCGGTAAACGTTACTTTTCGCTCGCGGAGTTGACCGATTGCCCTAGAGACTTTTACTAATTTTTTTTAGTTTTTTGTTTTGTTAATTTTCTTGTTTTATTTTTTATTTTTTAATTTTTTTGTTTTTATTTTTATTTTTTTGGTTTGTTAATTTTTTTCTTTTTATTTTTTTTTTTTTTTTGGAATTTTTTTTTAATTTTTAAAATTTTTTTTATAATACCCACCTTGTTGCAGTTACATGTGACAACTGTGACAGCGCAAAGTGGCGCAGCGCAAATTGATTTTGTATACAAACTCGTGGGGGGTAAACGTTACTTTTCGCTCGCGGAGTTGACCGATTGCCCTAGAGACTCTTACTTGAGTGTATAATATTCTGCAGTAGTTTTTTTTAGCTTTATTTTTAGTGCTCACTGTGGCGGCGATTTCAATGTTTGCGCTACTTTTAGTCAAAACCTAAAAGCTGTAAGCGCCGGTGAAAACGTAGCGAATGCGGTGCTTCAGGAAAAGGGGAGATACTAGAAAAGCAGCTGATGACAAACGTTTCATTTTAAGCGTTATGTCAGTATTTTTGCAAATTTTGTTTAAGTGAAAGCTTTTTTTTATTATGAAAGCTCATTTTGTTTACTTGAAAGTTAATTTTTTTATTATGAATGCTCTTATTTTACGTCAAAGCTTATTTTTTAATTATGAAAACTTATTTTGTTTACGTAAAAGCATTTTTTTTGTTATGAAAGCTCACTTTGATTATGTGGAAGTTTATTTTTTATTATTAAAGTTCATTTTGTTTACGTGAAAGCTTATTTTTTTACTATGAAAGCTCTATTTTTACGTGAAAGCTTTTTTTTTTTTTATTATAAAAGCTTCTTTTGTTTACGTGAAAGGTTTTTTTTTTTATTATGAAAGCTCATTTCGTTTAAGTGAAAGCTTATTTTTCTATTACGGAAGCTAATTTTTTATAATTATATTTTATTATGAAAGCTCATTTAATTTACGTTAAGGCTTATTTTTTTATTATGAAAGCTCATGTTGTTTGCGTAAAAGCTTTTTTTTATTAAGAAAGCTCATGTATTGGAGCTTTTGAAGTGAAAGCTTTCAGCGCCTTTACAGTTTTCAATGTTAAAACTTTGTATTTGAAAATAAGCTGCATAACATATATAATTAGGTATATAAGACCACACCGATGCCAAAAACCGTTTGATCACTGGAAGGAGCTTCGTACCAAGAGCCAATCCGAATCCTACAGAGTTCATGAAAACGATAAACATATTTTTTTTTAATATGCAGTTATTAAAAAGCGTTTTGTCGTGTATAAAAACAACAAATTAAATTAAAAAAAAAAATGCCAATTTGTACAAGTATATATAAATTTGGTAATTTTATACAAGCAATGTGGTTTTAAGTGCCGTTAAGCTCAGCTGGATGAGCTAATAGCAGCTTTTCGATTTATTTTTGGTGCTCACATGCAATAAGCGTAACTTGTTTGGCTGCTTAAACGATTTATAAATTTACACACGCACACTTAAGCATAAATACCCAGATTTATACCCCGAACAGATTATTATAAAGTTTGCCACGATGTTTGTTATAACCGAAAGGAAACGTGGGTTAGCCTATAAATAACTTTTTAAGTTGACAAGATATCTCCACGAAATTTGACCCAGGTTATTATTTATAGCATCGCTACTATTTTCGAAGAAATTGTTCAGATCGGAGACCTATAGCATATAGCTGTCATACAGACTGACCAATCGAACTAAAGTCCTTGTATGAAAAAATTTTTTATTTGATGAGATTTCTTCACGAAATTTTGCATAGATGGTTGTCTAAGGCATCGCTACAAACTCCGCAGAATTTTTTTTAGATCGGACAACTATAGCATATAGCTGCTAAGCAAACTGTCCGCTAGCATACAAATCTTTGTATGGAAAGCTTTTTTATTTTTTAAGATATCTTCACATAATTTGGAGTATATTATTATATAAGGCACAGCTACAATTTGTGAAAAATTTTTCTAGATCGGTCCACTGTAGCATATAGCTGCCATACAAACCGACCGCTCGCACACAAATCTTTGTATGAACAACTTTTTTCATTTGACACGATATTAATACGAAATTCGGCATATATTATTATTTAAGGCACGGCTACAATATCTGAAGAAATGCTTCAGATCGGTCCACTATATCATATAGCTGTCATACAAATTGAACGCTCAAAATCAACAAAAAGAACTTTTAATATTTCTTTATGCTATAAAGATGAACCTGTGAGGGGTATTAAACGTTTATTTTGTCTTTATTAAAATATAATAATAAAAGAAATATTATTGCGCTGCTCGTGCGCTTGCGGAATCACACATGTCTGGTGCCTCTCTCTCTCTCCTTCACCTAAGCGCTGCTGACTCATAACTGTGAGACGCTGGCGACACGCGAAGGCGCGTTTCAAAAACACGTTTAAAGACATGTGTGTCATTTTTTAATTTCATATTTTTACTTTTGTTTGTATTTTTGTAGTTTTGGTACGTGCCACCCTGTGCATATGTTTTATATTCATTTATGAATTTTCTCTTTTTATACTTGTCTTGTCGTCGTTTTTGTTTTGCTTTATTGTCCCAACGGGATTTTAACGATTTATTGTTTGATCGCTTGGCCAATTCACAGAAATTAAATTTTTCACATTTGTTGTTGTTGCTGTTGTTATTTTTATTACACATTTGCTTGCGTTACAGCCGTCAATATGATTCATGTGAGCAGCAATCAACGTTTATTGTTGTAATTCCAACTTAAAATAATAACCATTGGAGACTTTGCATATGCGCGCTTTGTTTTTGTTGCTTATGCGCGAATCAAACATTAATTGCTTGCAAATTTTAAGCGCATTTCCAGCGAATATCAGCAGAATCACATCAAATTCGCGCGACTTTGACGTTGACGTTACGTCTTCAACAACAATTTCAAATACAAAAACGCGAATTTCGTGTCTGTGTGTGTTTCGGAGCCTGTCTGCCCCTTGCGCCTGTGCTCTAATACCATTTTCCCTCACAAAGTCTCGTATTTATTTGCTGCTAAATGATTTTCGCGCAAATAAAATTCGCTACAAATACAAAATTCTGTGAACTGCATCGCTTCTTTCAACGCCAAATTTGTTTGTTATGTCTTGAAATGATTTCTCAATTTATTTAATTTCCCAGAACCCGTTTGCGCCGCGTTGCTTGTTTATTTTTTCGCACATGTACAAGCGAATTTTATTGCGCTAAATTTATACTTTTAAATTTGTACGTGTTTTTGTTGGTGTTTTTTTTTTATTAATTTTTCTTCTTTTTCCTCCTCTTGGATCTTGGCTGTAAAGACATCACGGCAAGAAATTAAAAACGAACCGTAGCATCTCGTCGCGCTTGTCCGGCGTCTTGATGGTGCATGAAAAAAAGTAGCAGAAAAAAACGTTAAATAAAAGTGTAACAACAACAATTTAGCAGTCAACTGGAATTGTAGCGGTAATTGCCAGAAATTAAATTGGGTCAGCTTGTACAATTGGCTGACAATTTATTTTGGATTTCCATTAAAAGTGCTGCGCTTGCTGTGGGGCTCGGTGTAGCATGTCGGCCAGGGTTGCATAAGCTTAGTTAAATGCAAAAGCTTAGTTAAATAAAATCTGCGCTTCCTTGAAATGTTAAGCTTAATTCATTACAGATTTTAATTGACACCACACTTTATTGATTTAGTAGTACACTAAATCCCAAGCACAAATCTTTTTGTTAGGTCACTAAAGTCCGAAGGAAAATTTATTGTTTTTTTTGCATAAAATTTTCATATTTGTCTTTTTCTTTGGCACTACAACCGTGGGTCGGTTTAGTTCGAGAACATCTCGCCAGTTGTCTCTATTCTTTACAAGATCTTGTCAAATTTGCACGACAAGTGTAGACTAGTCTCTATGAAAATAAATATTTCTTGTAAATTTTTTTTTTGAAAATTTTAATTTAAATTTTTTAAATATTTTCTTCAAATATCGTTAAGTGAAATTGTTTTAAATTTTTTTATAATATAAGAAAAAAATTTAATAGTTGGCAACCCTACCTAAAAATTCAAAGCCTATACTTCTTCTGAGCCTATGCTTCCATATTTTAAATTTCTTAATTAAGCTCTTTAGACTACAAGCAAAAATATTAATATTGTGTTTAAGCGAATAGTTGGCAACACTGTTCGAATAAATATTTTTTGAAATTTTTTTTTAATTATATGTGACCCGGTCTACAAAAAGGGGGGGCTTAGGTGTCAAAAACTCATTTTTTTTATTTTTTTTTTTTTCAATTTTTTTATTTACTATTTTTAAATTTTTTTTTTTTTGACACCTAAGCCCCCTTTTCGTAGGCCAGGTCACATATTTTAAAATTTTTTTCATTAATATCATTAACGCAAAATTGATGAATATTTATAAAATTAAAATAAATATATTTAAAAGGTGGCAACCTTGAAAAAAAACTTCTTGGTCTCCTACTTCCAAATTTTAAATTTGTTTATTAAACTATTTAAAAGACATGCAAAAATTTTAAAATATTAGTGTTTTAGCGAATAGTTGGCAACACTGTTCGAATAAATATTTCTTACAAATAATATTTTTTTTTAATATTTAACTTTTAAAATATTTTCTTTAAATATCATTAACGCAAATTTTATTAATTTTTTTTAAAATAAAAATATTTGTTTATAGTTGGCAACGCTACATAAAATTCTTTTTTTTCAATCCAATACTTTTAATTTTCTTTAGATATTAACGCCAATAATTTATTTATTTTATTTATTTCTTATTTTATTAATATTTATGAAATAAAAATAATTTTTTATGGTTGGCAACCCTGCGTAAAAAAATTTTGTTCTGCATTTCTATATTTTTAAAATTTAATGCTACTTGTATATAAATTATTTTTTTTGAACACATACATAAATATTATTATTTTTGCTGTACAGAATAGTTGGCAACACCGTTCAAATAAATAATTATTATTAGAAATAATGTTCAAAAATTATTATTATTTAAATAACATTAGCACAATATTTTTTATGAATATTTATAAATTTTAATTACCCACTACAAATTGAAAACGCTGACACATTCTTCACGCTTCGTCTTCTGTGAATTATGAATTCTTTCTAAACAGATGCCTTTCAAGTTCTTTTTTTTTGTTTGTTTTTTTTTTTGTTTTGTTTTTTGTTTTTTATTTTCTTTTCTTTTTCATCATTTCCATCGCCTGACACCTCTTGGCTCGCCTCCAACTAATTTTTTTTGAACACATCCAACCACTCATAATTATATCCAATTTTCTAATTGTTTTACAAGGAAGCCACAATCACTCTCTCTCACTCGCACACCCACACCCACAAACTCACCTTTGTCAACTTGTTGTTCTTAATCCATTTAATGGCGAAAGTACATAAATGAAATGCTTCTGTGTGGAATGACAAAGTCGTAAATCAAACAATTAATAGCGATGGCATCCTTGACCCAAACACCAATACACACACAGCTGCGCGCACACCCACTCATTTCCATAGCAATAAAATGCGGCGAACAAATGATTGAACTGCGGCGACGTGTTGAGCATCGTAAAAGCTCAAAAATAATGGAAAAGCGGAAAAAATGTGTAGTGCAACAACAACAAAACGCTAAGAAAAACTCAACACAAAACAGAAAAGCAATGAAATTATGCAGCGCTTCCTCCGCCACACACACACAAGCTTTAATGAAAACTCTCGCTCACATGCTGCCATCGAACATGTGTAAGTGTGTAGGTATGTGTGCGCGCGTGCATTTACTCCAGAAATCGCTATGCAAAGCGGTCTTTAAACAGGATATGCCAAGCGATAGCGTTAATGGCATCGAATGCCAAAGTGCTCCTCGAGTTTACGCCATGCGCGCCGTGGAAAGAGTTGTGACGGAAGGTTAAGGAGTGGTTTTAAACAGCATAAACCATAACTCGTAATAAAAAAAAAACAACGAAAACAACTACTTAAGGTCATTCGGGTTATAGTGCTACATAGCATGAAATGGCATGCAAACCGTGGCACGGCGCTGCTGTCACTTCCAGCTGCTCCTGCCTCGTCGCCAGCTTTGCATGCTTCGTTGCCAGCTCCGCATGCTTCGCCGTCCGCATCTCCTACAGCTTTTGTTTGTGGCCATAAAGGGACAACACGAAACCGTGTTGGGTAGGTTCGCTCAAAATGGATTACTGTCAGCTATTCGCTGCTAGATAGCGACACTGCGCGCTCGATGAGATTAAAAATATTATTGGAATTTTTTATGTGTTTTTGCGTCGCTCAAATATGAAGGTCAGCCGAAATTACGTTGTTGAAACGTGGCATACTTTTACTTATACATACGTAGCATATCCTGCAGAGTGATCAACTAGTTGTAAGCTAGAAAAGAACTAGTAAGAATCACTAGCCCAACTAGTCAGTCGCTAAACTTTTTTTCATAGAAACAGCTGTTTTTTTATCGAACGAGTTCATAAATGTCAGGTTTCGGTCACAAAGATATCAGCGGAGCCACTTGATACCGCACTACAAAGGAAAAGATAGGCTACAAAATTTGTCTACTACAAAGGAAAGCACAATTTTTTGGTCAAATTCGAATTATCATTCAACATAGTTTTGACATCCTGATTTTCATATCAGATTCGGAAATTACCGCTTCATCGTCGATAAAATATAATAATGGTTCGGTACACCCGATATCCACGATATCATCGCTCAACAGGGTCGGTAATTCGTGTAACAATTAGTTCGCAAGCTCAGAGCGATAAAAAAAAGGAATTGGTGCTCGAGTATCGACGATTAACAGTCAGAGATTTTACTGGCATCGTTGGAATATCGAGAGGATCAGTGAAAACCATTTTGAAAGATCATTTGGGTCTTAAAAAAGTGAAAGCATGTTTGTTTCCAATATTACCATTTTTTTTTTTTTTTTTTTTTTTTTTTTTAAAAAGCAGCGTTGCGTTTATGTTTGTGAAACAATTTTTTCAGACTACCAGGATGTCATGAAATGTATTATTACTGACGATAAGTCTTGGTTTTATGCTTATGACCCGGAAACAGACGATCAATCGGTTAATATCGTGGTAAAGGTGAGTCGAAACCGAAAAATCAACGTTAGAATAGGTCAAAAGTCAAGGCTATGTTGACAGTTTTCACCGTTGTCGAGGTATGGTGCACTCCGATTTCTTTCCGACCGGTCAAACTGTCAACAAGAAATACTATTTGAGTGTTATGCTTCGTTTGCGCGAAGCTATGCGTAAAAAAGACTAAAAGAGAGAACTCTTGGTTTTTCTAATACGATTATGCTTCGTCTCCTCCTGGATTGATTCTTCGTGAGTTTTTCTCAAAACTTTCAACCAATATTGTGCCGCAACCATCGTATTCGCTTGATTTAGCTCCTTGTGACTTCTGGCTAATCAGCAAACACAAACAACCGCTTCGAGGAAACTGTTTTCAGTTTCAATTGAGGATGTTGAACGTAAATCGCTATGCGCATTGAAGACTATTCCGGCAATTGACTTTTTCGAGGCTTGGAGAAAACCTTGGCGCAAGTGTATTGGGGCAAGGGGACTTACTATGAGTGAGACAACATAGATATAGAAGAATAAATTAAGAATTTTAAAATTATGCACAAAGTTTTACTATGTTTTTGCTCATAGTAGTATGTCTCCTTATTATTCGAAAACTATTCCTAGTGATTGTTAAACCGATAATTACGTCTGAGTTTTTAATATGTGAAAATGAAAACAATATTTTCCTAGTAAACTGTCAGTTTTTATTGCATAATCTTATATAATTGCTGTTTGCATTTTGCACGAGGATGAGGGCGTGAAAAAGCTTTAAGGCACTCGACTTAATTATAAGCAAGCAACAATTAGAAATAATAGTATGCATATAGACTGCATAAATAACAATAAATAAATACATTAATTGTGAGACTTTCTAAAATTTAGTGCAGCGCTATAATTAATCTAATGGATTCACTAAAATGACAAATTCAAAGGCAACACGTAAACAATGCAACTACTGAACTTACAGTTAATAAGGGTAGGCATAAGTCAAGGTACAAGGCCACACAGAGTGTTCAAAGAACCTGCTTTCGAAATTTTAAATATTTTTTTCTATTCCTAACTGCTCTGTCTAATGCTTCCCTGCCTTAGGCCTCCCTTAGGCTGTTAGTGTAAACAAATAAATATCTCATAACCTCCTAAGTGAAAAACATAAATCTCAATAAATTTTTATAGTAATTTTCGTAACTATCAGTTACATTTACGCTCGCTTTCGAAATGCCGCCACCAACCGCCCCAGCTCCAGCTGCCCCTAGCCACGCGTGGCAGGCGCGTTTTGCTTTCCAACAGCACAAATTTATGATTCGCAATTATTGCTGACAATCAACGGGAAAAGCAGTGGCAATTATTGTAGAATCAGCGAAAATATAGACAATGAAACAAAAACAAAAATAATAACAACACAAACAACGTGATCATTAATTGATGCCACTCAGCGGACAACTGAAGCGCTCTATTGCTTTTAATATTTTTTTTTTTTTTTTAGTATATTTTTTTTTTGCTTTTTATTATGAAGCCAGCGTTGAGCACTTGTTGCTGCTCCATAACTGTAGCGTTAGGTTAATTAAATAAAAGGCACACATGTGCCGATTGTGGCCCGTTTGTTGTTGTGGCAACGATCAGCTGCTCAATCGCGCACCACAAATCATAACGTGACACAATGACGGGGCAAAAATTAAAATTTCCAACCGCAGCAGTGCAAATCTAAAATTAATTGTTTTAACAAATTTGAACTTGGCTTGTCAGCAAAGCACAGCGGCAGCGGCACGACAATCGCACGTTTGCCTCGCATTCGTTTGGCAAACTCGTTCGCCAACGCCGCGTTGCAGCGTTGCAATTCGTACGTTGCCCAGTTATGGCGTGTTGTGTGCGCCGTGACATTGCTGACTTTCAATACGTGTGCATATCGAACGATATTTGTTGCAATTGCTGCTGTGTCTACCTGCCCGCTGACATCGTCTGGCCGCATTGTTTATGCGCCGAAATGGTCAAGCCGCGCAGTGACGTCATTTTCGTAATTTTCAGCAATCCAGGCGTTTGTGTGTACCTAAGTATTTGTGTACTGCACAGGCGCTCATAATGCGTACGGTAGCTGCTAACGACAATAACGAAGGCAAATAAACGAAAGTTATTGATTAGGCATTGCCTTATCGATTTCTTTGAACAACAGCGAAAACAACAGCTGATTTGTTTACCTTATCTGCAGAGCTTACGATCCAAAGCTTGTCAAAAAAGAAGCAATAAAACGGTAGTTAATGCTACTCATATACACATATAAATACTCACATATGTACATATGTATGTATGTGACAATATTGAAAGCAAAAATGTTATACATAAAAAGGTTCCCCTACAAGAACTTGATTTTGATGTGTCGGTTTGTATGGCAGCTATATGATATAGTGGTCCGATCTGTACAATTTCTTCGAAGATTAGAGCGATACTTTGGATAATAATTCATGCCAAATTTCGTGGAGATATCACGTCAAATGAAAAAGTTTTCCATACAAGTACTTGATTCTGAACGTTCAGTTTGTATGACAGCTATAAGCTATAGTGGTCCGATCTGAACAATTTCTTCTGAGATTATAGACATGACTTGAATAATAATCCGTATCAAATTTCGTGAAGATATCTCGTCAAATGAAAATGTTTTCCATACAAGGACTTGAGCTCGATCGTTCGGTTTGTATGACAGCTATAAGCTATAGTGGTCCGATCTGAACTATTTCTTGGGTTATTGTAGACATGACATGGATAATATATTTTGCCAAATTTCGTGACGATATCTCTTTAAAGAAAAATGTTTTTCCTATACGAACTTGATTCTAATCGTTCAGTTTGTATGACAGCTATATGTTATAATATACTAATATGAACAATTTCTTCGTGGATTGTAGGCAAGACTTGGATAATAATCTGTGCCGAATTTCGTGAAGATATCTTCTCAAATAAAAAAGTTTTCTCTACAAGAACTTCATTTTGATCGTTCAGTTTGTATAGCAGCTCTAAGCTATAGTGGTCTGATCTGAACTATTTCTTCGGAGATTGTAGCAAACCTTTAGATAATAGTGTGTACCTGAATTCGTGCATATATCTCGTCAAATGAAAAAAATTTCCATACAAGCCCTCTTTTCCCATTGTTCAGTTTATATGACAGCTATATGTTATAGTGGTCTGATATCGAATGTTCCGACAAATGATATATTTCTTGAAGAAAAAATAACGTGTGCAAAATTTCAGAGCGATAGCTCAATAATTGAGGGACTAATTGGCATGTATGCAAACAGAAGGACATGGCTGAATCAGCTTCAACTAGTCTACTGCTGATCATTTATATACGATATCATTTATACTTAAAACTATCCTTAAAGTGTCTTCAACGTTTCATGCAAGTTCTTGCAAAGTTCGTGCAAAACTTAACATACGCTGTTTAGGGTATAAAAAAACTCAAGAAATTACTTGAGGTGAAAAAGTTTATACTTCAAAGTACAATCGTTAACTAATAAAGCTCTTGGGAAGCACCTAAGTACACACACTAGCATTTGTATGTTATATGACTTGTCAGCCAAGATAACACATATCAATTGCAGCACCGAAGCAACCAACGCTCGTGGGCTGGCCTGCCTTCATAGCTAGTATAAGTCGCTGCCGCTCAAAGAACTATTTCTTGGCTACAGTGCGACGCTCAGCGCTGAATTATGATTATCGTCGCCAACATTTACTCATTAAGTTTGCTATATAGCAAGCATATCGATCGTGAGTGGCGCGATCGCGATCGCTAGACTATATTGTATGACCACACACACACACACACATGCGATCAACTGACTTAGCCGCACTCGTTCATATGCAAGCCAGCTTGTGAGCGACCAGTGCCTGATGAGCGCGGGGCGGCATGCAAAAAATTGAACACAATTGCTCGTTGCGGGGCTGCGCTGACAGTGGTCCGTGCAAGCGCTGCTAGTGCTAGTCAGTTGGTCGGTCGGTCGAGCGGCTGTTTGTTTGAATGGTGCACATGACCATGTAATTGCTACGGCGAACGCGACAAAATTGACGTGAGAATAATCAACTAAAAAAACGAAAAAAAATAAATCAAATACCTGAAAAATAAGCAAAAGTATTAAATTTATACGCAGTAACATGAAACTAACCTAATAAATATTGTGTTCGTGTGCGTTGTGTGCCATACTAACCGTGTCACCGAGATTTTTGTTTTTTTCGCATTATTTCATAATTTCGCAAAACTTTACAAAAGCTTCTAAAAGCAAGCGACCGTGTGTAGTAAACGCGTTTTCGTATTTTATGCGCTTGTATGGCTATGCGTCGAGCGTGAATTGGAGCAGCATAAGTCAAGCGTTTGATTGATCGTTGCCCTTGCCTGCAGTCAAAGCATACAAGAACAAGCATATAATAATGAATCACTTGCTGGTATAAATTGACCCGGTGACACTTTAAAATATACGGAAATTGTGTAACAGCGAACGTATTTGCTTTCAATTAAAAATCATTTGGCTTAAAATAGCGGAAATTATACTTATTTATGCGAAAATAGCCTGAGCTAGAATACATACAAATATAAATATACTTATAGAAAATTGATATGCGAAAAAATAGAAAAAAAAGAAAATATGATAATACGTTTAAAAGGAAAATATGCTACTTTGAGTGAAACCAAAAAAAATTTTTCTATAAGAACTCGAGTTTGATCGTCAAGGTTGTATGGTAGCTATATGTCATAGCAAAACGATCTGAAAACTTTTTGTCATATATTGTAGCGTTGCCTTAGAACATAAGTCGTGTTAAATTTCACCCGGATATCTCGTCAAATAAAAAAGTTTTTCATACAAGAGCTTGAGTTTGATTGGTCAATTTGTATGGCATCTATATGCTATAGTGGCTCGATCTGAAAAATTTCTTGATATATTACACGTTGCTTTGGAAAATAATTCACGCAAATTTCATAAGGATATCTCCAGAAATACAAAAGTTTTTCATACAAAGAATTGAGTTTGATCGGTCAGTTTATATGCCAGCTATATACCATAGTGAACCGATCTGAAAAATTTTTTGAGATATTTAGTGTTGCCTTGACATAAGCGTGTTAAATTCATGAGGACTCATCAAATAAAAAAGTTTTTCATACAAGAACCTGAGTTAATGGTCATTGTATGGCAGCTATAGCTATAGTGATCCGATCTGAAAAATTTCTTCAGATATTCTAGAGTTGCTTGGACTATAAGTGTGTCAAATTTCGTGGTGATATCTCTTGAAACACAAAAGTTTTCCATACAAAGACTTGCGTTTGAACGGTTAAGTTGTATGGCAGCTATATGCTATAGTGATCCGATTTGAAAAATTTCTTGAGATATTATAGCGCAGCCTTGGCAAATAATTTGTGTCAAATTTCATCAAGATATCTCTTGAAATACAAAAGTTTTCCATACAAGTACTCCAGTTTGATCGTTCAGTTTATATGGCAGCGATATAATATAGTGGTCCGATTTGAAAAATTTCTTGATATATTATATCGTTGTCTTGGAAAATAATTCATGCCAAATTTCATCGAGATATCTCTTCAAATAAAAAAGTTGTCCATACATGAACTTATGAGCTGCTTAACCCGATGAAGATCACTGATCACTGTGTGATAAAAATTAAAATTTCTGACAGCATATAATTATATTATATTACTACCCCAGTAATCATATATTATCAATATATGCTAGAAACCAAAAGCTTCTAATTATTTTATCACAAATAAACCATATTTTTTTCGCTGTTAAGATCGTTGATCGCCATGATCGCACTTTAAAACAAGATAAGCCCGCAGTTTGTGTAGCACTTAACTGAAATTATTTCAATTCTTGCAAAATCTAAACATAAATTATTGATGATGGAAAATTTATATCAATCATTAGCTGCTGTCTAGACCGCTTGATCTTGTGACGCAGTAAGGTGCGAATTCACGGTAGTAATGACAACAATAATGCCGCTTAATTATTATACGATTTCACAGGTCAGCATATAGTAAGTGGCACATAAAAATTCCTGTACTTGCAAATACAAAGAATTAGTGAATGAAAACGCTTTGAAGTGTGCGGAGTAAAAGTGATCTACACAGCTGAAGAGCAAGTAAAGTGCGTTTGCAGGTAGATAATCGGTTATATACCGGTGAACAAGTGTTTTGATAACAAATTATTTTAAATATGTTGATAAGTGTGGTTCATTGTTTTAAAAGACATGATTATTCTCATATTAAAGTCCAAGTAAATAAAGGTGATCGTGCGTGAAAGCA
Source organism: Bactrocera correcta (assembly GCA_027475135.1). Classification (NCBI taxonomy): domain Eukaryota; kingdom Metazoa; phylum Arthropoda; class Insecta; order Diptera; family Tephritidae; genus Bactrocera; species Bactrocera correcta. The sequence continues at coordinate 60,598,581 of CM050325.1, read as the reverse complement.
GTTAACCGCGTCAAAGCATATAATTTTGGAATATAAAAAGAAAGTGTCGCAAGTTTTTTCGCAAACAAAATTCAACAAAACTAATACAAAGTGCAAAATGGCAACAGAAGTGATCTTCAGTTGGTGAAATAGTGATCCTCGATTTGTCTGCGAAGGATTAATATAAAACTGTGATATTCACGGATATCCATTCATGTTCAACCAAAAAGATGATCAATGTTTCGGATTTTTATACATAATATCACTTGAAACAATAAAATTTAAGTAAAACTGTGTTGTAATAAACACAAATGATTTTGTGTGGCAGAAAATGATCACTGATCATTAAGACTGATCGACATTAACACTGATCGCCATTACATGTGTTTTCATATAAACTTATGCACTAAAATCCGCGCTCAAATGTGGAAATCACCACTCTCCACACAAATTAATGATTTTCATAAAGATTATCTTCAACTTCCATGCCCAACTGGCCATCCATAAATATTTTAACCTAATAAAAGTCGCACACAATTTTATTGCCAATATCCGTGTTGAAACAAAAGCATTTGCTCGCTGCATATTTTGTGTATTTTGCACTCACAAAAAGTTTTTTTAATTTTTAATTTTTTTTTTTCAAACTCGCTTCCTCACACACTTGCTAATAAATTATGAAACTTAACGTGTCTCTTCCGCATTGGTCGCATGCACGTCATTGCCGCCGACAAATTCGGGACGGATTTTGTAAGGTTCCCAAATGTGTGGCATTCGTCAAGCCAGCGTAGTGGCATTATATAGCAATGCGAACATGGCGGCATGTGACATTACTCATTCGTATCGAACCGCTGCGTTAATTATGCTGTCTACATACAAACAACATAAGCAATTAATATTTCGTTTACTTTTGTAAAATTTTTTTTTTTTTTGGTTATTTTATTTTATTTTTTTAATTTTATTATTTTTATTTTCTAATCGATTTTTTTACTTTAATTAATTTTTAAATATAATTCTTTTTCTATTTTATTTTTATAATTAAAAAAAAAATTATTTAATTTTTGTTATTACAGTTATTTCATCTTTTTATGTTTAATTTATTTTTTGATTCTATTTTTTTTAATTTAATTTGTTTTTTTTTTTTTGTATTTTATGTTTTTTAATTATTTTATTTGGTTTTATGTAATTTTTTAATTTACGCTTTTTATATATTTTTTTATTTTATTTTATATTTTTTTTTTAACTTTTATTTTTATAATTTTACTTTTTCATATTCTTTTAAATCAAATTTTAATTTTATAATTTTTTTCATATTTTTTAAATTTAATTTTTTTTGTTTTTATATTGTATTTTATTTTTTTTTTAATTCTATTGTATTTGTTTTATTTGGTCTTATGTTGTTTTTTTTTTTAATTAATATTTTTTATTTAATATTTTTTTTTAATTATTAGTTATTTTTTTCTTTCATATTTTTTTAATTAAAGTTTTTTATATTTTTTGGTTTTATTATATGTTATTATATTTTCTTGAACTTATATTGTATTTATTTTTTATTCATTTTTAAATTTTATTTTTTATTTTTTAAATTGTTGTTTTTTCGATTTCTCTTCAATTTTTTTTTTTGTTTTTTTTTTATCGCATTTTATTTTTATTTTTTGTTTTTTTGATTCTTTATATATTTTTTTAATTTTTTTTATTATAGTTAATTTGATTTTTGTATTTTTTATAATTGTTTTATTTTATGTTTTCGATTTCATGTTTGTCATAATTATTTGACAATAATCCGTTAATAATTAATTTAATTTTTTTGGGGATTTTCAATTATTTAATTTAATTTTTTTAACTTTAAATCTGAAATTTTTTTATTATATTTTATTTTTTTCAATTATTATTTTTTATATTTATTTTTATTTATATTTTTTAATTTTATATATTTTAGTTAATTTGATTTTTATATTATTTTTTTTTTTTATAATTTTTTTGCATTGCTTGTCAGACGCATTATTGACAATAATTCGCTGACCACAAGCCGCTCGTCGCAAATTACATATCGTCGTTGTCGCTCGTTTGTTTTGGCCGCTCTTCGGCATTTGGCTAAACTTGAAAAGCCCTAAAAATATCTATTCGCCATAAATTTTGAGCTTTTCAGCGCTTTGTGGGGCCTCTTTTGCCAAGAAACGAGCTCTTTGTGTCTTTTGTGCTTGATTGTGTGTTGTTGTTCTGCTTGCTTTGCTCTTTTCTTCGTTTTAGTCTGCATTACGCGTTACTAATGTAATTTTCTTCCTTGTTCTTCGCTTTGTTGTTGGTCTTGTCGCATATGTACGCAAGCAATTGTCGTCTTAATTAAACTTTCAACTGGCTGATTAGCTGAATTCGATGCGCTTCATTTACAATTTTACAATTTACTTGTACCAGTGGCGGATCAAGTTTTTTTCAATAGGAGAGCAGGTCCTTTTTTTTTCTTTCAACATGTTTTTAATATTGCTTCTTATACTCTGCTGAATTTGCATTTAAATCTCCGCTTTTGTGCGCAGTGGGTTTAACACCCAAAATTGTGGCCCCCTTGTAAACGCCACTGACTTGAACACTAGTGCGCTCTGGGTCTTTGTGGCGTTCTTCGTGGCGCTTGCATTCAATCAGCTGCTCAGCGCTCTCCGTTGAGCTCTCCGATGCTTTCTTTGTGACACCACGCAATTGCGATTTGCTCGGGCTTTGCTCACGTCATGCCGTTCGCTGGCGCTCAGCTGTTTTGCAATTGAAATGTTAACAATTTTCTATTAAAATTTATATTTGCTTACATGCGCCTGCTTTCATACCTGCGCGCCTCTCTTTGCAGTCGTTGCATTGACTCGCCAAAGTTATTCTTCCTCGTTTGCTGTTGTTGCCCACAGTATATTCTTATTGCCAACGCGCCTTTTCATGCTCGTGTCAATCTAAAGAATTAATATTTAAATATGTTCAACTTTTTTTTTCTCGCCCAAGAATTTGTTGCACTTTTCATTCAACTAAACACTGGTTTGTTCATACAAACATACATACATTGGTCTAGAGGTGTTCTCTCATATTTATTGTTGCATGCAAATGTTTACCTACGTCAATCGCAGACGTCTATTGTTTGAGAAAAAAGCAGCCATTTGGCTTTATTGTGAAACTGAACATATGATGAATGAGCCTTACGCGCTTAATGTATTTGCAGCTGCAGTCTGCCGTAAGCAGCAGAAAGAAAGCTTAAAGTTGGACCCTCATTCCAACGTTCTTATTATTGTTGCTCTTTGTACAATAGAAAATCAAGGGCACACAGCCAAGTTGAACTAGTGTCTGTACTCTTAAACTACTTTTATATAAAAAACTTTTTAAGTATTTAATCGCAATGTTTAAAATATTTGTATAAAAATCAATATCACTTCGTCATCTCCATCTATCGAACCAAAAATATTGAACTTGAAATAACAACATTGTAGTTCACTTTAAATTACTACCACACCTTGCTAATCACTCTTTTAGTATTATGGCGTGACTCTTGAAAATTAAGTCATTACTGAATGGCACTAATGGTGGGCACCCATATTAAAAATTCGATATTGTGTTTCATTACATTGCACATATAGCATGTTTGTATGGTTTGTATATACAAGTAGGAAACGAAAATATTTTTTTGTTGAAAGTTATCGAATTAATCGATATATTTTAAATGCTTTATCGATATATTTATAATTTTTTATAATCGATAAATGAATCAATTTTAGCAGAATTACTGATAATACGTTACTCTGGACTAATATTTTCGTTAGTCAAAATTATCGGATTTATCGATAATTTTTCAATACTATGATCGATAAATCTATGAAATGCTTCAGACAAAATTATTACACTGCTTTGAATTATTATTTTTAGTAAAAAATATTATCGAACTAATTGAATATTAATTAAAAAAATATTCGATAAATTTGAAAAAAAAAACTTATCGAAATAATCGATAACTTTTCAGTATTATATAATCGGTAAATCTGAGAAATCTGTTTCAAACAAAAATAATATTCTGAAATATTATTTATAGTAAACAAATTAACGAACTAACTAAATAATGTTTAAGAAATAATTGATAAATTTAAAAAAAATATTGTTAAAGTTAATGCTATACTTTTAGTTCTTGGTTTCAGTAATAAAAATTAACGAATTAGTCGATTCATATTTAAAAATAATCGATACATTTAGGAAAAACTAATTGCAATTATTTTCAGTAATAAAAATTATCGATAATTCAATAAATTTGAGAAATTTTTCTAGCAAAGGTAAAACGATACTTGATAATTAAAAAAAAAAAAATGTATTCTAAGGTAAGATACTATATTATATTAGTTAATGTAATGCTATACTTTTAGTTATTATTTTCAGTAATAAAAATTATCGATAACGATAATAAAAATTATTGAATCGATTAATAATTAAAAATAATCGATACATTTGAGAAAAATTACTAAAAATTATTATTTTCAGCAATAAAAATAATGGTACAATTATACAGGTGATTGAAATAATCCAATAATAATTAAAAAAAATTATCTTCAAATTTAAGATAAACTACTGGGAAAAGTATGAAACTTCTAATTATTGTTTTCAGTGCCAAAAATGATAGAATTAATCGATAATAATACAATACAACATATTCTATATATATCGATAAATTTTGAGAAATGGCTTTTTGTACAAGATGTTTCTTCGCTAATGCTATTCAATGAGTTATTATTTGTATGCCAAAAAAAATATCTAAATAAGATTTTAGTTTTTTCCGAAAATTTTACATAAAAACAAATATAATAAAAGATATTTACGAATTTTTAATCGATGTAATTAAATTTATAGATACATTTTTTACAGATTATTTTCTATTATCATTATCTTTGTTATCGAATTATTTTTGATATCGATTATTTTTAACGATTTTATGTTATCGATTATTTTTATTATCGATATACATATTTTTAAAGAGTCATTTTGTTATTTTCGTTGTTATTTATCTTCTGAGATTTTGCTATATGATTTTGTTATCGATTATTTTTATTAAATTTATAGATATTTTTTACCGATTATTTTTATTATCGATTGTTTTTTTGTTATCGATTATTTTTATTATCGATATACATATTTTTAAAAAGTCATTTTGTTATTTTCGTTGTTATTTATTTCTGAATTTTGCTATATCGATTTTGTTATCGATTATTTTTATTATCGATATACATTTTTGTTATAGTCATTTTGTTATCGAATGTCTGTTATTAGTTGTTTCAATATCTACCATAATCGCTTTTTTATGACTTAGATATCTTGATCGCAAATTCATTTCATTACTTGTTACCGTAAAAACATTGTAGTTTTCCATATACATATGTATGTGGTGTACATTTGTATGTATTCATGACCATAACAAACATTTTGCCTATACTCACTCATCACTTTACATGTTTTATCTATTAATTTCGCTTGAATGGCATATTGTGCGCTGTAAGTCATATTCTTTGTTCTCTATGATTGTTGGTCTAGTAGTGGGCCCTACCATTTCGTTTAGATAGCTTATCACTTCGAATATAAGGAATGCACGTACATATGTATGTATTTATGGAAGTACATATATATGCATACATATGTATGTGTGGCCGCTTATAGCTTTGAGGCTGATTTTCGTATCGGAAAAATGTGATTATTTTCGCCGATATATCAAAGCTCGTGTTTTCTTTTTCTGTTTTGATTTTGGTATTTAAAAATTGTTTGTCTGTATGCTCTTACATATTACGTATATACATGCATACATTTCATTTCACCGCGCGCTGTTTTGTGAAAGAGTCATTCCTTCGCTATTTGTCATTGTCACGGTGGCTTGCCATTGATTTTGTGCTCAGCAATTTCTAATATTGCTCACTTGTTTACTTTGTTGTATAAAGACACACGACAATTTCGCGCATTTCTGCTCGAAAATTATTTTCAGTAATTGCTATTTTACAGCGCGTGCTGAAAAACACTTCCCCTTTATGAATTACTAATTCCTTTACATTTACAAAATTATTGCGAACATGTGTGCAGCTGACTTGCTGGTAGTCATTATTTATGATTCCATTTGAATTGCTATTTTTTATTGCTACTCATTTCCACATGAAGCAATTTGTCATCGATTTATAGCAATTTTCAAAGCAATTGTTGTAAAATGTTTTTTTGATATGTTTATAGAAGTATGGCGGGTGGAGGGGGGCGCTGAGCTCTAGTGTAGGCGACTAGTTACTCGCTAGGTACTACAAAGACAGCAATTTTCTTGAATTATATATATATAATATATATACATATATATATATATATTTTTACAAGGTTAGGTTAGGTTAAGTTCGATAGCTGAACCAGAGTCGCTATCCAGTAGTAGAACACACGTTCCCTTGCTACTGCAAGAGTAGAGTACCAGAGTGCCTTTCTTTTTCAACTCGTTAGCTTCACCCAGACTTACTGCTAAACTAGCTGTTTTCATCAACAAAAAGTAGTAGTTTTGTTGTTGTTATCCTCAATTTTCAACACATATTTTCCAGAAGCGCCAGTTGAAAAAATTTTCTATAATATTATATTACATTTTGCCTTTTTCACGCTCTGTGAACCTTTGGTGCTCACATTTCGCCACTTTCGTGCTGGACACCCTGGCTCCTCCGTTAAGTATTTATACCTTGAATGCTTTCTCCCGCATCAATTAGCTGTCACATGTTCTGTGTGCATGCTTAACAACACTTTTTTTTTTGCATTTATCTCGATTAACTTCGCAATTAACCTGAATGACGTCACTCATACGCCCTGCTGATCGCTTCATGCGTTAACATTAACTTTTCCCTATATTACCTCATCGCAAAATCAACAAAATCGGCGGCGGCATTAAGTGATTTTTATTGCTTTTGCTCATTTGCATGCGTCAGTTGACGACGGCAAAGCAAAAACAACATAAATAAAAAAAAAAACGAATTTCAGGCGATTATCTTGCGCGTTGACAACCTGTTTGCGCGCTGCAACCGAGTGCATGTAATTGAAACAAGCATTTTAAGTTAAATTTTAATTGTTGCAGTTACTTAAATTTAGCACGCGCATTGATCTGGCCGTTGGGCAACAGGTTTTCGCACCAAATTTCAATTAAACGAAAGGAATGAGGCAATTTTTGAAGAGAAATTTCGAACGCTATGCGCTTAATTTCAGTAATTTTCACTTGACGATATCAAAAGCCTTGCACTTGATGCAATTTCATTTATATTTAGTTACTTTGACGCAGTGAAAGGGTGTGCTCTGTCGAAAAGAAGTAGAAAACGTTGGAGTCCTTCAATGGAAAACTTTTTTATTTGAAGAGATATATTAAAGAAATTTGGCACAGACTATTCTTTAGGGCAAAAGTATATTCGAAGAAATTATTCAGATCGGACCACTATAGATATAGCTGCCATACAAACTTACCGTCAAATCAAAGTCCTTGTATGGAAAACTTTTTTATGTGAGGAGAAATTCGCACGAAATTTGGCACATATTATTGTTTAGGTCGAAGCTGATATATCCGAAGAAATTGTTCAGATCGGACCACTATAGCATATAGCTGCCATACAAACTCACCGATCAAACTCAAGTCCTTCAATGGAAAACTTTTTTATTTGAAGAGATATCTTAACGAAATTTGGCACAGATTATTGCTTAGGGCAAAGGTAAAAGATCCGAAGAAATTGTTCAAATCGGACCACTATAGCATATAGCTGTCATACAAACTAACCGATCAAGTTCCAGTCCTTCAATGGAAAACTTTTTTAATTGACGAGGTATCTTAACGAAATTTCGCACAGATTATTATTTAGGGCAACAGCAGAATATCCGCAGAAATTTTTCAGATCGGACCACTATAGCTTATAGCTGTCATACAAACGAACCTCTCAAAATTAAGCTCTCCGCAAAAACTCTTACATTAACGAACTATATGAAAGCTGCGTTGCAACCAAAGCTAACATTTATTCATTCTTTGTTGTATGCATGTTTGTGTGCCTGCTTTGTTTTTTGTCATTAATTGCTTATCAACCGTAGCATATGGGCTAACTAGCTCGCAGTAGGGCCACAACGCTTGCCTGCACTATGAATTTTCACACAAATGACTTAATTCATAAAAACATACACACATACATATATAAATGGTGTTGTACATGTGTAACGGTAATCGTATTCATATTTGTAACATGCATTGCGTGTTTAACGGGACCTTGAAATGCCAATCAATGTGCTGTCAAGCTGTTGCGTCTCCACAGTGAAACGTAGCCACTTGTGCCCCATCCACCACCCACTCACACACATGCACACTTATTTCTTGACTTTGTGTTGCATGCGCGCGATAAGAATGGTCTGCAGTCGCGCCACATATTGCATATTCGCTCTGCATAAACACACACTCGCGCATACATATACACACATACATGCTTATGCACAGAGTCGTTTGCGTTTGAACTCATTTGTAATGTGAATTATTTACCTATTTAGTGTGTCACGCCAGCAGCGATGTGGCAATACCAACTGTATTGCGTTGCCATATGTTCGCTGATAAGCCATGCTGTCACACACTATGGCAAGCGCGCGAAATGGCGGCATGCAAAACCAACGTCGGGGGGGGGTTTGGTGTAGCAGCTGGCGAAAAGGGGTTAGCAGGCATATCTTGTTGCCGGCTGGAAATAATTAATTTTCCTTGACGTAATAAGCATTAAATGGCTTTTGTTGTGTTTGTTGTTGTAGTTGCTACTGCTTTCATTTTGTGACAAATGTGATTACGAGTGAGAGTGAAGGCGAGACGGTAATTATTTCTGCGCTTAAATGTTACTTAATACATGCAGTTGGAATGCTTGTGATTAACACTGCTCAGACGCGTTTGTAGAAAGGTTGAAATGTGCGAGATTATCTCAAATGCTACAAGCGTTTAAGTGTAAATTATTTTTGTGATTTTAAGCTGAGCTATCCTTCACAGGTACATGTTTTCTTACAAGAACTTGATTTTGCACATTCAGTTTGTATGGCAGCTATATGCTATAGTGGTCCGATCGGTATAATTTTTTCGGAGATTGTACTGTGTCTTTGAGTAATAATCCTTGCCAAATTTCATGACAATATCTTTTAAAATAAAACAGTTTTCCATACAAAAATTGATTTTGAACGTTCAGTTTGTATGGCAACTATATGATATAGTGTTCGGATCGGAATAATTTTTTCGGAGATTGTACTATGTTCTTGGAGAGTAATTTATGCCAAATTTGGTGTAGATACCTTATCAAATAAAAAAGTTTTCCTACAAGTACTTAATTTTGAACGTTCAGTTTGTATGGCAGCTATATGCTATAGTGGTTCTATATCGGCCGTTCCAACAAATAAGCAGCTTCTTGAGTAGAAAAGAACGTGTGCCAATTTTCAAATCGATAACTCAAAAACTGAGGTCCTAATTCGCCCATAGTAGTAAAGGCCAGATAGTAATGGCTACAGTGACGTCACTTTAGCAGTGAGTTGAATATGTAAGTTAAGCAGTAACAGTAGCTTTTTGCAAGCAAAGCGGCTATTAAAGAACTCAGTGCTTTAATCTGACGTCATTAAGCGATGTATCGAGTAATTTTCAATTAATTATTTACTCAGCAAGTCTAAAAGTTTGTAAAAACTCACCAAAATATACACGCAAACATGAACTATTTATGCTTATCAGCGCAGGAAATTTACCAGACATTACAATATATTAATTCTTTCATGAAACTAGTTAAGAGCTTTCGAACTATTGTAGCTCTGTGAAATTTTTCCACTTGCACCCAATTCATATTTTCCTAGACAGCAGTGAAAATTGCTTACAATTTATGTACACCCATTACATATTGACTGATTAACTGTGCACATACATATGTACATACACAGATATTTACTTAAATATAACGCTCGAAAAGCCTGCAGCCCCCTTTTCAACGCCTTGTCCCCCACCTCCCTGCTGAATTTCGACGAATTCAACAATTATTTGCTGTGTATTGTAATAATTGCGCTGGTCTGCTCTGTGGCCGCTGCATTTAAAGGTTCTCGCGCCGCAGCCTATGCCTTTTCAGCAACGGCTTGACTCTGCTGTTGTTTTTGTTGACTTGTAACGAGTATTGTTGCAACTGTTGTTTGTGTACTCCTACTCCTGCTTCTTCTTTTTCTCTTTCTTGCTATTGCTTGTGCTGTTGCTAGTGCGACACCATTGTATTTACCGCTATTAATATTGCCAACAACCGTTAAGGGAATTCTATCGTAAATAACAACAAATGCTTAATAAATATTCATGGCCCAATTGGGCTAAAGATTAAATACAAAAGCACTCGTTGGTTATATCCGTATACGTGTGCGCTTGTTTTCATGCATTTGTGTATGAGTGCATGTATGTATGTATGTGTTTCTGTGTGTCTCTGCAAACATTTTTACTGACGCCGCGCTGTGGCAAATCAACATTGTCGAAATTTTGTGTACCAACTTTGGCATTCACTGTGGTTCTGCTTGTTATTGTTGTTGCTGTTGTGGTGTATTTCCATTCAGCCTGCGCGTAGGCGTGTGTTAATAATGTCGTCATCGCTGTAATAACCAAAGTAGAGCAGGCAGGCGGCAGAAGTGCGCAGATAAACGAGATAATCTACCTTTTATTGAAATGTGTACATATGTAACTGTGTGGTGCGATTGCAATAACTGTTGCGCTTGCTGTTGTTTGCTTCGGTTGCGGCAATTGTTGCTCCGCTGATGGAAGGTGTACATCTCGTTTGTTGAATTTTGTTGATTATTTATATTTATTTTATATATTTACATTTTTTATATAAAAAAAATTGTTTTTGTTGATTTTTCCGTAATTTATATCAAAATTTTTCTTATATATGTACAATGATATTTATTAATATTTATTTTTTATTACAAAACTCAATTTTTATGGAAAGTTATTAATATATATTTTTTTTTTAATTTTTGTTGTATAATTTTTTTTGTTAAGTATAATGATATGTTTTGTTTTTATGTTTAAAATTTTTTATTGAATATTTTTTTTATATTTTTTTATTATGTAAATTAAATTTTTTTTTATTATTTTTATATTTTTTTCTTAATAAAAATAAATGTTTTGTAGAATATAAATGTATAAATTACTGTTTTTATGGAATATTATTATATTTATTTTTTTATTTTTATTGTTTTATTATGAAAATAAATTTTTTGTTGGATATAATGATGTGATATTTTTTTATTTTATAAATACAATTTTAATTGAAAGTAATAATATTTTTTTAATTCTTAATTATATAAATTTCATTTTTCTTGAAAATAATCATTATTATTTACTTATCTATTTTTTATAAAAAATAAATTTGTTTTTATAATATAATTATATAAATTAATTTGTTTATGGAACATTATTATTAATATTAATATTATTTTATTACTATATTTTATTACATAAGTTAATTTTTTGTTTGAGGGTATTTATTTTTTTATTTTATAAGTTGAGTTTTTTGTTGACTTTAAATAGTATTTGTTTATTTTTTGTTACACAAATATTTTTTTTATCAAATTTAATAGTCTATCTATTTTTTTTTTATATTTTTACGTGCTTAAATTAATTTTTTGTGGAATATAATTATATTTTTTTATTATTTTTTTAATGTTTCTAATTACACAAATTAATTTTTTTATGCAATGTAATGATATTTATTTATTTGTTTTTTATTTATTATTTATTATTATATAAATTATTGTTTTTTTTTATAACAATATTTATTTATTTTCATTTTATATTTTTTACTACACAAATATTTTTTTGTGTATACATATTTATTTGTTAATGTTTAATTGTATAAATTATTTTTTTTGTTAAATTATATTATATTTTTATATTGATTTATTTTCTTTTATATTTTTTATTATATAAATTAATTAATGTTTTTTTTTGTTGAGTAACAACAAATATAAAAAAATAAATAAACAGTAATCAGTATTTATTTATTTTTTTATATTTGTTGTTACACAAATAAATTTTTTTTATGGAATATAATTTTTTGTTTTTAATTTTTATTATATAAGTTAAGTTTTTATTTGAGTATCATGCGATTTACTTGTTTTTTATGTTTTTATTACATTAATTTAATTAAGTTATTTATTAATTTTTTTGGTTGAAAAGAATGATATTGATTTTGTTTTTTTATTTGTTTGCTCTATAAATATTTTTTGTTTGTTAAATATAATGTATTTATATTTTTGTATTTTTTATTTTTGTTTTTTTTTTTTTTGTTTTTTTTTTTTTGTTTGTATCACATAATTAAAATTTTGGTTTGATTTTAATCATACTTATTTATTTTTTTCTATAAAAGTAAATTTTTTGTTGATAAACTAATATTTATAATTTTATTTTGTATCTTTTTATGCAAATTAAATTTTATTAAATTAATAATTTTTATTAAATTAATAAATTAAAATTTTATTAAATATAATAAATTTTTTATTTTAATTTTTTTTTTTTAATTTTCATTATAGACTTATGTTTACATGCAATAAATATTCACATATTCATTATTCCTTCTCAAACTTTTCATTTTGCTATTATACGTTGGCACCGTCTGTATTTTTGTTCCTGTTTTTTGCTTGCCCTTAATTGCCCTTGTTGACTGCATAAACAGGAATTTCAATAAAATTCGACGTAAACTCATTATTTGCTTTCCATTTTCTATTATTTGCGTGTGAAAATGTATGAATTATACATTTCAACTGGGTGATTTGCCAGAATGAATACATATAAGACATATATAAGACATACAGTGGGTGCAAAAAATATTCGGTACATTAAAAAACACAATTATTCTAAAAAAATATGACTAAGTGACGTCGATAATAAATTTAAAAAAGAAAAATGTAGACAATTTTAAATATAAGCGCATGTATTTGTTCATTGATCGTTCAGTTTGTATGGCAGCTATATGCTATAGTAGTCCGATCTGAACAATTTCTTCAGAGATTATAGCTTTGCCTTGTGCAATGATTCGAGCCAAATTTCCTCAAGATATCTCCTCAAATAAAAAAGTTTTCCATACAAGAACTTGATTTCGATGGTTCAGTTTGTATGGCAGCTATATGCTATAGTTGTGCGATTTGGACAATTTTTTCGGTGATTGTAGCAATGGCTTCATTGATAACCTCTGCCAAATTTCCTGCAGATATCTCTTCAAATAAAGAAGGTTTCCATACAAGAACCTGAGCTCGATCTTTCAGTTTGTATGGCAGCTATATGCTATAGTAATCCGATCTGAATAATTTCTTACTGGATTGTACCACAGCCTTGTAGAAAAATCCATGCTAAATTTCGTGAAGGTATCTTCTGAAATAAAAAAGTTTCCCTTACTAAAACTGGTTTGTTTCTAATTTTCTGGCCGCCAATGTACACATGCGCCACATATTTTATCAAATTCTTTTCACAGTTTCTTTAAAATTTTGCTGTCATAACTATTTCGCATTAAAAGAAGTTGTTATTAATTCCTATGTACATAAATAAGTATTTATATGAAGCTGGAAAACATTTGGCCATTTAGCGCATCGCTGTGAATTGACTTCTTGCCATTTGCAAATGCACACACACAACTATGCACATACGCCTACAAATATATACATAATTCCGCAGGCAAAAGTAAATATAAACATTTATGCTTAAATCGCTTTTGATTTCTCTATTTTTTGTTTGTTTTCCTCTTTGCGGTCAATAAAGATCTGCAAGCTCTGCATTTGTTTACACGCATTGTTGTTGCGCGTTGTTTATTTAGATTTTCGCTGACAGTTGGCTTTTTTGATTGAAACAATGATTTTTGGTGCAACATCAACGCTGGATTGTTAATTGAAAATCAAATGCTTTTAAATGTGGAGCAGACACATACACATACTTACAGTGTGTGAATAGGTATGTGAAATTGTATAGTAGTGTGTGTGTATAAAGTTTATTTAATTTCTTATTTGCTGAGTTCAAGATGAAATATTTTTTTTTGTTAGCTTATAGGTAGGTTTCAGTTAGTTTTTTGTTAATGATATTCCTTATAAAAGTTAGCTCTTAGTTTTAGTTTAATTATTTTCACTTGTCCGCAAAAATTTACTTTCCTACTAAATTTAAATGTATTTTTCTTTATCAGCTAATTACCTTAATTATTCGACATTTTCGTTGAACATATGTTATTTGTTGTTTTTGCGTCCGGTGTGCTTAGGCCATAATTGATTGTATGTAAGTGTCAGGCGATTTATATCGTGCGTTTATCTGCAAAAAGCCGAAATAAACAATAGAAAAAAATTATAATTGAAAAAATAGAATAAGAGTAGCAAAAGAGAGAGCCAGTTAAAGGTATTGTTGTGCTGATTGATAAACAACCAGTAGAAATAATAGTAAGAAAGTAATAATAATGATAGCGCGAAAACTACGTCGACATGACGATTGCTTTTGCTTTTGAGCTTGACTTTGCTTGAGATAGAATAAAACAACAACAACAAAAAAGCTAAGAAAACGGTTCGGTGCTGGTAATATACCCCTCACAGCTGAATTTATTATATTTTATATAATTTTCTTGATTTTGGTCGATCAGTTTGTATGACAGCTATATGCTATAGTACTGTGATCTGAAAGATACGCTCGGAGATTGTGGCGTTGTCTTGGATAATATTCTATGTAAAATTTCATGTAGATATCTCGTTAAATATGAAAGTTTTCTATACAGGTATTTGATTTTGATCGTTCAGTTTGTATGGCAGCTATAAGATATAGTGATCCGATCTAAACAATTTCTTCTCATATTATATTGTTGTTGTGGATAAAAATACCCGCCAAATTTCATGTAGATATCTCGACAAATAAAAAAGTTTTCCATACAAGAACTTGATTTAGTTAGTTCAGTTTGTATGACAGCTATAAGAAATAGTGGTCCGATCTGGAAAATCTCTCAGTATATGGTAGCATTGCCTTGGATAATAAATTGTGTCAAATTTTGTTTAGATATCTCGTCAAATAAGCAAGCTTTCCGTACAAGAACTAGATTTTGATCGGTCAGTTTGTATGTCAGCTCTATGCTATAGTCGGTCGATATCGGGAATTTCGACAAATAAGTAGTGTATTGGGGAGAAACGTTTGTGTGCGAAATTTCAGATCTATAACTCATAAAATATTGACATAAACTGTAATACTAGTTCACGCATATACAGACGAATCTGGCTAAACTGATCCTAACTCGGCTCGCTGATCATTTATATGCAAGTATTTTGCTTCATACGGCATCCTTTCGTTTCCTTGCGGATATTACAAATATCGTGGTAAACTTACTATACACTGTTGAGGGTATACAAATTACATATAGTATTTATATGTTTAAGTGAGTTTAAATGGCTCTATAAGCACGCTTCGCTTCTGTTTTGGACTGTTTTCGCTTAATTGTAGCACTTCTGTCGTTAAATTGTCCAAATATACATATGTACATATATGTATACATATGTGAGTATGCGTGTATGTATGTTTGTGCGTACTTATGCTTATGCTACGTCAATAACACATCCATCTATTAGCATACATACATACATACACTCCACATTCGGAAATAAACAAGATGTGTTTGTAATTCTTCGAAGCTGACTGTGACTGACCCTGCTGGAACGCAGTGAAACCACAAAGCAAGCGAGGGTGTAAGTGGGGCTGTCAATTGCAAAAAGATTGCACATACGCCATGTAGCACCTATACGCTACACATAGACATACATTGACTAAACAATGTATGACTAGCAACAAACTTCAAGCTTTGAGCGTATGTGTGTGTATCAATGTATGGATCAGAATGTGTATGTCAGAATGTATGCATTTGCTCTGTGCTCTTAGACAGCGGTATCTGCCATGCCCACAAACACCTTCGACCCTTACCGCGCCTTGCAATTCACTATTGAAAATTACATTCAGTTACCTATTCCGCATAGCTACATATATTTATTGATGTGTGTGTGTGTTTGTCTGCGAACTACTACTCAATCTACAACCACACTCTGTCTTCGACAGCGGCGCTGGCTGCGACGTAGGGTTGTAGCGCGCTCTTTGATTGCTCGCCGTTTGACACTCAGTGTGCATACGTCTCAATACACAACAGATTGTCAACCAACCTGTGCGGAGTTAGTGTGAAACAAGCGGCCCCTAAGGAAACAATAACGGCCCTCGGCCCGTGTCGCTCGTCACTCAATGCTTTGGTAACGACAACACGCGACGGAGCTTTTTTTTATGACTTTGCTTGAGATAAGAAACTGTGTTTTTGCTTGTTTTTGTTATTGTGTTCTTTTTTGCGCTTTGTTTTACAATACCACTTTGCTGCTTGAATCATATGCGCGGCGGTTTAGTTCACGGCGTAAGTGCAAAGAGACACGATTAAGTAAATTCGCGTTGGCACTTAAACGAAATACGAAAAAAGTACAAAATATAAAATAAATAACGAAAATGGGAAATACAACAATTTAATCTGCATTCATTTAGATTTAGATATGTACAGCGCTTAGCGTAAACTGCCAAAGCAGGTGTGCTAGAAGCAAAGAATTCTGGAAATGGTGTGCTGATTTTGCAAAATTATATTGTAAAAATAAAAACTGTTGCGTCACAGCTGGACTGTAAAAACACAACAAATACCAAAGATTGTCAACAAATTGTGAAATTGTGAAAACAAGAGACATTTTTTAACAAAAAATTATTTATTGACTAAAAGCGTCACAAATGCCAAAAATAAGCGGAAATTCACTTGATGTGTAAAACCCAACAGTATTAAACACAAAAAAAAAATATTATAAAAATAATATAAAAAATATTTTTAAAAATTATTTTAAAAAAAGTGATACAAAATAATTAAAAATTAATAATCATAAAATAAACAAAAGTAATATTTTTTATTATTAAAAAATAATTTAAAAAATAATCAACAAAAGCGCCAATACAAGCTAAAATAATAAAAAGTAATTAAAAATAATAAAAAAAAAAATTTAGCATAGTTAAAAAAGTTATTCAAAATAATCAAAAGTAATAAAAAATAATTTAAAAAATAATCAACAAAAGCGCCAATACAAGCTAAAATAATAAAAAATAATTAAAAATAATAACTAAAAAATTAAAAATAATTAAAAAAAATTAAACATAATTAAAAAAGTTATTCAAAATAATCAAAAGTAATAAAAAATAATTAAAAAGTAATAATAAATAATTAAAAAAAAAAGCAAAAAAGTAATTAAAAAAATTGAAAATAATTTTAATAAGTATTCAACAAAAGCGCCAATAAAAGCTTGCAAATTACATGAGATTAAAAAAATTAAAAAGCAATTAAAAAATTAAAAGTAATTTAAAAAATAAAGCATAATTCAAAAAGTAATTTAAAATAATTTTAAATAAATTATCAACAAAAGTTATGAATAATTAAAAAAAAATTATAAAAGATATTTAAAAAACAAACAAAAAGTACTTAAAAATAATAATTAAAAGAAAGTTAAAAGTCTTAAAATAAATAAATATTAATAAATAATCAACAAAAACGTTACTACAAGCTTTTAAATCAAGAATAAATGAAAAAAATATATAAAAAAGTATTAAAAAAAAACTAAAAAGTAATACAAAAAAATAAAAATAATTTAAAAAATTAAGTATAATTAAAAATATTAATTAAAAATTGCATTGTTGAGAAAATTAAAAATAATTAAAAAAATTAAAAATAATTAAAAAAAAATAAAAATAATTTATAAAAATTAAAAAAAATTAAAAGTAATTAAAAAAATTAAAAATAATTTAAAAAAATTAAAAAATAATTTAAAAAAAATCAACAAACGCGCCAACATAAGCTTGAAAATCAATTGAGCAGAAAAATAAAACAAAAAAGTGCCAAATCAAACCAAAGCCACAAACACATACACCAAATTCCCGATGAGCTACGCCTCGGCCCACAGTAAAACCACCGATGAAATCGCCACACCGCGCAACAACGCCGCTGATACTGCAACAAGCCGCAGCACGTACACAAATTTCGCCAACAGCTCAGCGGCAGCACATTCAACATCAACGCCATCATCAACAACAGCAACGCCAAACGCGTCAATTGCCACACAACACACATACGCCGTGTCTGCGCCCGCCGACCACTGCGCCACGACTTCTGCAACGGTAACATTCAATCCCGAAGTCACCACATTCACCGCGCGTTGGACGCACGATTCGAGCAGCGAAAGCAGCAGCGCCAAGTCCTCATTTTCCAACTCAACGTACTCATCAGCGCACTCTGCGGCCTCAGCGGACATTTCAGCTGAGCCAGCAACAGAAACAGCAGCGCCAACAGTCACAACAAGAACAAACGCATTTACTGAACGTTCAGTTTTTGCTGCCAAAGCGTCGCCGCCAACCGCACGCCCAGCGCCGCGCAAGCGTGTTGCGACGAATAAGAGTCCCGCCCACGGTCCCGGTTCGTTTGTGGTTAAATGTCTGTTGAAAACGGTGCGTTTTATGTGGCAAGTTACGGAGATACCGACGAAAATCGGTGAGACAATCGGCAGCATCTACAGATATGCGCAGGACTCGGTCGAGACGATACTCTGCGTAGCCGGGTGAGTGCCGCGGGGGTTCACACGGTCATTGGGTACTCGAAATAGACTTGTATGCAATATATATTTACGATTATTGATAATATGCTTATCTCTAGGCTTGTTTTTTTGCAGTTTTATGAATTTAGTAGCAGTTGTAAATATAAACGTTTCTTCCAGCCGCATTTGCGTAGCTATTTTCATAATCTTTATGTTTCTCGCAACAAGGTGCTGTTTTATGGCTTTTTTGTGTATTTTAATTGAAATAACAACACAAGCGTTACCATTTGAATATCATACGATGCTAATAATGACAAAGCATTCTAGCGATATTGCCAGCGTTCGAAGACTTAGCAAGTTCATTTGCACCTCTAACAGCTGACTTCACTGCCTTAACTATTTACAGATTACAATCTGTTGCGAAATGCGTCGTCGCGTCATCGCTGTGTTACAACAGTGACGAATGTTTGGCCCTGCTTCGGTCAACTTTTTGGGGCTCGTAGTCATTCACTGACGGCTTGAATTGTTTCAGTAGTTCGTTTATGGCCTTAAACCTTCGTGAAGGAGTCAACTAATGTTGGAAAATATTGCTGTTTTGAACCTATAGCCAGTAAAGCGGTTGTCTCGCACCGAAGCTGAGTGAAACAATTCAAAGCAATTTAATTTAAATTGGTTTCTTATCACTCTGTTATAACAATGACGAATGTTTGGCCCTGCTTCTCTACCACTTTTTGGAGCGCGCGCTACTTCTTGCTCATCCACTGATGGCTTGAAGTGTTTCAGAAGTTCATTTGTACCTTAAAACCTTTGTGAAGGCGACAATTAATGTTGGAAAAGTGGAAAATATTTCTTATTCAAAATTTTATATGCTCCTTGTAACGGGTGATTTTTTTGAGGTTAGGATTTTCATGCAGTAGTATTTGACAGATCACGTGGGATGTCAGACATGGTGTCAAAGAGAAAGATGCTCAGTATGCTTTGACATTTCATCATGAATAGACTTACTAACGAGCAACGCTTGCAAATCATTGAATTTTATTACCAAAATCAGTGTTCGGTTCGAAATGTGTTTCGCGTCCGTGTCCGATGAGCGATGAGGCTCATTTCTGGTTGAATGGCTACGTAAATAAGCAAAATTGCCGCATTTGGGGTGAAGAGCAACCAGAAGCCGTTCAAGAACTGCCCATGCATCCCGAAAAATGCACTGTTTGGTGTGGTTTGTACGCTGGTGGAATCATTGGACCGTATTTTTTCAAAGATGCTGTTGGACGCAACGTTACGGTGAATGGCGATCGCTATCGTTCGATGCTAACAAACTTTTTGTTGCCAAAAATGGAAGAACTGAACTTGGTTGACATGTGGTTTCAACAAGATGGCGCTACATGCCACACAGCTCGCGATTCTATGGCCATTTTGAGGGAAAACTTCGGACAACAATTCATCTCAAGAAATGGACCCGTAAGTTGGCCACCAAGATCATGCGATTTAACGCCTTTAGACTATTTTTTGTGGGGCTACGTCAAGTCTAAAGTCTACAGAAATAAGCCAGCAACTATTCCAGCTTTGGAAGACAACATTTCCGAAGAAATTCGGGCTATTCCGGCCGAAATGCTCGAAAAAGTTGCCCAAAATTGGACTTTCCGAATGGACCACCTAAGACGCAGCCGCGGTCAACATTTAAATGAAATTATCTTCAAAAAGTAAATGTCATGAACCAATCTAACGTTTCAAATAAAGAACCGATGAGATTTTGCAAATTTTATGCGTTTTTTTTTTTAAAAAAGTTATCAAGCTCTTAAAAAATCACCCTATATATTTTGAACCTGTACCAGTAAAGCGATAGTACCGCATTGCAGCAGAGTGTGTCAATTAGCTGTGGCTCAAAGTAAATTGTTTGTAAAGCTTTACTTATAGCTTTTATTTAATGTTTGGAAAATAATACTAATTTTATCACACTCGTTGTTCCTTGAATTTTAAAAGATACTTTTCGAACGAAAAAAAAATTATATCAAAGAAGCCCTAAATCCATATTCGTAACATAAATGTTGATACCCAGAAGTTCTTTATCAAAGCCGCAAAAGAATTTTAAGAGTGAGTGCTGTATATGTAAATGTCTCGAACTCCATTTTATGCCATACACTTAGGCTATGAACATAGTGGTGTCCGGCAGAAATCACAAGAATGCAAAAAAGTCAGGGAGTTTCAGAAATTTGTAGAAATGAGCGATATATTTCCGAAAGCATAGTTGTTTTTAATTAAATATGAATAAAAAATGTGCTTGCTATCACTATATCGAATCAGTCACTGTGTGCTTAGCCTTAAATTTGTTCAGAGAACTTCTACGTATGACTGACTTATAGAGGGCACATGCGCCTTCTTTGAATTCTTAGTATAATAATGCTGGTTATCTTTAATCCTCGCCTACCTTCTACCTCATATTGTCACCTAAATTGCAAAATAACATAACATCACTTTTTATAAGTTTACAGATCAAGAAAAATGATAGAATCCAATCATATTGAAACAAAATTTAAGTTTCGGTTATAAAATGGTTATATATTGGTAACCATATTGAAACAAAATTTTAGTTTTGATTATATATTCGTTATCATACATTCATATTGAAACAAAATTTGAGTTTAGGTTACAAAATGGTTATATATTGGTTACAAAATGGTTATATATTAGTTACAAACTGGATATATATTAGTTACAAAAAGGTTATATATTGGTTATATCTAAACCTGGAAGCTGAAAATTGTATGCTACTATACTATATCATATGATATTGCAATAAAAAACTGAATTTCGATTATTTTGATGATAAGTTGTTTTGCATTTTTGGTGACTTCTTCTATAGGGTGATTTTTTAAGAGCTTGATAACTTTTTTAAAAAAAAAAAACGCATAAAATTTGCAAAATCTCATCGGTTCTTTATTTGAAACGTTAGATTGGTTCATGACATTTACTTTTTGAAGATAATTTCATTTAAATGTTGACCGCGGCTGCGTCTTAGGTGGTCCATTCGGAAAGTCCAATTTTGGGCAACTTTTTCGAGCATTTCGGCCGGAATAGCCCGAATTTCTTCGGAAATGTTGTCTTCCAAAGCTGGAATAGTTGCTGGCTTATTTCTGTAGACTTTAGACTTGACGTAGCCCCACAAAAAATAGTCTAAAGGCGTTAAATCGCATGATCTTGGTGGCCAACTTACGGGTCCATTTCTTGAGATGAATTGTTGTCCGAAGTTTTCCCTCAAAATGGCCATAGAATCGCGAGCTGTGTGGCATGTAGCGCCATCTTGTTGAAACCACATGTCAACCAAGTTCAGTTCTTCCATTTTTGGCAACAAAAAGTTTGTTAGCATCGAACGATAGCGATCGCCATTCACCGTAACGTTGCGTCCAACAGCATCTTTGAAAAAATACGGTCCAATGATTCCACCAGCGTACAAACCACACCAAACAGTGCATTTTTCGGGATGCATGGGCAGTTCTTGAACGGCTTCTGGTTGCTCTTCACCCCAAATGCGGCAATTTTGCTTATTTACGTAGCCATTCAACCAGAAATGAGCCTCATCGCTCATCGGACACGGACGCGAAACACATTTCGAACCGAACACTGATTTTGGTAATAAAATTCAATGATTTGCAAGCGTTGCTCGTTAGTAAGTCTATTCATGATGAAATGTCAAAGCATACTGAGCATCTTTCTCTTTGACACCATGTCTGACATCCCACGTGATCTGTCAAATACTACTGCATGAAAATCCTAACCTCAAAAAAATCACCCGTTACTTCTGCAACATTTTGTTTATTTATTTACTATTCTAAGTATTAATTTTTGTCAAAAGCCAACATTATTAGCTACTTATGCCACGGTTGACAAACCAGTCATTTCACTGTACTAAATATTTACTTAAATAGACCGCTGAACGCGCTTCCTGTTAGTTACACATATAAACACTTGTTATGGATTTGCGAAATGGCATGACTTATCAGCCTTCAAACACTCGCAATTGATAAGATCAGTTGTTTGTTTACCCACGTGTGTGTGTGTAGAGCGTGTAAATGGATGTCTATATGGGGGTCCGACTGATGAATGATTTTCATTAAACGAAATAGTCTTCACAAATAAAAAAATTTCAATAAAAAGCTTGATTTGATCGGTCAGTTTGTATGACAGCTATATGCTATGGTGATCCGATCTGAACAATTTTTACACAGATTGTAGCGTTGCTTTGGATAATAATTCATGCAAAATTTCGTGAAGATATCTCTACAAATAAAAAAGTTTTCCATACAAAAAATTAATTTCAAACGTTCAATTTGTATGACAGCTATATTATATAGTAGTTCGATCTAAACAATTTCTTCAGAGATTAAACTGTTACCTTGGATAATAGTGCTTATAAATTTTCATGAAGATATCTCGTCAAATAAAAAAGTTTTCCACGTCATATAAAAAAGTTTTCCATATAAGGATCGGATTTTGCTCGTTCAGTTTGTATGGCAGCTATATGCTATAGTGGTCCGATATCAATGGCTACGATAAATGAGCAGCTCCTTAAGATGAAAAGAACGTGTGCAAAATTTCAGAACGATAACGCAAAAACTAAGGAGCTACTTCGCGTACATTAAGAAAGACAGAAATGACTAAATAAAATGAACCCATCTCGCTGACCTTTGATAAACCATATACTCGTATATGGCTTATAGAGTCTGCAACGTTTCCTTATAGCAACTTAATCTCTTCAATTCAGTGTATAAAAATATACCACACACATTGTGGAGCGGCAAACTTAATACGCCCTGCTCGGCACATCAAAAATATTTCAGAAACATTCTGGCGACGCAACACCTGCCTTTATAGGCGTGGCACCTTTCTACTAATGCACCAAAGCCGACGTAACGATCATTAAAATAATTTCGCAAAAATTATAACTATGTAAATATAACACTTGTCGCCTGTTTGACGCTGGAAAGCTAACAGGTGTGTCAGCTTTACGTGGCTCCCAGAAATGCGCTGCGCTTTCGCCCATTCGCTGCCACTCAATAATTAATGCATTCTTAGTAAATCAATAAAATTGCGCAATGTATTCATATTTTAATATTTTACTAGAACAAAATCGCTGTTATTGTTATTTTTTTTTTTGTTACTTTTTGTAGCTGCTAATAAAAATGGCGAAAAGATTTATGGCTATTGACCAACTTCTGTTTTACACAGTGAAATGCTTTGTCTTCCAGCGTTAACTTATCAATTATAATCCAAATGCATACACAGATGTATTGGTAAATATTATGAGTATTTACTTACATATGTACATATGTATGTCTATATACTCTTACATGTGCACACGTGTTGTAACGTTACACAAAGGTGTTGGCGCAGTAGTTAACACCTCTTACTTTGATATTCGCGCCTTTCTGATTTTAGCCTGTATTGTATGTATTTATATATACAAATGTATATTGGTATTTTATATAATTGATTATCTTATTATTGGTTTTTTATTTTTATTACTCCCTTATCGATTTGCTAACTAACCACATGCTTCCTCTTCCTGTTTGTCTTATTACAGAAAAGCGCGTCGTAAAGAGCGCGATGGCGATCAAAATTCAACAGATACCAAATTATATTTGGAGGAGAGCGTTCTAGAACGTAAGCTACCTGAAGCCGATCTCAAAGCCTTAGTGGATCTTCCAGCTGGCTTGGACTATAATGAATGGCTGGCGTCACACAGTAAGTTTTCAGAATTATAAAATCAAAAACTAGAATAAGCAAAAAATTTAATAAAAAAAAAATTGTTAATAAATAATTAATAAATAAAAATTAAAAAAATATAAATAATAAAAAAATAAAAATTAAATTAATAAAAAAATAAATTAAAACTAAAAAACAAAATAAATGGTAATAAGAAAAATTAAAAATAAGTAATAAAATTTGAAAAAAATTAAATGGCAATACAAAAGTTTAAATAAATGAAAATTAAAACTTAATAAATAAAAATAAAAAAATCAATAAATAAAAAGTAAAAAAAAAAAGTAAATAAATAAATAAATACAAATTAAATTAATAAAATAATTAAATAACTAAATACTTTAAATAATACTAATATACTAATAAGAAATTTAAATAAATGAAAATTAAAAAAAATTGAAAATTGAAAGAAAATTAAATGAATAAAGATTAAATAAAATTAAATAAATGAAAAGTTAAACAAAAGAGGAGGTAATAAAATTATAAATAAAACTTAATAAATAAAAATAAAAAATTCAATAAATAAAAAGTAAAAAATAAAAATAAATAAATAAATACAAATTAAATTAATAAAATAATTAGATAACTAAATACTTTAATAAAAAGCTAAATAAATAAAAATTAATCAAAAAATAAAATAAATAAAAATTAAACAAAATAAAATAATTAATAAGAATTAAAAAAAGATTAAATTAAATAAAAAATTATTAAATTAAAAATATTTAAAATTAAATATATAAAATAAAATAATTAAAAAGTAAATTATTACTAATTACGAAAAAAATTAAATAAATAAACTAAAAAAATTAAATAAATAGAACTAAACAATTAAATAAATAAAAATTTAATAAAAACTAAATAAATAAAAAACAACCATATGTATGAAAAATAATAAAAACGTGAAAATAAAATAAATAAAAATTTAAAAAGTAAAGATATAGAAATTAAATAGATAAATAAAAAATTTAATAAAAAACTACAACAATGAAAATTAATAAAAAAAAAATTATTACATAAATAAAAAAATAACTAACTCAAAATTTACAAAATTAAATGAATAAAAATTAGGAGAAAAATTAAATAAATAGTAGGTAGTTCCTAGGTGGAACATAGGGCCTAGAGTTTAAAAACTTAAAGATTTAAAAATAAAAATTAAATAAATATTAAACCAATAAAAAATTAAAAAAAAAAATAAATAAATAAAAAATAAATAAAAATAAAAAATAAATAAGAATAGAAAAAAAATAAATAAAAATGTTAATAAGCAAACTAAGTAAATAAAAATAAAAAAAAAGTAAGTAAAAATTTTAATAAGAAAACTAAGTAATTAAAAAAACATAAATAAATAAGAATTAAAAAAATAAACAAATATAAATTTAAAAAAATAAGTAATTATAAATTTAAAAAAATTAAATAAATTAAAATTAAGAAAAATATTAAGTAAATGAATAATAACGTAGCCAATTAAAGTAGGTGAAAAAATTAATAACAATACAATCTAATTATTCTTTATAGATAAGATTTAAACCTAACCAAACAATCTATAAATATATTTGTAGAAAGCGTAGACTAAAAGATTGGGTGATTTATTGTTGGACTTTATCAGCAGTTTTTTTTTTGTTTGCTTTTCAAACATCACGAATCAAGTTTAGCCAAACGGTGTGCAACTGATTCTATAAATAGAGTGATTTGGTGCAAATATCTTAAAAAACAATAAAAAAACGTAAACTTCGGTTGCACCGAACCTATAATACCCTACACAAATACAAAAGATTTCATACAAGGACTTGATTGCCTTAAACCAGATTAGTAATTACAGCCAAGGAACGTTTGTTATGTGTAAAAAGTGGACCTTTTGCATTAGAATCTTTAAATTGAGACCTCAACTTTTTTGAGGTGGCTGGCTCTTTGCTTTTTTACGGTTGCCTCTTTACACGTTTTTTCAACACTTGTTTACTCACAAAATTTAAAAATAAAAAAGAAATTAAATGCGCAAAAATTATAACCTTTCAGCGCATTATATCATTGCTGTAAACAGTTGGTAATGTGGCCTGACTTTTTGGTTACATCATCATCACATATAAAGAATCACATTGTTTATATTTTTAACCATCACTCTTTATCGACTCTTACAATCGCATACAGGCGCGCACATTCATACATACACATATGCATATGTACATTATGCGTGCTGCTGATGATGGCCCATTATTAAATATTATCATAAGCTCTTAGAGGAAATGTGTTTTTAACTAAAAAATAAGCAACAAGTGTTTAACTTACGCGTATGATGTCATTAGCGTGTCTAGATTTACCATAGTTAATTCAAAAGCTATTAATACATAGTGCTTACATATATTTATACCCTGAACTGGGTATAAATAAGTTACTCACGAAGTTTATACTACCGGCATATAGCTGTCATACAAACTGTTCGGTGAAAATTAGGTCCTTGTATGGAGAACTGTTTTATTTGAGGAGATAACTACTCGAAATTTGGCACGGTTTATTCCTCAAGGCAACGCTACAATCTCTGAAGAACTTGTTCAAATCGGAGCACTGTAGCATGTAGCTGCCATACAAACTGATCGCTGAAAATCAGGTCCTTGTATGAAAAACTTTTT
>CM050325.1:60390698-60571097 GCA_027475135.1 Bactrocera correcta | reverse complement strand
AAGTTAAGTTGACTTAAGAATTTTACTTTTTAGAGACTATCCAAAAAGTTGATCAGAATAATCTTAATTCACACAAGCCTAAGTTGACTAAGTTACTAAGTTATGCTAAGTTAAGTTAAGTTGACTTAAAACGTTGAGTCTATAAAAGTTGATCAGAATAAAATCTATAATTCCCAACAAGCTAAGTTGACTAAGTTCCTAAGTTATGTTAAGTTAAGTTAAGTTGACTTAAGATGTTAAGTCTCTAAAAAGTTAATCGGAATAACACCATTAACTCTCAACAACCTAAGTTGGGTAAGTTACTAAGTTATGCTAAGTTAAGTTAAGTTGACTTAAAGTCGAGTCTATAAAAGTTGATCAAAAAAATCTATAATTCCCAACAAGCTAAGTTGACTAAGTTCCTAAGTTATGTTAAGTTAAATTAAGTATATATAAGTCGTTAGCCTTCAAAAATTATTCAGAATAACTCCAATTGTGCTCACAAAGATAAGTTGACTTATTAAATTAAGTTAAGTTAAATTAAGTTAAGTTAAGTTGACTTAAGTCGTTGAGTCTCTAAAAGTTAACCAGAATAACCACAATAATTCTCAACAACCTAAGTTGACTTAAGTTACTAAGTCATGTTAAGTTAAGTTGACTCTCCAAGTCTCCAAAAAGTTGATCAAAATAACTCCAATAATTCTTTCAAATCAAGTGGAATTGATTTAACGTTAAGCCTCAAAAAATTAGAAGAACTCCAATTGCCCTTATAAACTTAATTTCACTTAAGCTACGCAGCTTTTATAAATTACGTTAAGTTGGCTTAAGCAGCTAAGTTAAGTTGAAGTAAGTATATTTACAACCCTGCTAAAAATTGTGTGGGTAGTCTTTAAGGTGAATACAACTGGATTGCTCTCTAAAGGGTACAATTGAGAATGAATTATTCTCCAACTCATATGTAAGAATGATTGGAGTACAGTAATTAGTTCCAAATGAATATCTTTGAATTACTTGAATCTTTGCTCAGATTGCTCTTAAATTTCTATATGTGACCTGGTCTACGAAAAGGGGGCTTAGGTGTCAAAAAATCAATTTTTTTTTAAATTTTTTTTTATTTTTTTTATTTTTATTTTTTTTTTTTTTATTTTTATTTTTTTTTTTTTTTTGACACCTAAGCCCCCTTTTCGTAGACCAGGTCACATACATATATACAAGAAATCACCGTTTTGTGCGTTTTTCAGATTAGAACTTTTTTGTAGACTTCCGGTTTAGTCTCCACATAGGACATGCACAAACAAAAGGAAACAATTCGTTTTATGTAAAACAATATTTTACTTCGTCTGACTAGTGCCATTCTTTTGTAGGGTACACACACGCACATATGTATACACTCGCAATAAATATATGTATGTGACAGATCCGATATTTACCTACAAAAAAATGTGCAACACAACTCTCCTGGAATTCGACAGCTGTCAGCTGACAATCTGCATGCGTAAAATGGAAAGCGAACACATGTAATTTGAACGTAAAGCAATAGCAACAACACGATTAAAAGAAAAACTCACCGTCAACAAAATAGTAGTTCAAGTGACTTGACTGACTGACTAACGGTGTGAGTGACTCGTAAGGCAGCATTCTTGCGCAGTTGCACGAGTGTTATTGTTATGGCCAGCTGTTACTACTTTATGGCCCGCACACATACGTGCGTGTGTGTATTTGTGGTGCAAGTACACTCATTTAGCTCTGTAGCACTATTTACCACCTTCTGTACCCTAATTGTTGTTGCCAGTTGCGCTAAGCGTTGTCATTTTTTGCTATTGTTATCGGCTGGTCATAATGGCAATAATTGTTGGTGTTGTTGCTATTGTTGTTTGTTAGCTGTCGGTGGCTGCTTGCCAAAAGGCGGACATTGGTTACTTATTTCAGCCCGAATTTCCTCTATTCCGGCAAATTTGCTATTATTTATTTTCTCTTTTCAATTTTCAAACTTTACAATTAGATATTGCTGTTGTTGTTGTCTGCATGTTACACCTAAGGTGATTTAGCTATTTTTTTTTTGTATTTGCGTTTTGTGTGTCTTATAGTTGTCACAGATTTGTGCCTGCCAGCTTAAATTTCACAGCTGCGGTCACAACTGTCAGTCGCAAAAAATATGCACACTCATACCCCCACACACACACACACACACACACACACATGCATAGAATTGTGCCGAGTTACAATATGTCACAAATACATACATACAAATATATGAAAATATATAGCACACAGTTCTCCAGTACACGCAACTGCGTTTAGCTGCAGAGCGCTCCAGCTCGGGCGAGCACAGATTTTGGCCAAAATTGCAATTTGGTCTACCACACACGCGCACACACACAAGCATGTATCCCAAGCAATTTTTACCTTTTTTCGGCTGCCCACATTACTTTTAACTCTTAATAGTGGTAATTGTTGTTGTTGGCTTTATGTTTTTTTTTTTTTAGTCAGCCCATTGTGTACCTACTCTAATTTGGCGCACGTACGCTTAGTACACGCCCGTTTGCCAGCGCACAGCTTGCGTTTGCTTGTGTTGGTATGCTGGCTGTGCTCATACAGTCGTACTTCCTCGTGCAGTCGCTGTTCCTACGCGCATGCGCGCCTGCGCTTACTCATTCATCACCTATTTTGGCCAGCCGGCTCGCCTCACTGCGTCTACGCAATTTTCGCATTTACATACATACATACATAGATACATCTGTCTGTACATATTCATATGTACTGTTTGCCACTTTATTTATTTT
Source organism: Bactrocera correcta (assembly GCA_027475135.1). Taxonomy (NCBI): domain Eukaryota; kingdom Metazoa; phylum Arthropoda; class Insecta; order Diptera; family Tephritidae; genus Bactrocera; species Bactrocera correcta. Next base: position 60,568,335 of record CM050325.1, on the reverse strand, counting down.
GGCCATATTTCGCCTCTATTAGCCTCACTTTTCACTTTATTTGAGTACGTAAATACGCCATGTATTTGTGCATGTGTGTGTGTCGCTTTTGTTTGCAATCGGCAGAAATGTCAGTGAACTACTCACAGCAAATATATTTGCATAATTATTCCTACAAGTAAGCAAATTTGTAAGTACTTCGTATTAAAATCGTTTTACTCTTATTATTTTGAGCAACTAATTAGTTGAGAATTTCGGTCGTAGCTCAACAATTTTTACCTTGTGTAGAAGTTAAGAGCTTGTTTAAAGCTTGTATGCATAATTTATTTAATCATCGACTTAATTATTGCCTAAAAATAATATCGATTTTTATTGTAAATTTTCCTGTCAGTCAATTCTTCGTTTTGATTACAATTAAATAAACTAGTTGAGAATTATAACTCCTAAAAATAGTTTAAGCAACGGCGCAATACCCGCCGCGGGAAGCAGAGGTAGTGGAAGACCTCCACTCCGTTGGAAGGACCAAGTGGAGAAGGACCTGGCTTCGCTTGGAATATCCAATTGGCGCCACGTAGCGAAGAGAAGAAACGACTGGCGCGCTGTTGTTGACTCGGCTATAATCGCGTAAGCGGTGTCTACGCCAGTAAAGAAGAAGAAGAAGAAAAAAAATTAAGTTCGGTTGCATCTAAGCCACAATTCGCTTTTCAAATAAAAAAGTTTTATAAAAGAACTTGATTTTTATCGGTAAGTTCGTATGGCAGCTATATGCTATAGTGACGCAATATCTGCAGTTCCGACAGATAAGCTGCTTCTTGCTTAGAAAAAAACGTTTGCAAAGTTCCAGTTCGATATCTTAAAAACATATGTATATACAAACTGATAGACGAACTTAATATGTCCTATCCGAGGTATTAAAATACCTACAAACGGAGCAACTACTTCAAGTAGATTATTGATTACGAAAAAATAAGTAGTGATTAAATTAAAAAAACTATTAGTTGGTCAAAAGCCGACAGAATATATAGACTAATGTACTTGATTTAATGCCAAATATCTCATTCAAGTATAAAGTGCTTCGAAATCTCATTACAAATACTTCAGATCGAGAAAATTAGTTTTAATTACAAATAAATACTACAAATATGTTTATTAAAACATAAATTATCACTTGAGATCCGAAAGCTTCCGTTTTATCTGGCTCTTGACTAACAATATGAGAAATTATTTCAACTCAGTAAATGTTGGTGTGGAATAGGATCACCTTCTCCAGCTAGATGGAAGAAAGTATTTAAAATGCGATGTGTTAATAATATTGTGATAGACTGGCAACGATATGAAAGATACTAGCATTTATAACTAAGTACTTTGAATCAATACTGATTACCTAAAAACAAAATAATTACTGAGTACTGAATATTTTGTTTAAGTAGCAGTAAATTCGATACTGAGTACGTTGAATTAATATTGAGTTTAAGTACTAAGTGCTTTCAAATCTCATTGCAAGTACATTAGATCCATAGCAAGTACTTTAAATTAAAACTAAGTATTTAAAATATATTTTACACACTCCGCATTCATAATTAAGTACTTTAAATTAATGATGATTCCATAGTGTACTACTGAGTACAGAATATTTTTATAACTGCCAAGTACTTTTTAGCCACATAATGAGACATGGAAGTGATAATTGGTTGATGTAATGGGTAATGAGTAAATGGAAGTGATAATTGGTTGATGTAATGAATACTAGGTACTTAAATTAACATTCCCTTCAATACTGAGTACTTAAATTCATATTACCTTCAATACTGAGTTCTTTAAATAAATACTAAGTTTCTTACAAACGATATTTATAATTTTAAAAGTAATGCTGAATGCTTAAAATTAGTACTGTGTTTGAACCTAAATTTCAATATTCATTCAACTTAATTTTCTACCTTAAATGCATATGAAATACGATTACTAAATATTAAGTACTTGCAATTCTTTTAAGCTTACATCAATTTGCTACTAAGTAAACTTGTAATTTTATTAATCGTCTAAATCAAATTAAGTACTTGAATAGTAATTGTCCGTTCTCTTAAAAATACATGCATTACGTAAAATTTGTGGTATCTTCAAATGAATATCCATTACTTCTAACTAATATTCTCTAGTCTGTTTATGGCTTAATATGCAATAATTTTGCACTAATAATAGATATTCTCAATAAATATATACTAAGCAATTGCATCAGTACTGAGTAATTTGAAATTTTCCGTGCATTAATAAATTATTTATGCGTATATTTCTTGTAATTATTATTGAATATAAATATAAAGTATAGTATATCAAACTAAGCTACGGCCTTTGCATCAGCATGAGTTCCTCGAATCCAAATCATAAGTGTGTAATTTCCACCGCAGACACGTAATCATTACATTACTCAATATGGTGCTAATTGCTCAACTCAAAGTTCACATTGTCTATTATTTCAAAGCAGAGTTTTAAGCTGACACTTCAGTTTTCAGTTATACTTATTTGCTAAGATGGCCGTTTATTCTATGGCTGCTTTATTAAAGGTGTATTTGGATATTTTGTTTTTATGTTTTTATTTTATTCTTTTTTTCATAATTACAAACAATGAAACTTCATTTGAAGAGCTGTACTCTTTCACAAACTTGACATTTCGCCCAATTCGGTTACAAATTTATTTCGACACTTATATTACATGAGTACTTGAATATACATGTGTATATAAATGTATTTAGCTTAGTAAGCATTTCATTAATTACTTAGAATTTTATTGATTACAAAATTGTTATCATACAAAATTACAAAATAAACATTTACTCACTATTTTTTTTGTTGGATATTGTAATATAATAATGAATGCTTGGGGGATTTAAGAAAAAATAAATTAAGAAGAAAAAAAAATATTTTAAAAGAATTTAAAAAATAAATTAATTAACTAAAATAAAAGAAATAAAAAATTTAAAAGGAAATTTAAAAAAAAACTAAATTAAGTGAAATAAAATTAACATAAATGGAATTAAAATTAAATAAAAACAAAAAATGTATTAAAATAATTGAAAAAATAAGTCAAATAATTAAAATAAAAGAAATAAAATAAAATAAATTAAATTAAATAAATATAAAAAAAAAATAAAATATATTAAAAAATAAAAAAAAACTGAATTAATTTGAGATAATAAAAACAAAGTAAAGAGATAAAAAATATATTTAAAAAATTATAATTAAAATAAATTAAATCAAAAATTAAATTAAATTAAATGGAATTAAATCCAATTAGTTAAGGTAATAGAACAAAATAAATAAATAATATTGTAATACATTTTTTTATACCAATTTAACTATAAAAAAATAAAAAAATTTAAAATTTAAAAAATAAAAAAATTTAATAAAACTTTAACACAATTTTTATACAAAAAATAAAAAATATTAATAAAATTAAATTAAAAAAAAGTGAATAACAGTCGAATAAAGTAAAGAAAAACATTTTTAAATTAAACTAAAAAAAAAAAATTGAAAAAAAATTACTCAAAATAAAATAATTTACTACCAAAATTTATCACAATTTCTAAATTAATTTTTTTATCAAAAAACCGAAACTTTTATCTGCTCACTATATTTTGCAAACGACACACTGTCTCTTTTACTCGCACACATGCAAATAGTAGAATTTGCCTATCAGCAAATTGAAATACTAAATAGCATACTGCTATTTGAACTTAAGTGTTACGAGCGTACACGAATTTATGCACACATACATACGGGTATACGAAAAGGTATGTGGTGTGTACTATATCTCATTGTGGTTAATGCCGCAACACTTACGACAGTTCGATGACATTTGTTTTTAGATTCAGATACGAGCTTAGTTTATTTATACAATTTAATTTTTTTCTTACTTTTTTTTATACTTTTTTGTGGTTTTTCCTTTCTCTAGTTCCACAATTCTAAGTGATTCTAAAGCATGCTTTTTTGTTGTTTTTTATTATACTTGTAATTATCATAATAAATTTGCTACAAGTACGCATGTGTCGCGACCCCGACGACAAGAACAGTAAAAGGCACGCAAATTTTTTGAAAGGAAAAAATTCAAAAATAATACAAACTTAAAATAAAAAATATAAAATATCAAAAAACGGTTGATACTTGAATTAGCGGCATATACATATATACATTGGCAATCTTTTTTTGTTATTTTTTCACATATGTATCTGCTTCCATGCTTAATACGAACACTTAGCGCATTACGGATATTTTATCTGTCGCTTAGCCGCTATATGCTTTCAAACACCGTTGTTTTTAATGGTTTTTGTTGGCATACACATTTTTCTTGTACATTAAGTGCGTAACACAAATTTGTCTGACAAATTGGTTTGTAAGTGTGTATAATTTATTTTATTTTAAATTTTAGGTCTTTTTTTTAATTTTGGTTAACAGCGTTTTTGAGTGACAACTTCACAATTTATTTGAACCCACACAATTGCATTTGGTTATATGTGTATATATATTTACACATTACTGTTAGTTCAATATATTTAAGTATGTATACATTTACATATGCATATGTGGCATACATATATAACATTTTAATTTATAATGACAATTTTCACTCAAAAAAAGTTCACTCAGTGAAAAAATCATTTGTTTCTGCTATCAAAAACACTGAACTACATGTATACTACATGTATATATGTATGTATGTACTTACGCATGATATATACTCCTGCATATGTACATACATACCTCCATTTGTACGTAATTTCCAATTGTGCTCCTGTAAACTTCTGTTTCTGTGCGCTTGCCAAGTTGCAGAGGTGTGTGGGCGTCTCTATGAAATGCTGTCGCCTGTTGACTTGTGACTGACTCGACTCTCGTTTTGGTAACTTTTCATTTTTTATTATTGTTGTTGCATAAAGTTTTATGTTTTTAAAATATTGTGTTGGTGTGGGCTCAAGTACTTTGGTGGCGATAATTGTGAGGTCAAGTGTCATTGTGCTTAAACTAACTACATGTTTTTGTTGTAGTGTGTTTTTAAAGCAATACAAAATGTGACATATAGCTACATATGTACATAATTTATGAGTTACAAATTTGATTAGATATTTGAGAGTTTTTAATTTTATCATTTTTTTCCTAAAACAACTTTACTTTCATATAATTGGTTTTAAAAGCAGTGAAAGTCGTAAAGCCTCATGATTTGTTGGAAGTTTTTAAGAGGAGTTTGAATTATTATAAAATAATAAATAAAAAAAAATTAAAATTAGTTTAAACATTGTAGACTAATTATACTACAACTACCTCTTAGCTTCCTTAAGGAAGTACTAAGGAAACTTTAGCTTCTTAACCGAAAAAGTAATCTAAAGGGGCAAAAATAATATGAGCTGCCTTCAATCCGCCATGTGGTTTAGATGAGAACTTCTCATTAATCTTTAAAGCTATAGAAAAATGAAATTTTAATTTTGTTATACCAACTTTCTTTATCATAAAACCCAAAAAAAAACTTATCAAATAATGTGGATACTAGCTATTCAGCATTTTGGTAAATTTCCATACTAAAAAATTAACTAAAAACTTTACGAAGATAATAACAGTCGCTGCTTGCGGTTTACCACAATATTTTTTTAAATATTGTAAATATCTACTTTGCTTATTTTCCCACACATAAATTATACTTGTATTTAACTATCGCGTGACTAAAAAATCGAACAAGTGCCCTAAATACATGTGAGAAGGCAATATTTATTTGAAGCAAGTAAAATTACTTAAATTTACTTCTATGTTGTGGTCAAGTTTAAAAATTATCATGAAGCTTAGACTTTAAAATACTAGGTAGAGTAATTGTAGGTTTATTAATGTGATTAAATGATATCTAGAACTAACTTATTCCTATAAGACAATGATCTAACAGCTATTTAAAGGAATTCGGAGCATGAGTGAAGGGAATTTGACTAAATAAAGGATAAAATATTTACCGTTGACGATTTATATTCCTTCAAAAATTTTTAAAAAAAATTTCAAAACCGAAATTAATTGAAGTTTTTAAATTTTATACAATTAAAAATTGAAAGATTTCTCACTAAAAAAATTCAATCAAAAATTATTTGGGGAAACTTCATACTTATAACGCGTTATTAGTCCAATCTAGTACAAAAGAGATCTAAATGTTTCAAAATGTGATGTTGTAAAGTTCATAAAGCTTACTAAAACCAGACTTTAGAAATCTAGTCTTCATCAAAAGAAGGCGTTTAGTCTTCTGACGAAATATAAATTTCATACCTAGGAGCTGTAAATACTAAAACTTCGCTAAGGTGGGTGTTGGTGGTGTTCTCATCGAACCTATAGCTTCTTAAAAATACGATAACTCGGTTAAACGCTCAAAAGGTTTGAAGGAAAATATGTGGCTATACAAGCTATAGTACAAAGAAATATCTCGACTCAACTTAACTTATTCATAGATTAAGGGGTTACATGGGTTTTCTTCGGGTCAAAAAACACATTTTTTCATGATGATTCAATTAAATATTTTATAGAATTCTTTATCGTTACATACATACACTATTAACTAAGAAATTGTGAAATTTTGGAAAAAATATTTTAAACTCGGCCATTGCGACACAATTTCTGGTGACCTTTCGGAAAAAAAATACACTCTGGTTGGCAGGATAACTCCTTACAGGATCATCTAAAGTGAAAAAATACGTAAAACCTTAAATTAGAACTTGGAGGAAGAAAGAAACTGAAAATTGGATTTTTGGCAGACATTTTTACAAAAAAAATGAAAATTTCAGTGAAAATTTCGGGACATTTTTTTCAAATAGCTGTAATCGAAAGAAAATCCTTCGTCCAAGTCTTTAAGGATTATATCTCTAAGACCTTTAAACAAATTTCATGAAGATCGGTTGAGTACATAGTTCTCGAGAAGTCTTGTCAACCGACTTCAAAAACTCATTTTCGAGAAAAACGTGTTAGAGATAGCGCACTTAGCCTAGCTAGTCTCGAGCGCACAAGTTCTCAAGACTGTATCTCCGAAAGTATTACTCGGATCAACTTGAAATTTAGGACAATATTCTATAGAGGTATTACAGAAGTTAATAAGACAATAAAAAAATCTTAATCTTAACATCATTATTTTATATTTTTTTTAACATTTCTTTAGTTATTGAATATTCTAAAATTTTATATTAAAATTACATTTAGCATTACATAATAGAACTAAGTTTTACATACACATGTAAATACTCGTATATCGTCTCTATCAAATCAAAAATTTTCCATAAATATTTTCTATTTTGCCTTCGCTTCACACTACATTTATTGAATACTTCAAATTCATACTCATTAATTGCTTCACTATTACTCACTTCCTTTGATGTAATGGGAATGCTTGCTGCCCGCCAAAATTTGGAATATTTGGTAAAATGGCTTCAATCATGCCACAATCTTTTCACAAACATACATTAAACATTTGTGCACACAAACACACCAACCATTGGAGCTGGTGGAAAAAAATCAATTTCCAACCAAATCGTACGCTAATTTATTGTATTAATTTAATTGAACTGTTTGTTAGTTGGCATGGCTGTCGAACCAAAAAAAAACAAAATAAAAACAACAACAATTTAATATCGAAAACAGATGTTCATAACGGCCAGCGGCTAGCCGACCAATCAACGCAGCGCAAATGACTGCAACAAAGTAAGCAACAAACACACCAACTGACGAACCGACTGAAATGACTACAATGTGTGCTCGTCACTGGCGCGTACGGCGGGGAAAGGCAATCAAAAACCAAAAAAAAAAAAAATCGAAAATCGCTTTGGTGTTTTAAGATTGCTTTATAATTTATATGAAGATGTGTGGTAAATGAAAATTTCACAGCTACTCAATTTAAGTTCGATGCACACACACATACACATACAATCACATTGAAGCACACATGTGCGAGTGCGTGTATCCTTTTGAGCTTTCTGTTTAATTTTGAATTATTTTCGATTTCATTAAATTTACAATCACTAAGACGCCATTCCGTATGCAAAATGTGGCATTTTTTTAAGTCAAACAACAACAACAATATATGTACATATTGTGTTGATAAAAAATAAAGGCATGCATTAATGTATTATATTGATTTGGGGCGGTGAGGATGTTGTGCAGTGGCGGGCGCTTAAAAGCTTAACTGTCAGTACACAAATCACCCAATCGAATGAATTGTTGTTTAATGCACTGGAATGCCTGGATCGCTGACCACAATGACTGAAGCACTAAGTGAATTTTAAATCATCCGATTTCAATGGAAAGCAAATTTAATAAAGTATTAATAAATTGTAATAAGAAATATAAAAGAAAATTAAAATAAAAAATGAAATGGTGGCGAAAGCAAATGGCGGCAGAAAGTTGAGCGGATCTCACATGTTGTTTGCTGGCATACATTGAACAGACAGTCGTATGAAATAAAGTTGTCATCGATGACACTTAAAATTAAAAAAAAAAAAAAAAAACCATAATAATATACTATACAAAACAAAAAATAAAAAAATGTTGAAAAATATATTATATACTAAAATAATAAATATTGAAAAATCAAAAAAAAAAAAAAATAAAAATGAAATTAAAGAATACTTTTAAAATATATTCATACAAAACAAAAATCCTAAAAAAATTTTTTTCTTAAATAAAATATATAAAAATAATATATAAAAAAATTAAAATGTTTAAAAAGTATTAAAAATAAACAAAAAATGTCTATAAAAATCAGCGCAAATGAAATAAAAATATTAAAAAATATATATATATATTCATACACATATATGTATGCGTATATATTTAATTAACAAAGAAAATATCTTACAAAAAATATGAAAAAAGTTGAAAAATATATAATATACTAAAATAATATATAGTGACCTGGTCTACGAAAAGGGGCTTAGGTGTCAAAAAAATCAATTTTCACTTTTTAGTTGATTCGGATGGAAGATGAGAGCTTTTTCAGGTGAACAAAAAAAAAGTAAAATTGATTTTTTTTGACACCTAAGCCCCCTTTTCATAGACCAGGTCACATATATTAAGAAATTAAAATTAAATTAAAAAATATCATACAAAAAAATCTTGAAAAATCAAAGTTTTTTTTTAAATATAATATATAAAAATAAAATATAAAAAATAAAAATGTTTGAAAAATATTAAAAAAATAATAATAAATTTTTTATATTTTTTTTTTAATTTTTTAGCGCAAATGAAATGATGATAAAATCAAACAAAAAAATATTGAAAAATTTATTATTTACTAAAATAATAAATATGCATTGCAAAATTATAAAAAAAAATAAGAAAATTTTTAACAAATACATACAAAACAAAAATCTTAAAAATGAATTAAAGATTTTTTAAATAAAACATATAAAAAAATAATAATTTATAAAAAATATTAAAAAAAGTATTAAAAAACTACAATAAAAATAATATCTATAAAAAATCAGAGCAATAGGAATAAAAAAAAAATAAAAATAAGAATTAGAACGCATTAAAAACGCAAACAAAGCGTCTATAAATTGTTTTAATTAGAAAACTAGTATTTATGAACTAAAATTAAATTATATTCTACAACCTTAACTTAACACTTCTAGAACGAGTTTTGATAATTCTAAGCTCACTTTTCTGCACAAAAGCTAAGAAGATGCGTTAAAAACCCTTTGATTTCGGCAAAAAAGTCGAGACTTGATGAGAAGATGTAACAAAGCACAAAAATAAAAAATATATATATGTACATACATATATAATAAAGAAAAAATATTTATAAAACATAAATATATACAATGTATATAAAAAATAGACTTCAGAATAAGAGTTTCATAAAATTTTTGATTCTCAATATATTTTATGTACATTGAAATACAAATTTGTATTTTAAAACTCGGAGAGAATTTTTGTGAACAATTTTGGTAACTCTAACCTTCCTTTTCGAAGACTAAGCAAGACGAGTTTTTGAGATTTTAACCAAATGTGCATACATAACTGAACTCAAAAATAAAATCTAGTTAGAAAGGAATATAAAAAGAAAAATAATCAAATTATGCGAAAATTTGTAATTTTTCAAAGGAATCTCAGACGATTAGGTACACTTAAGGCTCGAGCAAAAAAAAAAAATAATAAAAATACAGATTTTAAGTGAACATTTTGAATTATCCAAGCATCAAAATTAGCTGTTATTGCTTTTGAGAACAGATACTTTAATTATCACATTTTGTAATAGCACACTTTTGTGCGCATATTGGAGTAATGATTTTCTAAACTCGTTACATTTAGAATACACGAAAACAACTAAAATTATCTGCATATTCCAATAACCATTCAACTGCTTAAGTAAGTGAGCTTTCTTCATGTAGCTACTGGCTTGTGAGAGAAAAAAGTATTTTCTAAAGTCGTAGCATACATTTAGGATGCACGAAACCAACTAAAATTATCGACATATTTCCAAAAAAAAAAAGCACTGTAACCCGCTTACACCCACAACGACATAAAACAACAACAAAACCAACACCCAAAGTCATTCAACTGCTTCTTAAGCAAGTGAGCTACATGCCGCTGGCGGCAAAGCGCGCCCGTCAACCAACCAACTGAGACCAACGGCCTTATTCGCATACGCCGCTTAATGGATAAAAGATGAAAAGCATCAAAATTATTGAATGCGAGAATTTATGGGTGATTATTTTTTCTCTGCTGAAATAATTGAGTGCCATTGTACGACGAAAACCAAAAATTTACATGCCATCAAATGTGGGTAAATATGTATGTGTATACATATTGAACATATGTATGTATGAGTGTGGCTGCGTTTATGTACTCGCGTATGGTTTATAATGACATGCATTATTTGTTTTGAATTATTTTATTATTATTTTCAAGTGTTCTATTTTGGCTTTTTATATCACAACACTTGCGACGAAGTGATTATACGCATATGGGTGTGTACATATGTATGTATATGTGTACTGTAATGCTTTCACTATGAATTTCTGTTATTTTCGATTTTTTTCTGCTTCAATGAAAATAGCCGACTGAAAGCCTTCACTTCACTTAATGGAAGCTGTTAAAAAATGGTCAAGCAACACATTTAAGTATAAAATACATTTCTATTCGTTGATATAAACAAAATGGCCGCTTTCTCGAAATTAATTCAACCGTACATAAGCACATTTAAATAGACTTAAGCGTTTTTATTCGTATATATGTATGCATGTGTGTATGTGGCTACTAATAATAAATACGAATAAATACGCGTAAGTAAACTCAATCGTCTAAACAAACTAACCAATCAGCTGCGAGTCGCTTTCGAAAAGCACTTAGAACGATTCTAACGAACTGGTCGCGATTTGTTGTTTTATTTATGAGATTTTACTTGTGCGGTTGCTTAGTTGTAGAGACGTTGGCATTTAATTGGTTATCAAGTGTGGGGTTTTTACACATGTAGATATGTAAATGTTATAAACACTGACATGTGGTTAGACTTTTTTAAATATTTTTTTAAATACATTTTGTGCATTAAGACTGGCATATACATCTCGTCACATAAAATGCAAAAAAACTTATCATAAAAAAAATCGAAAATCGCTGTCAGATATAATAACCCATATATAACCACTTTATAACAAAATTTTAAATTTAGTTTCAATATGAGTATATGATAACCAATATATAACCATTTTATAACCAAATGATAACCCATATATAACCACTTTATAACCAAAACTCAAATTTTATTTCAATTTGAATGTTTTCTATTATATCACTTTTCCTTCGCATGTAAACTTATGAAACTTATTTTGCATTTAAGGCGACGATATATAAATATATGACAAAATAATTAAAAAAAAAAAAACATGTTATGATTTTTTTCCTCCCAAAGCTCTGTCATGTGTTTATTATTATTTATTTTTAATTTTTACTTATTTTTAATTTTTATTTCTTCATGCGCCACTGCAAAGCTGGTGTCTTTATTCCTTATTCCACTTTTTTTGCTAATTTTATATTTTTACTTTTGAGTTCATTGAATTTTTCTGACTAAATAATTAATAAAATTTTATGGTTGATGACGGTTTTTGAATTTACAAGTGGGATCATGTAGGTATTTATAAACTTTATTTAAGTACGCTTAAATGCCTGTATGACTTTTACACAACAATGAAACGCAAAACTTTTTGAGATCGATGATTCCTTAATTCCATTTTAGGCAATTTTTATTCAAATTAACTGTCAGGCGGGAATAATGGGTTATTTTTTGTGGCCTCACAGTACTTGATAATTATTTTTTTTACTCTTTTTTTTTTAATTTTAAGTTAAGCTCTTCGTTGTAAGCAGATCAAATATGCCAAAAAATGATGTCTGGAAATAATTGAAACGACCTACTGAGGTCATATTATTTCCCATATATGTACATATGTGTATTTGCTTTATATAACAGCATATATTAGAAAGAAAAGCATGTGATCCAAATAAAAAAATATGTTGACCAGTGAAAATTAAAATTTATTTTTTCAAATTTCTTCAACCTTCCATATTCAACTAAAATCAGTCAGAATATTTTTCAGTCCGCATTACCTCATATTCACATTCATTTATAATTTCAAAAAAAAAAACAATACTATAGTGGTATATATTCTAAACATATAACCATTAAAAATTTATTAAAATCCAGCTAACCTACTTTACCTGAAACATAAAAATCTTGCATTTTCAAACGTCTCGAAGTCGTAATATGCGCTCAAATGCGCTGTGCCGATGTGACCAACAATAGCTGCCGAGTACTCATTATATTGATATGAAACCGAAATTAAATTTTGAAAAATTTCGTAAATTCAACTAAAAGTATTATTTAAATAAAATTATAAAAAAAAATGTATCAGTATTTCTCTAAACCTAACCTAAATTCAACTCGCTTACTAATAATTTTTTCTTCTTCTTCTTTTCCAGGTTAATAAACAATATACAGCCACCGATTTGGAGGCTTTTATGAAACTCGCCGTCAATTGGCAGAACAGCAATCACAACTTGCTGGAAGGAGTTGATATAAAAGGAGGTAAGTAAATACCGAACGATAATTTTAGAGCCCCAGGCAATAACCTCTAGACAAACAAAGCAAAGAGCTTAATCATTGAAATCTGAATATCCAAATTCATACCGGAACTTTCAGTTCATGATATTTAAATTAATTTTCAGCCGACAAAATGGTTCTATTTGATTCATTATTAGTCGGCACTAATCTTATAAGTCTTAACTTGGCTTAAAATAAGCTATAAAAGGCAGCTTAATATACTTACTTAGCTTGTAGTGAACTTATAAAGAGAATTGTGCATCATTTGCTTCGGCTTCCCTCGCAATGAGATGATTTTGATAATTATCTTCCGTATATTGAACCGTCAAGAAGCATAGATGTAATACATTATTACTACTTGCTCGGGGGATATCCCAAATTAGTGGAATTTGTATCAAATATACATACTTCACTAAATAATCTTCATTGAGATATCTTTTGAAAATTTGGTATCTCAAAGTTCGAAATGTATTCCGTTATTTACTGGATCATATTCTAGAATCCTTTCCATTTATTTCTGGATCATATTCAAGAATCCTCTTCATTCTTCATTGAAATATCTTGATTGGAGATAAGTTCGTTCGTTTATTTCCCGATGATGTTTAGAATCCTTTTCACTTATTTATGTTTCATATACCAGAATCCGCTCTATTAATTTCTGGATCATATTCCAGAATCCTCTCCATTTATTTCTGGATCATATTCTATAATATATTACCAAACCTTTGCCAGATACTGGAAACCTCTTTTCAAATGATGAAGTTATGAACAAATGGTATTTCCTAAGGTTTATTTAAAAAAAATTAATGCTAACTTTATTATCAACTGATCGATCTTCAAATGCTAAAATGTATATATGTTTCCTCTCTTCAACAGAAATGCAACAGTATATGAACAGTCCAGCCATGAATATGTATAAAAAACGTGAACGCACACAGAATTGGAATCATCAAGAGAAAAAATTTCTGCTCGAACTGTGTCGGAAGGATATGCGTATTATAGAAAATAAAAGACTCGATGCGGGACTGACAGCGGTCAAGAATAAAGCCTGGAAGATCATACATCAGAAATTCTCAAGTCAATTCGGAACAGATCGTACGTGTAATCGCTTGAAGGAGCAATGGCGACGCATGAAAGGTGAGTTGAGAAGATAGAGATGGAAAGAGAGTGTGAAAGAGAGCTAGAATATAATTTAGTTAGAGAGAGGTATATATCGAGAAGTCGAATGTGTGAACTTAGACGATATGCGATAAACATTAATTTTTGCTCATCGTGCTACTCCTGCTTTTAGCCTAAGTAGAAATTCTGAGAGACAGCAAAAGAAACATTTTCAAATTCATTCATTAAAGCACTGTTAAATTTTTTTCTTTATGAAAATAAAAACTATTTCAAAAAACTACCATGTTTTTCGAAAAGTACAAAAAAGTAATTTTTCATTTTCGGATTTACTACTTTGTTTAATCCGCCTGACTTGTTGAAATAAATCGTATTAGCATTTGCCTTAGCTTGATATTTTATTTTATGTAATACGCTTAACGTTGCTGGAAACATTTTGATTTGAACATTTGTGCTTTGGCTTGCAGCTTGTACGCGTAACGAAATATTGGACTACAACAATCGCTTGGCCAGATTCGGTGCTGAGGTTGCCGATCGCAAAAAGCCATCGCCGTTCACATTCGAAGTGTGGGAATTCATGCAGGAGGCAAAGAAAGCCTGCAAATCTGAAGCGTTAGATGGCATTGACTACTCCAAGATACCGTTGGCGCTCGAGGAGGACTACGAGTATCGCGAGGACGAACAAAATGGCGAGGATGATCACGATATGGACGAGTAAGTAGAAAATTTAAAATACTTTAAGTCGAAGACTACATATGTATATTGTCTCATAAAAAGATATGAAATCGATTTAAGACCTATTTTTGCACTTCGCAAATTAACCCCTTTTTGTGTCTCTCCTTTTATAGCAGTCGCACGCCACCACAGGAGCTCTGCGATGTCGACATCAAGGAGGAGACCAATGAGACCTTCAACGACACCAACACACACAATGATTCAATGGCGCTCGGTGAGCGCTTATCATCCTCCTCGCCGAACCTCAGCCGCTTGGGTGCACACCACGACCTCGAACGCGTCAGCCTACACAGTCCAGCCGGCAATATGGCGACGGCCAGCGAACTCGCCAACTCCAGCTATTTGTCACAGAACGGCGCTAGCGGTGGCGCTGCGGTCGGTGGCAGCGCCGGCGATATGGGCGCCTTCCAGCCCGCCTTCAATATGAGCAACATCTCGGCAACCTTGGAAGCTTTGAATGCGTTGCGTACCGGACAATTCCCCTCAGCCGCTGCTGCTGCTGCCGCTGCCTTACAGAATAACTTCGCCGCCGCTGCCGCGCAACAACAACAGCACCAACAACTTAATCAACAGCAACCACAACAACAACAAATGTCACCTCGTGATGATCAGCCATTGGTGAAGCGTCCACGCAGCTCGAGTGGCAGCGCTAACGGTGAAGAGGTCTTACATGATTTATCCATGACTGGCGCCGCCGCCGCCGCCGCTGCCAATGTCGCAACGGTTAACACAGCCAATGCGCCCATCAGCGCCAGCAATGGTGTTGGCATGAGCGCGTTGGGCGCGTCCGCTAGCAGCACGCCAGAGATGCGCGCCTTCATGGAGATGCAGAGCAAAGAGCATCTGATGCGCATGAAGATACTCGAAGTGCAGCTGCAGGCGGCCAAATATAATCGCGATCTGGTCGAGATCAATAAGACATTGGCGCTGCAGAAGTTGCAGGAGCTAGCCAGCAAGCGCTTGACCAGCTAAGCTAGGCGCGTGTGAATAACGGTGGGTGGAAATTGTTGGATAACAAAGTATTTAACGGTAGTTTTTATAAGCAATGTTTGCGTGGAGAGGCAGCGGTACTCAGCGTACGTGTGGACAAGCTGGTGGCAGTGCGTTAAAGCGCTGGCGCACAATTGTGTTACATAACGGCGGTTTACTTTTTTCGTTTCTTGAATCAGTTGGAGAAAATAATAATTATAATAGTTCGTATTGCGTTTATGTATTTTTTTGTATAGAAATAACATTCCCGTTAGCAGCAGTTTTGTATTCAAAACCTGATTTACTGTTATATGTTAGAAATAGTTGCTCTTTCATTTGTTACTGTGTTGCATGTCACAAATTGTATAGAAAAACAATGAAATGAATGAAATATAACAAAAAAGAAATTATTAAAATAAAATGTGAAATCTTACTTATTTCCTTTTTTTGTATTTTCTGCCATAACAGTATTTCAAAATAGTAGTAGAACACAGCACATAAAAGTATTACACGAAACACGAATATAGGAGGAATCATTACGATTCACAAGCAATAGTTAGTTAACGCAATAGCCCTACCTCAGTGGTCTAAGCCTACAAACTACAACAAAAACAAAACGAAATAGAAAACTTATAAAAACAATTAACAATAAGCCATAATCGTCCAAACTTATTAAGAACGAAGTAACAGCTTTATGTTTAACAACAAATATACATGCAAACTGTTTTTGTTGCATACTTTTGCGCGCCAAGTTATATACTTACTACTTTCGCAGCTTTTAAAGTATACCTAGCGCTATTGCACTCTATCATATGTATGCTGCACAAATTTACTTTATTTTTATATTTTACTTTTTGTAGTTGTAAAGGAGTTGGCTTCGAAGTACAGACATACATACCTGCAGACACTTATAGTAGCTGCGCTTAAAAAGCTCTTGGTTTTCAAAAGCTACTTACGGCGCCTAAAAGCCGTGGCTTGTAAATTTTAATAAAAGCACGAAGAAGTTCCAAAAAAAAAAAACACATAATGTTAAAAATGTTAAATATAAATTTTTTTGTTTAAAAAATTTAAATATTTTTTATTGTATATTTGCTCTTGCTCTAAGGCTAATGGACAATTTTTATTCAGTCACAATTTAGAGCTGATATTGCGGAGAAATGTAAAAACTTCTCAACCATTTAGCACAAATTTATGGTTAAAACCGTTATAATATTTTTGAAAAAGCAATTCTTAAGTAATTTAACACTATCCGAAAGCTCTAAAAGGTGCCAAATGCATATTTAAATAGTATTTAAGAAATTTTAAAAGCTCCATATAAAGCTTTCCCTGCTATTAACGTATTAAGCAGTTATACGAAATGCAACTGTGTGTTGCAAAAGTACAGTGTTAATGAAATTAAAAGTTTGAAAATATTTGTATATAGAAAAAATAAAAAGTAGCACTTAAAAGAAATATTTTTGTACTTATAATAAGAAATGTAGTTTAGAAAAAGTTATTAAAAAAATATAAAAAAATATATTGAAAGAAAATAATAATATTTAATAAGCGCAGACAGTTAATGAAAAATATGTTATATACAATTTGTTACAAGGCACTAAACATGAGATTAATTGTAAAAAAATAATAAATAAAAATTTAAGTAAAAAGAGACAAATTTAAAGAAAAATTATAATAAAATATACCAAAAAATAATACGAGTATAATGGAATAAAACGAAACAAAAAATGAAACCAAATAAAAATTAAAGGAAATAAAAAATAAATAAAATAAAATAATATTAATTAAAATCAAAAAATTTAAAAAATTAAAAAAAAAAATTAAAAATAATATAAAAATTTAAAATAAGAAAATTTTTTAATACAATTAAATGAAATAAGAGTAAAATAAAAAGAAAAAAAGGAAACCAAACTAAAATTAAAAAAATTGCGACAAGCAAGATATCACATAGAAAGACTAAAAATAAAATAAATAAAAAATTTAAATTAAATTAAATACGTTTTAGTAATATAAAGTAAAACCAAATTAAAATAAATTAAAATAACAAAAACAAAAACTAAAACAAAACAAAGAAAATAAAATATCAATAAAAAAATTAAATTAATTAATTAAAAAAAAATTAAATTATATTAAAATAAAATAAAATAATAATAAATTAAATTAAAAAGGGTTTTAATAAAATAAATAAAAAAGGTTAAAAATTAATAAGAAGAAATTAAAATAAAAATATGATTAACTAAAAATTAAGTAAGCCAAATTAAGAAATGAAATAAAATAAAAAAATGTATAAAACACATTAAAAAATCAAGTTAACCAAAATAAAATAAATTCAAAGAAAATAAAATTAAAATAGAATTAGTTTTTTTGAAATATAAAAATAAGAAAATTTTTTTACAATAAAAAATAAATAAAATGAAATAAGAGTAAAATAAAATTAAAAAAAAAATATAATTTGAAAAAAAAATAACTAAATTAAAACCAAAAAAAATTTCAATAAGCAAAAGATGAAATAGAAAGACAAAAATTAAATAAAATAAAGAAAAAATAAAATAAATTAAATTAAATTATATAAGAGAAAAGCAAAATATAAACAAAAAATTAATTAAAAAATGATAATTAATAAAAATGATAAAAAAGAAAATAAAATGATATAAAAAAATTAAATAAAATATTTTAAATTGAAAATAATTATGACAAAATCAAATAAAAGTGAAAAACTAAACAGACACATAAAAATATATACTTAATATATAATTTATAATGGTAATAAGTACTAAAAACATTATTTTTATTATAATTAACATATTTAAAATTTAAGAAGCAATAAAAAGGCACAAAGTATTGATTTGAGTATTGTGAACATTTTTCTTAAGTGTTGAATGTTTAATTGCTTTGCTAAAATTAAGATTTAATTAACTTAAAATAACAAACTTACTTAAATTATAAAAAATTACAGCACAAGTTTTATTTTAAGGAAAAAAATAATAATCGTTTTACAATAAATTTTTTTTTTATATGTATTAACTATTGTTTAACACTTGCTTTGGTTATTAGTTGTCTACTATTTTTTTATTATTTGTTAATTTTAGCATAATGAAAATTTATTTAGTTTATTTTTGATTATTTTTTGTTAGCTTAAGTTTGAGTTTTGTCGAAAAAATAATATATTTTTATATTACATAAATTTACTAACTTACAACTGACTTATTATAAAACTCGTTTTGCCATAGTGAAGGAATAAAAAAAATTGTTTGCATTGAAAAAATATTAAAAAAAAAAACATAAAAATATTCTGTTAGAAACATTTAAGAAGTTCTTTTGAAAAATTTTAAAAGAATTCTTAACAAATTTTAAATACTTCAAAAAAAAACAAATGCGTTAAAAGGAATATCATTTCATAGAGTGCAGTAGACTGTAAATAATAATGTATACATGCATAAAAATGAGAACTTGTTACAATAATAAATATAATTATAGTTAAGAGTTGAAATTAAAAAAAAAAATGAAACAAAATATATACATACATACATATACATAAATAGTATAATATTTAGTACTTATGTTTAACCACTTAACACATATTATATAACGTATGGCTAAGTATATAAATACTTTTGAACAAAAACGTAGTTATACACGCGTACATACTATACACACAAACATACTATATATCACAAATAAAATCAAATTTTATTAAATACAAGATACAAGTTGATTGTTTTTATTAAAAAAAATGCTGCTCAAACATATCCAGATCCCTTTTTGGGTATAGGTTAACCAAAACTTCAAATCTTGTTATAATAACTCTCGGATCCCTTGGTTCGTGGGTTATCAGCCTGCACCCTTAAGTATTGGCTCAGGCAGGAATTTTTTTGCTTGACGAACGAAACTTTTTCCTCATGCTCTTTTCGGAATTCTGAAGTTTTACCTTCACCGTCTGTTTTCAAGACGCTTTCTCAAAGATGAGTGTTTACTTATAACGGGCAATCCAAGTAAAGGTACTTTTTTCAGTAGTCGTTTTATGATTGATTTCGTGTGACTCATATCAAGCAATCATATTATATTTGTCGCGTATTTTTTGACATTTCATCAAGAAAAGACTTACATCTGAACAACATTTTCAAATCGTTTAGCTTTATTACTAAATTTCGCATTCTGTCAAGAATGTGTTTCAAGAGCTCCGCTCAACTTTTGGTCAACATAATCAGCTTACTGAGTGTAGTATTCGCAACACCATCATCCATCTTGAGACTCAGTATTGATTACTAGATAACACTCGATCGAATAGACCACGTCCAGCACGCAGTAAAGAAAAAATAGCAGCCGTAGCTGGGAGCGTACACAAAGACCGCAGAGAGTCGATTCGGCATCGTTCGCAGCAACTTGGATTGACGTATGGAACGAATTGCCGCATTTTAAGTCGAGATCTTAAATTGAACGCGTACAAAATGCAGCTTGTACAAGAACTGAAGCTACTCGACCTTCCCAAGCGACTTCACTTACAAGAAGACACCGACGTTTTCGAGCCAAATTTTGTTCAGCGTTGAGGCTCATTTATGACTCAATGGGTGGATAAATAAGCAAAATTCTTGCGTTTGAGACGAAGAGCAATCTGAAGAGATTCGATAGCTGCCATTACATTCAGAATGAAAAAAAGAACTGTTTGGTGTGGTTTGTGGGCCGGTGAAATAATCGGCAATGGCGACCGTTATCGTGTCATGATAAGCGAATATTTGATGCCTGAAATGTAGCCCGTGATCTCGGCGACATTTGGTTTCAACAAGACGGCGCCTCTTCCCACACATCGCATTAATCAATGGATTTATTGAGAAAACACTCCGGTGAGCAGATAGTTTCACGTTTTGGGCCGGTCGATTGGCCACTAAGATCGTGTGATATCACACCGTTAGACTTTTTCCTGTGAGGATATGTAAATTCTAAAGTCTATGCGGACAATCCCGCTTCGATTCAGACCTTGAAGCAAAACATCAAAGAGATAATCTTCAAAAAATAAACGTGAAATAATGATCTTTCGAATGATAATAAACATTCCACATTAAATTTGAAGTTTCTGTGTTTTTCTTTAAAAAAAAAAGTAGGCAACATCGAAATGGATCACCTTTTATGCAATTTAGTCACGTCATTTCATTTTGTTACATATATATATTTCTGCTGAATCTTCTCTATCTTTGAACATTCGTCCATCATAAAGTCTCTCCACCTGATCTCTCCAACTGAGTGGATGTCTTCCTCTTCCTCTGCTTCCACCGGCAGGTACTCAATTGAAAAGCTTCAAAGCTGGATTGTTTTCTTAAATCCGGACAACTTGACTTAGTCAGCGCAGACGCTGTCTCTTGGTTCGCTGAACTACATACGTCAATGTCGTTGTATATCTCGCACAGCTCATCGTTCCCGATTAAAGTTTTCGCCATTGTCAATGCGCAAAGAACCATAAGTCTTCTGTCGTCTCAAAATGCCTGCCTTTTATCGGGATCATACTCAAAGATCCATGACTTGTCACCTATGATTACGTTGTCCAAAAATTGGGGGTCACTTCAAGTTTCCTTGGCACACTTCCACTCGCCGCAATTTCTGATCGTCAGTGAACACTTTCGGGACCATCTTTACGCATGTTCAAGTGCTTCGTCACAAAGTCATGAAAAACAGATTTTGATAAATTTAACATCTGAGCAATTAAACGAATACTTAGTCGACTGTCTGAGTTCAAAACTTTGCGCACACGAGTCACATTGTCTGTGTTTGACGGAAGAAAATCAGTCCTATTATTTTTCGGATAAACCCTGTAGTTCGCGTATATAAAGAGGGAGGAGCATGGCAAATCGACTTTAGTCATGCTTGCTGTTACTAAGTTGAAACTTTACCTCATAAAAATACCTCTTATATAATGAATCAAGGTACTGGCCCCTTGAAACATCATAAGTTTCTCGATCTCAGCTAAATGGCGTCAATTGAAAAAGTTTGGTTGAATGGAAAAAGAAGTACATTTTTAATCCCCATATAAAGACGGAACATTCCCGTTTGAGCGTTACAAGTACAACAACTTTTTCTACTATTCACATAAAAATTTGGTGGTTAAAAACTTTTTCTTTTCGTATTTTGCTGCATTTTTAAAAATAACTGGTGTCACATTATTAGTTACGACGATTTCAATTGCATATTATTCCTTTTTCGTTTGATCTTTTTTGATGGTTTTCGTAATTTTTACGGCTTTCTCGAGAGCTTTTATACTTTCTTCCAGCGTACCCTCCACTTCCAGCATTTTTTTACGCAATAAACGCAGCTTTTCTCTTTGCTATGGAGAAATCAAATGGATTAAACGAAGAAGAGATTATTCCTAAAGAATATATGTATGTGGGTTTACGGGGCTAAGTGCGTTCATACCTCTTTCAAGAAGTAAATGTTTTCTTCAGCTTTGCCTTTTTCTTCGAAGTTCGTAAACATTCTAAAAATTAAAGTCCTCGTAAAAAATAACGAAAAAACCATTCATATTTTTTAAGTTCACCGAATCGTTTCCACCATGACCATTCTGCTTCTAACATTCCAAATACGGCAGTGGGAGGGCAGCATCATTTACAAAACGAATTTAATTTTGCCAGAAATAATTCCAAATCAAAAAGGTGTTTATTTAAGAAGTTTACGAAATAAATTTTGTCTTCAAATTTTAGCTTTTGTTTACTAAAAGTTTTTCTTTTAAAAAAGTCAAAATATTACAAATTTTGCCAAAGGGTTCCCACGTTCCAAAAAATACATATGAACTTAAACATTAATTTCGCTAAATGCATAGTACCACATAGCATGGATACTTTGGCACATTGGTATTGTATGAAAAGAATGGCTGACCATATCACTAAGGAAGCGGTGACCACAAAGCCGATAGGACCAGAGCTTTTCATCGTAACTTAGCCACATCAAAAAGGAGATTTGAAAGAAGGAAAAACGAGAAAGCGTCGCAACTAGCTGTAAAAGTGTGGACTTCGACAAGTGAACCTCAGTCTGAAAGGAAGAACCTGATCAAATCCAGAGAGATAATCATTCTCCCCAGAAACAATCCAAGACAGTTTTCAACTCGTTTACTGACCAAGGCTCCACTACAATTGTCTGATCTAAAAAAATGCTGTCGTTTCTATGAACACGAGTTGGAGACATCAACTATTTACTACTTGATTGTCATGAAATTGCAGAAGTAGGGGTCAAGTCAACGGAGCTTTGTTTCCATCAAGACCTTTGTTACCGTTATTGACTTGGATCTGTTGTTTGGCTTTCTGTATGCACCTAGGTTGGATGATGCGATGTTACAGGAACACAATATAATCTGGAAGTGAAAACCTGTGGAGACAAGCTCCAAAATGTGGTGTTGTCATTGTAACATGTATATAATAACGGTTATCTAATCATCTGTTTGGATGGCAAGGTTCAAGATGTTAATCATTGAAATCATGTAATGGGAAGCCCAGAAAGCGTACTTTCGATCGAGTCATATCGGGCGTTAGATAAGTGGGATTCATTGGGCAAACGAACAAGGTGGAGTTTAACCTGCTAAAATATCCAGAATGAAGTCGCTTCAAGAGTCAACCTAGGTGATTCAAGCTCTCCGCGGGCAATGGATGGTGGTTCGACTACATGTGCGACAATCACAGGATGGAAATCGGCGAAGCTGTTAATGACTCCACTGTGAATGATGGTAAGTGAGTGTCTGAAGTTGGTTGCGTCTGTAGTCTGGTCGACGTATTGCAAATATGTTCTCTTGATGTTCTTATGATGCTCCACACAAGTGGAACTGCCTTCAAGCCAATTACCTAAGACAAAAAATTTTGTAAAAGCATACCGCAGAAACTGATGAGATAGGAGAGCATTAGGCTAGAATGAATGAGCTAAGTGGCGTCATACCACTAGCTCTTCGCCCTATGGATAGCATTACCAAAAAGGTAAACTTCACTAGGAAGTTTACGATTACCCTCAGCAGTAAATTCCAATGGAGCGACTCCGCTCTCGAGTTGCTGCTAAGTAGGCACAGTACATTCAAGTGGTACATCGATGGCTCGAAAACGTCGGAGGAATTTGGCGCAGGATTAGCACGACCACGCATAAACTCTTCATACTTATCGGTAGGTTTCCGAGCATATTCCAAGCAGAGGTGTTTGCTATAAGTCGGTGTGCAAAGTACTAGATAAAATCGCTATTGGTGCAAGAGTGTATGGAATGACTGAATAGTCGGAAGGTAACCAAGTGCACCTTATTCGAGTGCCAGGTTACAAAGGTATAGAATTGGCTGATGAGCTTGCCCGCACTGCAGCATCCAACAACATGGTAGGACCGGAACCTTTCATTGCGGTTTGTCTCCAATCCATAAAGAAGCTGCTTCGCAATGACGAGGCAGTGGGTAGGGAAAGGCATTGATAACAACTCCCAGGTATGCACCATACAAAGTTCAAATAGTAATCAAACTTCCAACGGGAGAACCCAGGTTTTCTTGTCGCCTTCTACACTGGCCATTGCAAGCTCATAGGCCTGGCTTCTTGTGCAAATTGCCGGTTCTGCGACTTAGAGTCTGGTTGGGGCTGGTTGAGACGTTGTGACTTAGGAGAGGCCACAATAGACCTTGGTCGCGGTGCAATCCTCACTTTCTTGTCTAATCCAATCTAATCTCAACCGGAAACATGCGGGCCTCAGCTTGGAGGCGTTCGACGGGGAGAGTCAAGAGAAATCCTGTAATAGTCCCGAGTGCGGTTTTTTGACTCATTTGTATTTTCTTCAGCTGAGTTTTGCTGGATTTAGCCGACTATGTTGCCTTGTAAGTTGTCAGCAACGTTTTTTGTTCTTACCCCAGGTGCTACCGACTAGAGACTTCAGGAACTTATTGCGTTATTGTACTTTATACATATAAAACGATTTATACTAAAATAATAAGCAAATTTTAATTGATTCAGTGAAGAGTGAAGCAATAAAATTAAAATTAAAATTAAAAAAACAAAAAATAAATCAAAGAAAAGCACATATTTCCTCAACTGAGCTCGTATTTACTTTCAAATTGTGATTTCCAAGACCGAAATCACCTTTTCTTATCAGCATTAAAGCTGTAGTCAAAAGCATGCATAAATAAATAAGTATACATATAGTATGTACTTCTGTGCGGGGTGAATCCCAGCGCATACAAACGCCTGCATCGTAGAGATGCTTGGTGTAGTATAAAAGCCCCTGCAAATAGCAATCACCCAAAACAAAAGCATCTTAGCTTCGAAGTAGAAGACACGCTCATACAACTATTAAAACACAACGCAATAAATAAACAAAATGAAAGTTTTTGTGCTCTTTGGTTTACTGTTAATTATTGCCGCCTTCTTTAATGGTGCTGAGGCCTCACGTGACGCACGGCCAGTACGTCCAAGCATCAATGCACCACCACCGAAGAGGGAACGACCAATCATTTACGACGCACCCATCAGAACTGGCAAACCGAAAACTATGTACGCTTAAAAATTTAACTAATAAAGTTTAAAAAATAAATAAACAATGAAAAAAAAAACTTCGGAGTTTTACATTTAAAGGTTGACCATTTTTATTGCGTTAGCTCAATTTTATTTATAATTAGACTTTGTAAATCGTTCAAAATGTTCAACACTGACATACAGTAGGTTTATGAATGTTGAAAACTTAACAAAAATAAAAAATACCAAAAGTGCAAAATAATCGGATATTGTTGTTTTTCGTTCTTATATTATAATTGCGATAGCTTTTTTAAAGCATTTGTGCGGCTGTTTTTGTCTCGATATCGACTTTTGAGCCGTTTAGTGATGTTACAGCTTCTAGCTTTTTGTGTCTACTTCTTAATATTCTCGAGGAAGGCCTTATGGCGCTGGATGGCTTCTTCGTGTTCCTTGATCTGTTGAGCATGGAATTCAGCTTGGTGGATTTGATCGTTCTTCAAACGGTCGAGTTGTTCCTTTTGCTAAAATGAATCATATAAAATCAGTAAACAAATTATTAATATAGAATGCACAACGTAAAACCATAAACAACAAAGAAACAGAAATACCCCAAACCCCGAAATACACAAAAACAATATGTCGCTAAAAAATATACACCGTAATTTATGCTTTTCTTCATATATAGTACACAACGTGCGTATGCGACGGTCAACTGTGTTTTGGTTAAACAAATAGACGAGCCTCTTCTTGGCCTAAATAAATCACAGATGACACACAACAAAACAATATATATGTACCTTCTTGTAGAAGTATTCTTCTTCACGCGCCGCTTCCATTTTGCCGAAAGCACCACCAGCTTCGCGAATCGAACCTCCGCCACCGCCTCCTTTGCCAGCACCGCTACCCAAATCACCAATTTGGCTATTGCTCATCTTGGCTAATCTGCAACAACCAAAGAAAAACTTTATATTTAGCTGTTTGTATACGCAATAAATATGTATATCCTAATAAGCAGCAGATGTAAAAAGCAAAAAATCAACATATCGTCACCTTCAAACATAATCAAGTTATAACCAAATTTTAAATTTTGTTTTCAAACGAGTGTTTTCTATTTTATATGATTTTTTCTTTTTCTTGAAAACTTATGAAAGGAGATTTTAAATTACATTACATTTCAGGGGAATATATACTACTAGTATATATTCAGCATACATACATATATGCTGCCTTGATAAGAGCCCTAAATTTACTTATTGGTTGATATTACATAACACAGGCGAATTTTTTAGAATTTCGCCGAAAGTAATAATTTTTATCGCAAAGAAAAACAAATAGTGATTTTTCTTATCACATTTCTTTTAATTTCTTGGTGCTGTGCTTTTGTAGTACACAAAAAAACTTAAATTACATATGCCGGCTGTAGTTTTTTAATGCCTCACGAAGGCAGAATATACTTACTGCATTCCACTGGGGTAAAGGCGCGCTGCGCTACGACGTACTACGAACATTTTGTTTTTGTTTTTTCTGTAAAGAAATATGGAGAAAGCTAATTAGAACAAATTCAATATTTAAGATCTGGTACGGTAAACAGTTAATGTTATAGTTAAAATACCCTGAACTTATAAAAATGTCTCTCTTTATATTAATTTATTACTCAGCAGAATTTTTCACATTTCTTACCACTTGTCACTTTTGCAATTAAAAAATTAATGTCAAATTCTTGCCCAACGGAGTTAATGGAAACTGGGGGCTGGAATGCTGGACATTCCAGGCTAACTATTTTTGTTGCTTTCACGTCAGATGTCGCGCATTGAATTAACAGCTGACAAGGCGCTAATTTACTGTAATTCTAAGAACATTTAAAATTCTTATTTTGTTTTTTTTTTATTATAAAAATTATTTTGGCTGCACAAAAATCTTGATAATCATTATATTGTAAACTTTGTTTTAAAGAAATAAATAAATTCCGGGCCATAGAACAATGGCAATACTGCTACATATTTGGGAAGAAGAAGCAGCATTACGAGTTGTCAAATTTTCGCAGAAAGCCAAGTTTGGCTTATGCTTTTGGAAAATAAGTAATTTTTTCCTCTTTTGTTAATATTTTATTAATTTTATTTTGTGTAAAACCATCAACAACAAATTGAACAAATTGGTAAACAAGCACTTTAGTGTAAAATGGTGGAAACTGACGATGCATCTGAGCTTCTTTTCTTCGACACTTTTTCGCACGAAGTGGACACGGTAAGCAAGCAAGCAAGCGCTTTTAATGAAATGCATTTTCCTCACAAAATATTTAACTGTATTTGAACATCAATTACTTTAGGACATCAATCTCGATCTTGTGCAATTCCCAAAGCCAGTATATATTACACAAGTACGTATAATACCATTGGGAGCACGCGTACAAGCCGATTTCCCCGGTGGTGTGCGCCTTGGGGCCACAAATCCCTCCAAATTTGATATTGAATTTTTCGTGAATGATTTGGGCATGCCGGGTGCCTCGACATTTGAAAATTTAGGTCAATTGAAATATAATCAAAACGATTGCATTCACTTAGAATGTACCCAAGAGAAAATACCAACAGATGGTTTAGTCTTACGTGGCTGGTATAGTACGATTACTTTGGCTGTATATGGTATATTAACAAATTCGATGAATGAACCAATTGCCAGTCCACCGCCGCCACCTTGTGAACCAGCTGGCCCTGAAGAGATATGCAATTTAAGTGGTAGTGGAGAAACACGTGAACCCAGCATACCGGAGGAGACAAGCAAAGATGAATGGAAAGAACCCCTACCGAGTGAAGTACCAGCACACAAGACGAATCTTAGTGATTTTGAGCGTGATGAATTAGAATATGGCGTTGGTCGTAGCGGTGCCGGTGAGCATTACCAACATTCGGGCGACGAACGAGAACGTGGTATACGCAAGACTTCGCATTCCTCGGAACGTTCATTGCCGTCACGTAATCGCACACACTCGGAGAGCAATGAAAGGGACTACGTGCGGTGAGTTGTGATTTGTTTTTAATTTAATTTTATAAATATATATAATTTCTTTTCTACAGTTCACGTGGTGAACGCGAACGTGAAAAAGTATCTCGAGACTGGTCACGTAGCCCAGAATATACACGCCACTCGCGTCGCAAACGTTCTGAGCGTTCACGTTCCGATGCCGAGGAGTCACACAAGTGGCCACCACGCACACCACCTGCCTCGATTGACTCACCCACACGTCCACGTTCGCCCGATAACATGGAGTACTCAGAGGATGATGTACATTATAAACTGAAAACGCGCAGTTATATGCGTTCCGATGAATCACTGACGAATGGCGCAGCCGATACGCAACCTTTGGACGATGACGAAACACCCGGTACGCCCGGCGAACAATACGAGCCCATACTCAGTGATGATGAGATTATAGGTGATGACGATTCCAATACTGCAATTGATCAAGTTATGGGCGATGATTTCGAAGCTGAACTGCTGGCTGCCGCCAACGCAGCTCTTGCCGGCCATACAGGAATTTGATCCGTTCACAATGCCCATTAAACGTTATGATAGTGATTTGCAAACGCTTTACCACAAGGAAGTAGACACACTATTCATTATAATGGAGAAGTTTGACGTGCAAACGAAATGCGTGAGCGTAGACGCTTTCAATGACCCGACAACCACAATAGAAGAGCGTGAGAATTTTGTCTATTTAAGCGAACAGCTTATCAACCACTTGTCTTACATTTGGCAAAACTTCAAACGACGTAATTTTGTGCTGAAAAAGTTCTTCTCGAACGATGCAAAGTATTTACTGAAATCTTTTAACATTTTAAAAATTGCTTTAGAATTCGAATCGGCTTGCCTGCAACAGCAGCCGGCTTTCAAGATACGTCACATAAAAATAGGCGCACGCCTTACTGAACTCTTTGCATCAGCGCCGATATTTTTAGAGTATTTGCTGCAAACGCAAAACTTTGACCCCTTCATTGCGCTTTACAAGCTCTACCAAGAGAAATATATGGCAGTATCCATAAAGTTGATGTTACTCAAAGCCATCTATGCTTTGCTAGGCACTAAGGAAGGCATACGCCACTTCCTAGTTGGTGGCAACCTGGGCGGCTATCAATTGCTCTTCGATACGCTGAAAGAATCGCGTCTCACACGCACCAAATTCGCTTTGCAGGCGATTGTCAAGAAGCTGCACTTGTACGAGGCGCTCGAATGTGTGCGTGAAAATTGCAGTAAACTCTTCGTGCTCACCAATTACACACCAGCCGCGCCGGCGGAACAATATGTCGCCATCGAACGTGCGATTGAACAAATTATGGACGCCTTGACGCACAATTCATTATCTTATCAGCAACCGAAACGATTTCTACCCGCTTCTAAGAAATTTGAAATCACAGTTGACACAGCAGCGCAGCGAAGTTTTGCCAACGATTTGCAGGCCTACTTCGTGCTGCATACATTGGGCGAATCGCTGCTGCTATTGTTGGTCAATGCCAATGCGTTGCCGGCGACGCTGTTGTTGCGCGTGTTGGATTTGTTGCAGGCAATGCTGCAGACGCATGTTGGTGTGGATTATTTTGTGGACGATTGTTTTGAAACTACGCGACTGTTAGTAGCGGTGCTACTGGGTATTGATGAAGTGCCCGAAGATGTGACGCCCACCGAGCAGGAGGATTTTGAAAGTAAGTGGTGGAGATAGATTCATTTTTTTTTTTGTAAATATTTTTATTATTACATTTTTTATTAATTTTTGTTTTATTACATATTTTTAAAATTATTATTTTATTATTTTATAATTTTATTTCTTCTATTTTTACATTGTTTATTTTTCTTTCATTTTAATTATTTGTTTTAAATTTTTTTAATTTTTTTTTAATTTTAATTTTTTTTTTATTTAAATTTTTTGATTTCTTTTATTTTCCATTTGCATATTTTTTTATTTTATTTTGTTTTTATATTTTGTTTATTTTTTTTTATTTTATTTTTTTGGATTGCTTTTTAATTTATTTTTATTTTTGGATTTTTTTTTTTATTTTTTTTTTAATTTTTTTTTATTTTTTTTATTTTTTTTTTTTTATTTTTTTTTATTTTTTATTTTTTATTTTTATTTTTTTATATTTTTTTTTTTTTTTTTTTTTTTATTTTTTTTATTTTTTTTTATATTTTTTTTTTTTATTTTTTTTATTTTTTTAATTTTTTATTTTTTTGTTAAATATTTTTTTTTTATTTTATATTTTTTTATCTGTTGTTTATTAATTGTTTACTGTTACTATTGCAATTTTAGTGAAAGTGAGTGAGGAACCACAACCGAAGCTGGAAACTAATGCTCTTGATGCCGCCGACAAACAGACCGTTAACGACAGCCCTTCCGCAACAACCACCGATGCAAAGCCAAAAACCAAAGACACGGAGGAGCCCGCAGTGCAGTCGGAGAACATTGCATCACCCAAAGAGTCTATACCAGCGCGCAATGAAGTGTCTACGCAGCTGTTGCGCAGACCTTTGCTACATCGTCTGCAGCAAATCGGCGTAGAGTTGGCTTACAAAGTACAAACACGCTATCATTTGGATGCCATTCTGCATTTAACACGCGCTGAGCAGTACGATATCATAAAACTAGCGACACATTTGCATGCGCTCTACTCGCAGACGTGTCAGTCACCCGGACGTCAGCATACCGTCGAAGTGATCGGTTTGAACAACAACATGCAGTTCTTTATGGACCTTATACAGAAGGAGCAACGCTTACAAGCGCAACGTCAACTTGCCTCACCGGGTACCAAATATAAGAGTCCAGTGCTGAGCTATGCGGTGGATATGGTGGATTGTTGTGTGCGTCATTGCGAGCAGCTGGACTATCTGATTGAACATGGTCAAAACATATTCGAATTGGCGAAGAATCATGAAACTTTCGAGCCCTCGGTGTCGGCTGTGCTGCAGGAGCTCTTTGTGTTCCTGAAACCTTCGGAAGCGATACAAATCTTCGCTTATGACAATATAACGCCACTAGTCGACGTTATTACGCGTTCCATGGAGTACATAACCACTTTTCCGGGTGACCTAATTATGGGTTTGCGCATTTTGCGTCATCTGGCAATCGGTTCGAATAGCAAAGCATTCCGCAGCTCACAAACCGAGGAGCTGAAACATCGTTTTGCCACGCTGCAGTTCTACGCCGCCGATGGCGTACAAACAATTATGCAAATCTTAGAGAAATTGTGCTCGTACTTCGAACAACCGGGCTTGCATACGCCAGCGCTAATGACGCTGCAAGGTCTTCATTGCTGTCAAATAATACTGCCTGCTTTGCAGGTGCTACGCTCCATGCTTTCGTTTGCAATACAGTGTCGCGATGCGGAATTCAAGGATCTAACCGCCATCGATCATCTGATGAAAGCATATTTCCTCTTGCACTATTTCCCCGCCGGCAGTCAAGCGGCACAGGCAATCGCTGAGGCCAAACAAGAAATCATACAAATCTTCCTGGCTTATACACAGCCAAATGAACAGGATGAGGAGTCGCTGCACAAGTCATTGTGGACGCAAATGATTCGAGAAATATTGAAGAACATCGATGGACCCTCCACCTTCCTACCAGGTGCGTAATATAAGTACATACATACTTGTACTCTGTACGGGACATATTAAGTTTGCTACGAAGTTTTGTAATACCGAGACGGAACTATTGGTGACCAAGCAAGCCCGAGCTAAGTCCGCCTGGTTTTATGTCTGAATATACATATGCGAACTAGTCCTCAGTTTATGAGATATCGTTGTGAAATTTTGTATCCTCCGTTCTCTTCCAATAGCCGTCGGAACCGCCGATATCGGATCACTATAGCCTATAGCTGTCATATAAACTGACTGATCCGTGACAAGTCTTTGTATGGAAAACTTTTTACTATATAAGATATCTTCCGACATTTGCCACAGATTATTGTTCAAAGTAGCACGAAAGCATATTTTCAGATCAGACTACTATAGCATCTAGCTGCCATATAAACTGACCGATCAAAATCAAGATAAAAATCTTTATATTTACAGGGTTGCATGTGCTCGCCGAGTTATTACCACTGCCGTTGCCCATGCCGCTGCCCGCCGACGTGCACGTACCCGAAACACAGAGTCAACGTTTGATCACCGAACGCAAACTGTGGTCTGCTCATTTGCATCCGCTTAGCGCCCAAGTCGCCAAACTGATTGAGACTATCGCACCCACCACCTTTCCCCCTTTGGTGGATCTCATGACGAAAGTGTGTCTACAACTCGCCGATTTGGCGCCCAACATGACGCTGCTCATCTCGAAAACACTTAGCGATTTGCTCTGTGCCGAATGGCAGTCAGCTTCGGGCACACCGACTGCGCAATTGGCACGCCTACTAAATTTCTTTGCGCGCCTAACCTCATTCGCGGCACTGAAAATTTCCTCCATCTCTATACTCAACGGCAAGCTGTGGGAACTCTTTCAGTCGGTGCTCTGCTATACGGGCACTGCCTCGGAGGTGGTACACCGCGCCCAATTGGCCATACACAACATTTTGAAGAGCTTCCTAGATCCAAGCATTTCTTTTGTATCGCCGAAATCAACAGCATTGCCAGAGTTGAATTTGGCCGCGGCATTGCCGGCCAAGGAGCTGATACCGCGCATAATTGAGGCTACATTGACGAACCTTTTCAACAGTGATGCGCAGCAGCAGGTGTGTGAGTCGGCGCTGAACAACTTGAATTTGCTAACGGAACTGGAGTGAGTTTGCACTTATTTTTATATTTTTTGTGATTTTTATCTAATAATTTTCATACGCCCCTCAGTATCACGATGTACCACTTGACGCAGCAGCTGAAGCAAAGGCGCGCCGACTTCCAACAGTGGCTTGAAAAATTCCTTAACGTTGCTGATGGTTTTGAAGTGCATCTCGCCTCTATTGAATTGCTCATAAACTTACTACATTCGCTCACACATATTGCTGACCATTTACAACAACAAAAAACATTACCCATACGCACCCTGAAGTTGTCCACCGCGGAGCTGCACCACCTACTTGGCTACCAGAAGAATGCCACACCCACACTAATGCAACGTTTGAACGACGCGCACACGAAAAGCAAAGATAAAACGCCGAAACAAATAAAAACAGAAGATGATAGCACTTCCGCCAGCAAGCTGCTTGCTGAAATCACCACCGAGTTGGACTCAACCGACGTCAGTGCAAGCGCAGAGTGTGAAGACGACAATGCCGCTACTAGCGCGCATGCCATCGAGCCGACGCTGCCACAAAGCGAGGGCATAGTAATGCAGTTCGCGGCCCGCCCGATTTTCGTGGAAGTCGACGCGGCGGCAGATGAGCCACAGTTGCTAGCGCGCTATTGGTTGCAGGTGGACTGCATAGATTTGGACGATAGCAAATATGAGCGCGTCGCTTGCGATCTCACCGAATTGGCTGCGGAGTGCTTAGCGCCCGAAACGAATCTCACAAGCGATTGTAAGCGCGTGTTGCATTTGTCCGCATCGCCGCAATCGAATCGTGAGCGCACACCTACAGCGCCGTGCTTCCGCACGCGTCGAGTCGAAGTGGAGCCGAGCACGGGACGACCGGAGAAGAAAATCTACATAACACCCGTACGCGGACGTGGTTTTGCGCGCGCGCCACCCTCACGCGGCGATCTCTTCCGCTCACGCCCGCCCAACACATCGCGTCCACCTTCCTTACATGTCGATGATTTCCTTGCATTGGAGACATGTGGCGCGCAGCCTACCGGTCCCACGGGCTACAACAAAATACCGCCCATGATGCGTGGCTCACGCGTCGGTCGCAATCGCGGCACACGTATATCGACGGCAGCAGCGTTTCGGTGAGTAAAACTATAAGCGAGACGAAAAAATGAAAACCATTTAAATATTAGTTCACTTTACAGCAAATCCAAGGTGATGCGCACTGCATCGCCGTCCACCTGGGCCGAAGGCGGCTCACCGCATTATCGCAGCGCCACCACCGAACCGCACTTTGGCGATACACATTACTCGAACAGTTCGCATTTCAGTGGGCGCTCACGCGGTCGTGGCGGACGTCCACGTCCCTATCTTCGTTAGTGTTTAAGCACATGCGTTGACAAATAATTTAAGTTGAATCACTCTTTTTTTATTAAAAACAAAAATACATACATACATACATAACTAAATTGCGTCTTTAAAACCAAAAAGTATATACAATATACAAAACATGCAGCAGTTCTATGTCAACACAAACTTATGCCGTGACCACAGTTGTCAGCCGCACATCGTGTGGTTCCAGCGGCAAAGTGCCCTCCTCAACGATTTGTTCGCGGAATGCCAGCGCCATCAGTATTGGCTTCTTCTCAGGATAAGTATCGAAATGCCGCTTTAGGAAACCATCGTAATAACCCATGCCATGACCCATGCGGCCGCCGCTCAGCGTAAAAGCCACACCGGGCATTAGGAATAAGTCAATGCCGCGTCCTGCATAGAGGTAAATGCCACAACACACATTTAAAAATAATAAAAATCTCGTAAAAATTCCAACATTTCAATAATTATACGCACCATTTGTTAAGGCGCTTTCACGTCCGTCCTTAATGCTTGGCTGTTTAATGTGCCATTTGGTCAGCGGCAACGACTCATAGTCGGCCCAGTCTTTAACGCGCACCATTTCCATCAATCGGCCATTGTAGGTGGGCACAAAAACATTCTTCTGTTGATTGAAGAGCTCACGCAGCAGCGCCAATGTGTCCACTTCGCTGCCAGTGCTGAGGTAGATGCTCACATCCTTTGCTTGACGAAATGCCTCGGAGGCGATTACCTGCAAGACATTAAAGAATTGGTATCACTTTATATATTATGTTATATATATATTTTTAATCGCTTTACTCTTTTACCTTTTCATAAATTGCCTTTGACTGCTCCACTATAGACTCGGCGCTAATCGCCGGTATGACTTCGGTCTTCATGCGTTGCCGCAAAACTTTCTTCAAAGGATTTCCAATTGCACTAGCCATATTTCTAATTAAGTACTTTAATATAAAAAAAAAAATAATTTAATAATTATTTGTAATCCTTTTGCTTGTCTTGCGCGCTCTTTACTTTGCCTTGTTTAAAATTGTACTGTCACTGAAACTCAAAATTTGCCCGATTTGATGATATTTTATAAGTCTTATCTGCGTGTTTTCAAACTAATACCGCCTTTCTTATCTTCTACTTGTGCATCCACTTTGCTGTCCGGGTTATCACTACAAATTTTGAGCAGTTTACAGCAGTTTTTTGTATTGTTTTTGCACAGGCCTTATGTTTGTGGTCTAAAAGCACAATGTATTTGTCCTATATCTGTGCAGTTTTGATTGTAAATTATTGAAGTTCTCTTCAACAAGCCGTCGTAAAAACCCTTTTCCCGGTTTTCTCTCGATGCTTATGGTTTTTGTACTATATACTATATGTATGAATAAAACAAAAGTTCCAAAAAAAATATATATATTTCCCTAGAGCAGTTTAATTTTGCTATTGGCAAATGCACTTGAATTTCGTACACTTTGTTAATCCCTGCCTCCGATGAGTGCGCTCTACATAAGCAAGCAACGAGCAAAACAAAAAGTATTAAACAGAATTGATAAGAGTATAGTTTTCCGCTTACAATGGTGGGCCAAAACAATTTATACCCAGAAAGCATTTTATATAGAACATAAATTGTTATATTTTAGGAGATTTTTTATGAATTAAACTTTGAGGGTATTCGTGACATGAAAAAGCCTTATATTCTTTTTAAGCTATTTGGTTTTCCTTCAACCAAACCAGTGGCGTAGCTAAAACTTCGGGCGCCCGTGGCCAAGGATGTTTTGCCGCCCCCTTTATCTACTTGCCTACAAGTTCCATGAGGTGGCTCGAACAAAAGTGAATTTTTACAAAATATATATAATTTAGGAACTAGAAGCCCACAATACGGTTTTTCAGAAAATTGATAGTAAATTTACAAGACATCTTATTAAACGCCATAGAAAAAGACCATTTTCGCCCTATATCTTGTACATTTTGACACAATTTGCAGGAATTTTTGCCCGAATTTCTGAATATTAAAAAACAGCGAAGATCGTTTTTCCGCCCCCAAGACGTTGCGCCCGAGGCGACGGCCCCACATGTCTTTGTTTAAATCGCTTAATATGCCCAGCTTCCTTGAGTTATAGAGCGCACCTGCCAACAATGCACCTGTCGCAATGTCCATGGGTGCATTGTGTTATATGGCATTAATTGCAGTCCATCGGAGATGCTGATAATTTTTTTTCTGCGAGCGTTTACTTTATCTCAAAAAAGGTAGAAAAACTATACTTGTTGAGTTCACAAAAACAATACGTAGCGTTCATTACACAGTGTGATTACTTTGATTTAACACTTATACTGTTCTATGTAGATATATGTATACATGTACATATGTATGTGGTACTATTCGTTATTTACAACAAACACATACCATTAAATGAATTTCTTATCTTCTTTAACATTTAATATTATTTTGCAATAATTAAGCAACGCGCGATATTGGCACATGATAGTGGCGATGTGTGTTATGATTATCGATATCGATTATTTACGACAGTTTGGAAAATATAAACAAATAATTAGGAACTATGAATAAATATTTTTTTCAATTTGTGTATATATTAGGGTAAATAAATATAATTAACAAAATACCATATTGAACTATTTGGTATTATAAGTAAAAACAACGTTTTCAACTACTAAATACGTGTAAAATATTGGGGGCACAAACACCAATTGGCGCTGTTCCAAAATTGTTTCTCAAGTCATTTATTTTTCGTCTATTTACACCATTTCACTATTTCGCCGGTTGTGCGTTGGCATTTGTACTCTTTGGTGCGTCGTCGCTTTTGGTCTTCAGATTCTTCAGCTGTTCCTTTTGCTAATGTTTGTGAAAGTGAAAGCAAAAGTATAAAAAATATACTAAATTAAGTAGTAAAATTTCCACGCACCTGTTTGTAGAAGAATTCCTCCTCGCGTGCTGCCTCCATTTTGCCGAAAGAGCCGCCTGCCTCGCGTATGGAGCCGCCACCGCCGCCACCCTTGCCTGCGCCGCTACCCAATTCACCGACTTGCGACATTTTGCGACAACTAAATTCGTAAATGTAATTTTTTATAGCTTGTCCGCTGCTACTAGCTATATTATATAATCTATGAAGAAGCTGGGAACTGACTTACTGTTGTTTCAACGCTTGTACCACAACGATTGAGCGACGTGCTAGCATTTCTGCGCTTTTTATTTCACTGCTAAAACCGTATTTCACAAATTAGTGTTTTTATTATTGTCACTAATTTGTTTAAAAATAGTTTTATAGCACTAATCACAAGTTGTTTTCGTTTTTCAAATGTGTCTCTTCGCGTTTGTCTGTTTCCGTGCTGAAAGAATGTTTGTTTTAAGATACTTTTTAAAAAGATTTTGTTAATGATATTTGAAAATTTCATTTAAATTTCCGCTGCCTAGTGGTATTTCGGCAAAGCAATTTGGAACTTGAGCATTTCCGAATAGCCGAATTTCTTGAAATGTATGTTTCCAAAATGGAATATTGCTGTTTGTACAATGTAGATTTCCTTACGTCCACTAAATTTGTTTTGTGCGATTCAAATATCGCATACTTGTGTCGCCAATTCGTTACGGGTCATTTGCTGAAGTCGTACATTGATATAGTCCAAACAGTCTCTTTACCTACTCAAATTTTGTCCATTTGCATATTCGAGCTTCGTGTGGACATGTACGTTCAATCTCTGCTTGAAGTCCAAGTGTAACCATATTCAGTTCTTCCATTTTGCTTCCATAAATTTCGCGGTTAGACCATCGTTATAACGTAGCAGTAATCACCATTACACCGATTACTACGCTTGCTCATCAAATCGGCCATCTTTCGAAAAAATACGGTCATCATTAACGGCCAGCGTATAAATCCCACTGAATAATGTGCAGTTTATCATAACGGGATACGCCAATAACGGTGCATAAACCGTATCTCATACGAATAGCGGCTCATAAGTAGGTATTGCTGCTTGACCAATAATGCATATTTTGCTTATTGTATAAACCATTCAGCCTGAAAAGAGTCTGAAGATGATATTTCAATGAAAATCCATTCTTGCTCAGCTCAATTCCCGAACAATGAAGATTCTGGTGGTTAGGCGGCTTTAGTTCTTGGTCAATTTGATCTTGTAAGGATGTAGACCAAGATCTTTTCGCATAATTTACCACAACGACGTCACAGGGATGCTCAACGCTTGAGAACGACGTGTGAGAGACCGATTTGGGTCTTCCTCAATTGATGCGCTAGCGGCTTTCTCTATTTTTTATCTCACTGGCATGGGAACACGGGAATATTTTTTATTGTGCTCGTGGATTCAAATTATGACGATCATAAAATGGATATAGCGTTGTTAAAATTGAAGCCACTGACTCCGAATTTTGGTAGTAAATTTTGATAATTTCGACTCGTTGTTGGATCGTATATATTTCATTGATGAAAGGGCTAACCTTACTGAAGAGAAATGTCGAAAAAGCGGAAAAAATATGGCATCGTTTAATGTCCTTATCGGGGTACTTTTATAGCTCCCTGAAAATGCTAACACACTCGATGAATCCACTAATATGTTCATGTAACCCTCGAGTACTCACCCGTCCTTTTGGAAATAAAATAGTAAATTACTAGGCTTAGATGTTTCTTTTGGCAATCGCTTGAGTTTAATCTTCCAACTTTTGAAGGCAAAATATCAAAAATATATGCGTACATTTGTAATTCGACATATACATAGAAAAATTTTACTAAATAATAAATATATATATATTGTATATTTGTATATATATGGATGGCGCTCTTGGGTCACATATGCAAGTCTAAAACATATTCACATATCGATTATCTATATGTTCTATCCGCTTTTTCCACGTTTATATGTGAGTCTCGATATTCTACCGACACACATACAACAACACTTGCTGTGCGTTGGCAACGCGCTTTCACCGTTATAACTACAATATTATTTGCTTGTGTGCGCGTGTGTGAGTGTGCGTACGTGTGTGTGCAAATACGTGCAACTCTGCTTAGTTGGGCTTTTTTAAATTTCCCACATTTTTTTCCCGGAAACGAACGTACATAGTTCTAAAAAATGCTTGAAAAAATATGAAAACAAAAAAACGAAAAAAATTTAAAAAAAGCCAACTCTTGCATATAAACTTATGTTTACCAAAAAAAAAAAAATTATTTTGTTGCCTAATTTTTTCGTCTGTTCCAATAAATAAGTAAGAATAATAATTTTGAAAGGAAAAAATTTTTCACTTC
The DNA here is from genome assembly GCA_027475135.1 of Bactrocera correcta. Lineage (NCBI taxonomy): Eukaryota > Metazoa > Arthropoda > Insecta > Diptera > Tephritidae > Bactrocera > Bactrocera correcta. The sequence continues at coordinate 60,528,642 of CM050325.1, read as the reverse complement.
GTACATTGGTCACTTCGTATTTTAGCCATTGCTTCCGCTTCATTTGAAAACTGTAAGGCGCGTTGACGATTTTCCAAAGCGATATCTTCACGCATTTTCTGCTCGGCTTCCAAGTGCATTTTCTGTTCGAGCCGACGCAAGTTCATCGACTCCTGCAGCGAAGAAGACGACGACGACACACATACACACGAAACAAATACGAGTGAGAAACGAAGTACAATAATTATGCCGCTTCAGTAAGTACAACAAAGACAAGAAACGAAAGTTTCCGAACTCACCTCGGTTAGGAAATACAGCTCCTCCATGCAATTCTTATGCTTGTTCATAAAGCTCTGCTGACGATGTGCTGCCGTCAATTGATCAAACTCTTCGATCTCCTCGATTGCAGTGTTCATTTCGCTGGTGTCATAACCGGCGCCGCGCAGCGTCTGTTCGCGCATCTTGAGCAAAAGCTTTAAGTCTTGCAGCTTGAAGTAGCTTTCCTCCTTGAAGCAGCCAGCTAATTTCTCGAGACCACCACCGGGTATATGCGCACTGTATTCATTGGTGAATTGACGACTGGCGCAAAAACTGCAAAAAAGGGAGAATAAGTAAATTAAAAAATAGTTATTACGTTCATTTCGAAGTCTGCGTATTTAGGGGGTGTGTACCTCGGAAAATTTTGTTGTGCACCCAAAAGGCCGCGTTTAATGATTCTCGCCAACATATTCTTTTTTTCTTAAAAAATATATATTTTTTCGTACTAAATTATTTGATTTCCAAAAAGTTTGTACAAATTTGATTTGACGTAAAGTACCAAGATTACTGTTGGAAGCCATGTAAAGGGGGGTTTCATTTCTAGCACAGCATTTGTAAATGGATCAGTTCACAGTAGAAGCTGACTGTCTATGGTGATCAGTATGTACTACAGTGAAACCTAGTGAGAGTTGGCCATTACAAATATTTAGAAAATAATTTAAAAAAAAATATTAAAAAATTTGTTGAAATGCCTCCTCTCTTGGCCGCTTTTAGGCGATTGTTTACAATACAGATCAAAATTAAATGTTGGTTCGTAAGGAGAGATCTCATAGTAGATGATTCCTTGTCCGGTTCAGGTTCTTCTTCTGCTGGTCTTTCCATCGGAGTGGAGGTCTTCCTCTTTTTCTGCTTCCTCCGTCGGGTACTGCTTAGGATACTCTCAAAGCTTGAGTGTTTCATTCGGACGACATCACCTATCTCTCAATTCGCTGAACTATGTCAATGTCGTCGTATATTTCGTAAAGCTCATCGCTGCATCGATTGTGGTATTCGCCGTTGTCAATGAGTAAAGGACAATGAATCTGCCGCAGAATCTTTCTCTCGAAAACTCGTAACACTGACTTATCAGATGTTGTCTACATCTTATAACAGGATGGGGATGATGAGTGACTTGTAGAATTTAGTCTTTGTTCGTCGAGAGTGGCCTTTACTTCTCGATTGGCTACTCAGTTCGAAGTAGCACCTATTGGATCTGTCATCCGAGACTGTTTTGATATTTTCATTGGACAGTTTTTTTACGTGGTGAGTTCCAAACCCAGCGCACAATACCGGGCAGGGATGTTAGCCTTCTGACTTTAGCTCGCCTTCAAACGGATGTTTTTGGCTACCCAGAGGATACTGGGTCTATAACCGAAAGTCGTGAGCTGCTTGAGACAATGCATCGTTTCTGGCCACTACCAAGTGAATCAACGAGGAGTGAAGAAATGAGTCATCTCTTTAATCAGCTTGACTGATGTTATCCTACATGGCTTCGGTCCACAACTTTTCCACTTTCCAACAGTACCGGTATTTTTTAGTTTATACCTAAGACAGCTGTTTCATAAAATTTTCTTAAGTACAGTCCACACTTCCATTTACAGCCCTTATCAGATCTTTGCTCTCAGCAGCCCACTGCTTTACTGTACTCTTCCTCTTCGAAACGTTTTGTCCAGCACTATTTTTGAAACTCATTGTACTACTGTCGATTTACGTAGACTAAAAATAAGTTTGATGTTTTCCTTTTCGTTTTTATCGCACCAAAATTGATTTGTCAATTAAATTTTTGTCCAAAACAGCAACTTCGGAGCCATATAAATTCCAACTATTACTGCAAATGTTTCTTACCAGAATGGTCAGCGGTTTTATTTGCTCCAAAAACTCCAAGTAATCAAAAATTGTCACGTAGTTAAGCGTCTACTGTCGTCCTAACGGAATGGCAGCCAAAATCAGCTGATTTAAATATATTTTTCTACTAGTAAATGACGACTCTCTTATTTTACAGCAAAAATGCAAACAATTCAAACCAACGCCAACAACATGGGTCTACACAACCGCAAGGTCAACACGCAAAATCGCCGAAATTACGTAAGAAGTCGGAGAAAGGAAAGCGTTCATTGTCGAAAACTGATTCGAAGAAGTCCATATCCGACTTGTTGAAGACGCAAGGCAAAGAGACGGTGGAAAGACCCAGCAATAGCAGCTGTTGTAACAGCAATTACAGTCACGGTAGTAGTACCGGCAACGCCCACAAAGAGGCACCTAGTACTTCAAAGTCAACTTTGAAACCGCCAACCAAAGTGAAATCGGGTAGTTGGAAGCGTTCGGAAAAGCAAATATCCAGTTATAATGGCATTTCCGTTACCGGCAAGAAGTCGAAGTCGCTACGTAAGCGCTCACCCACATGGTTGAAATTCCCCAACACACCGGTGAAGATTGCCGAAAAGGTGACTTATGTGAGTACTGCCGATTCTACATCAGTTTGTCGGCCAGGCACGCTCTATTCGGATGTGCTCTTCGGCGCCGGTTCGTCCTGCCTGGTGAAAATCAAAACACTCACACCACGACGCACCGCGAATACTGCACAGAAGAAGCTCACAAAAGCGCTGCTAAAGTGCAATGGTAATGAGAATGAAACCGCTTCGGCTAGTGAAACTGAGACGGATCGTGAACACTTTCCCAGTCTAAATGGTGGCGCTGCGTCAGCTTCTACAAGTGCGGTTGCCACTACGGCCACACCCCCAGATGGCAGTCCTCAAAAGAGTAACACACCGCTTTCGGCGGTCGGTTCACCGATGTCTACGACGACAACATCGAAATCGACGGTCACCCTCATAACGAACGCTAGCAAATCGACGCTCAACGATCCGGCGTTGCCGCTAGTAGTCACACTGCCCAAATGCGATGATGACGCCGATGTTGTGATACTCTCCGAAGCGAATGGTGTTGGTGGCGCTACTGAGAATGGTTTCAATGATGTTTCGTATGGCAACTACCTGGAGCAACATTTCAAACAAATGAACGGCACCGCTGCTACAGTGGTGGGGCCAAAGACATTGGTTACAAATATAAGTGTTGCGGGGAATGACACATGGGAAGGCACAAATCTCGATGCTGGCACCGTCGTGCAGGCAGATGTGGCACTAAGCGGCTGCTTTCCACAGATTGCCACAAAACCCTTTACCATCGACATACCGCAATGGAACTTTCTGGATGCAGATGTCAGCACTACGGACTTCCTATATCAAGACGAACATTACCTAAAGGCGGAAAAAATGGCACTATCGGGTCTGAAGTTAGCACTGGGCAATGGTAGCTCTAATCCGCAGCAAGCCAAGTTCAAATTTTGAGTAAAAATAGCAATACAAAAACTTGTTATAATTTTATTTAGTCTTAACATTTTTATAATAAAAAATAACATTAAATGTGTAGAAATTGGCTTTTATTAAATGGGATAACCAAGGAGGCTGGGATATACTTAGAATTGCTATATTGAACTTTAAGTCACTTAAATTGCTGCAAGATTTGGGATTGCCTCCATTACTCATGTTCCGGATTCACGAAGTAATTTCAAGTTTTGTAGTTCCATTGTTTCCGCTCACACCTGGACACTATAGTCTCTACCAGGGGTTATAATTTCTCATAAAGCCTGCTTGGTCTGGCTTCTCTATTTCATTTTGGGATTTTTATTAATACTTTTGGATGTAGATCAGAGGACCTTGAAATTTTACTATGTTAACTTGCCAGAATTTAACCAGCTTCCGACTATGAAATCAACATAGGTTGGGCTCTCGACATCAATAATAGAGTCTGATTTGAATAAATGAAGGATTAGTTTCCAGACTGATTTGCTTAGTTGTTCTGAGCAAGGGTGACTCTGTTGAGATCTATACCGTCTGGTCCAAAGCCGAAGGTGGCGTTGGTTGGGTATTCTTTGGCAGATTTCGTTTTCAAGCCAAGGTTCGAGGCCGTATTATTTATACATTATTTGAGAAAGCTCATTGCTAGAGTTGGTTTATCCATGAGTTAACGAGATTTATATCAATGGTTCCAACAATTAACAGTAAAGTAGCGTTATAGTGGTCAAAAGTGATATAAGCCGTTCTTTTTTGTGATGAATTAAGAAGAATCGTTTCGTCTTTTGACTATCACTTTACTTTAAAGGTTATTCTTCTTCTTTATTGGCTTAGACACCGTTTACGCGAATATAGCCGAGTTTACAACAGCGATTTTCTTCTTTTCATTAGGGATGTTTTTATGTGGCAGGTCCCAAGCCAACGTACAACCCTGGGGAGGCATGTTTCGTCTTCTCACTTTAGCTCGCCTTCAAACGGATGTTTCTTGGCTACCCAGAGGTTACTTGGTCTAAGACCGGAAGTCGTGAGCTGCGTAAGCCACATGTAAAATAGTCGTTTCGGGCCACTCCCAATGACGGTCAGAGAACTTTCCTGGCATGAACTTCTACACAGGGCTCCATCCTCCACTTTAAAGCTTCATTAATAAGAAACTAAAACTGAAAATTGTATTTTTAAATATCTTTACTTTTTTCGATACTTCTTCTAAAATTATTTATATTTTTTAAATTAATTTTAATTTCTAAGGAATTTCAAAACAAATTTTAACGGTTTTCTGAGTTTTCCAAAATTTATTAACGGTATAGTTTTCATTTCCCGTCGTTTCGACAACTCTGCTTCAAAGAACTGTGAAACTTGTTAGTATTCCCACTCAAATAACTTTATTCACAAAATACACGCACACACGCTCAGTGCGCCTACACTACACTCTTTCTCTCTCTCTCTCCTGTTCTCTCACTACCACGCACACAAACACAACTGCAAATGAAAATGATAGGGAAATTCCAGAGTCCACAATGCAACTGAGCGCGCTGGAAATGCAATTAACAGAGAGAACGCAACGCGTAGCAAAGCATAGAACATGATAAAGAGCGAGAATGTGTGAGTGCGAACAAATGGCGAGCGGCTCCGGCAGTGGCGGCCATCGGAAATTCTGGTATAACGCAGTCAGCAGTAGTTGAACGCGTTGAGTGCTTGCGACATTTAGACGTGGTGCGGTCGTATCGAGAAATTGTGCGCGGAACAAACGCACCGAGTAATAATAATAATAAAATAGCTAACACAAGACTACCGAGCAGAAAAATTGTAGAAAAGGTATAAAATAAACGTACAAAGCGAATAGAGCTGCAAAACGTGTGTGAAGTAAGCGTACTTATTTAGTAATAAAGAATATTGTGGCGAATAGCGTTTAATTTATATTAAAAAATATATAACGCAGTGTATGTGTGTATGTATGTAATTGCCGAATTACGCGAAAAACGAAAGGCATACTATCTGTAATAAACGAAGTGTGGAGTGCGCGGCGGAGCATCATTTGTGCGTGTGAGCAAATTTGTGTGTTGGCGTAGCGGCAGCAGCAGTCAATGTAGGCGCCGTCGCCGCAACATATGTATATACACTACGTAAATTCAATAATAGTCAATTTTTTTTTATCGTCTGTGGCTTCTCTACCATTTTCATCCAGTGCCAGTGTCTTTTCATACAGTTTTAGTTTGGCTGTTTTGTGTTTTTTGCAATTCAGCTGGTGAGACCAAGTGAGCGAGTTGCCAGCTTGGTTTGATAAATGGCTAAATAAATCTCGTTTGAGCGCAAAGTGTTGTTGTATTGGAAAGTAAAAGAGATAATAATAAAAAAAAGAAGAATTAACTGTGTTTGGTGCTATAAATTTGTTGGCCAACTTTTTTGTTGGCTGAAGCTAAAATGCCGGTGATTAGCGCGCGCCTATGCGTCAAGACAGTGCAACAAATCAGTGGAATTTTACTTGTTTGTGAATGAACGAGCGCCTACCGCCTAGTGCATTGCCTCAGCTTGCGCATTTCGGCGTACTCATTTGCATAGCTTGAGTGCAACGAAACGCCAACGCGCTCAGTATTTGTAACGCCGTACGCCTCCACAGCGCCATAATATATCTATATATACAATATATTTGAAGAAAAAAGTGTAACAGCGCGTCTGCAAGTGCTCCACTGTAGGCGGTAAATCGTGCGGGTCGTTTGGTCGGTCGGGTGCCAACAACAATATTGCCATTGTAAAGTGCAGTCATATGCAATGTCTCAAAATGGCTGCATACAAAAAGAAAAGTGTTGTTCGAAGTTTAATATTGCCATGAAGCAGCAGTAGCGCTAGCTATGGAAATTAATTAATTAATAAATATGCTCAATTGTCGAGTGCATGCGTGCGTGCGTCGCGTTGTGTCGCGTTATTCATGCCAATTTATTGTATTTTATTTCTTTGTTTAAGCGCATTCGTGTGTGTTTTCAATTTATATATTCCAAGTTTTTATTTTTTTTCTGTCTGAGGGGTGTTGTGCGTGCGCGTGTCTATGTCAACTCCGCAGAGGCTGTGTACCTACGTCGATAACGAAATATGCGTATACTGCGCGTTCTCGCATACCGTTGCGTCCCACTCCATACTCCGCCTTTCCTTATGTGTGCGCCCTAACGTAGACCCGTTGCTTATTGGCTTTGTTTTATTATTATATTCAAGCTTTGTTTTGTTTTTGACATATTCGTGTGCATAATACGGTGCTGTCGTTATAAAAATCCTCGCCTCTGTAAATATTAACGTTTTTATTTTCAACGTAAGCGTCGCTGCCGGCTATGCGCTCTTGCGCAGCTTCCGCCGCCGTTGTAGACTACAACTTTATAAGCTAAACAAGCAATTTTCCTACTTTTTATTTTTATTTATTTATCATTATTTTTTATTTTAACGCATTTTATACTGTTGGCGCTTTCTCATTCCCTTTGGCGCATATTTATCCAATTCGGTTAAGCGGCGGCCGCTTGTGTCATCGTAATCATCACCACCATCATCTTCAAGTTCTCCAACGCGTTTTGTTCTGTTTTATATCAAGTTGTATATGTATTTACGTTCATAGTTGTCCACTGTGCTTGCACCCTGCCCTCCGGTGGCTTTAACTTCACTTAGCCGCGTCCACTACAGCGACTAACCACGCCAATAAGTTCGTTGCTTCGTCGATTTTTTTGTTTGTGTTTTCTTACTGAGAAATTTTCAATGTTTTTCTTTTCGACTTCATGGCGGCGGCGGCAGCGCGTACACTTATGTATGTATGTATTTATGCTGGCCACTTTGATGTCTGCCGACCTGTTCCGTCCATGTTTGCCAGCCTTCCTGCTGATGGTTTAATTTTCGTATATTGTTTTTATTACATTTAATGAAAAGGGGCCACAACACGCAACCTTTCGATACGTTTATGCGGCAAACGCGTAGGCATGGTGGATAAACCGGTAGTCGGTGGCTATTTTTTTTTTATTGGTCGAGTGTCCGAAGTTTCGTACGGTAGTCGGTCGTAAGCAATTTGTTATGGCATAAAAATATGAAATGAAAGAAAATAACAAAAAAAAAAAAAAAATCATTTGAAAAAATTGAATATATTTATATTAGTAAAATTTTAAATTTCGTACGCGCAAAATTAAAAAAAAGTAACGATAAAATTTTAAAATTTAAAAATGTTGAAAAATTAAAAAAGTTCGCGCGCGTTAAATAAATGAATTAATTTAAAAATGTGCAAATTCAGTGTTTATTGCAAAAAGTGTTTGTGAAAATTCATTTAAATTCGTTTTTGTCTCCCTCAGCTATTCAGTAATATTTTCAGGCGCAGAAAATAAATTTGAAAGCAAATAAATCTCTGGGATTTAATTCCTCTTTTATCATTGCGTTTTTTGTACGTCGTTTGAAAAATATCATAAAATTTATTCCCAAACGTTATCAACGTATCAAGCAAAATTAAAAACAAAACCAGCAACAACCATGTGTAATATCTACAAAAACGCATCGCCAACATCAACTACTTGGATAGCAACGTCATCGGCAACGTCGGATTCGGAGATGACGGCAGGCAAACGGCGCGCGGCTGGTGGCATTTTAACCAGTCTCACGCCAACACATGTGACCACCAGCGGTAGCAGAAAATTTTTACTTGCCGTCGCGCTGTTTGTCCTGTTGGCCAGCGTTAATGGTGCTACTGATCAGGTGAGTTAGTTAAGGCATTTTTTTAAATAAGTTTAATATATTTAATTTAATATCATGTAAACTGCAACTGTTGAGTTATAAATTTGAATTATTTCAGGGTTCAGATATAGATGTCTGATCTGAGTATGTAACTAAATGAGGTGTAGTTAGAATGAAATCAGCTAATATAATATCTTATTACCTTAAAACATCAGTGAGATTACATCTAGAGCTCAAAAATGTTTAATCTTTTATTGCAACAAAACAATTTTTTCCTCAGACAAACATGCCAAATCTTATTGCAGTTATCCATACACTTGTAGTACCTAAGCCTGAGTTGTAATGAGTTTTAGTGCCTTTTTGGAGTTCCAATCGCTAGATTTGTTGACATTTTCGGCGTTACATGCAAGAACCCATGTCTCGTCACCAGTAATGGTTTGCTTTATAAATCTTGGGTTTTCATGTGTCTATGTTTTCAATGTCTTTGACACGCTGCATATCCAAAATATTAACCAAATTGTTTTGAGTCAATCCATAAAAGGTGTTGAGATCCTATGCTATCACTCTTATACCGACAGTAAGATTTTCAAGTACTGTTTCTTTAAAATTTTACATACTTACAGACGTCATAAGGTATGTCTTCGTTGATAACGAGCTTTACTGAATGCTTCGTGCCATTAACTTTTCACTTATTTTTAAAATAGACTCTCCAAAACGCTTTCCACGAGTTCTGCTCGTGCAGCAGTGATTCTGTGGAAACAAAATTATTGATATTTTTAAATAAAAATCACCAGACAAACTTTTCGTGTTTAATTTTTCAGTTTGTGCTCGTAATTTAAATGGGCGAGTCCGGGTCAATTTTGATCACATATTATTTTTACAACTAATATGTATTTCATAGCTTTTATTTGAGTCTCACAATAAGCTGGTGTGCATTTCAGAAGTTAATATGAAAACTTTTTCGTTAAAACGACTATTATTACCCATTTCAAAACCAGTCTGTGGCTTGCAATATATATTTAGTGGGAGCTGGACTATTAAATTTTGAAGTACTCATACTGTTTATACATATTTTCGTACTCTAAAAAACATATAAAACATATTTCTGGACATTTAAGAACTTATTTTCAAGCAATTCTTCTATAATCTTCCCCTCTCTTACTTTGTACAAAATGTCTTAAATATTTTTAAGTTCTGTTTTGATGAAACTTACTTAAAGTATGAATCTATAAAATATATATTGACAAAAAACAACATTTTCACTTCCTTACATAGTCTTCACACGTTTACTTCATAACTCCCGAAAACAGCTGCTTCATTTCATCAACACTTCAATAAACGAATATCAAAGCACACATTCACCACAAAATTATTTTCCAAGAACTGAATGCAAATGAACCAAAAACAAATGGTTCGCCCGCAGCGAAAGTTATGCTTATTCTGCAAATCGTCAGCGAGCAGCACCGAGACGTCGCTGAAAGGACAAAATAATTAAAAGCAAAATTGCAAAATGCTGACAATTACGTGAATGGTTATTAAACGGTTATAAACCGCATTTAAACGGTACTTTGCGATCGGTCTGCATAGAAGAACATGTGAATGTGCAAAATATCCAAGAAAACAGCAAAATATACAAGTATGTGCACATACGCGATGGAAGGCTTGTATGATGGGGAAACCGATGGAAAAACTGTAAATACCTGAAGAGAGCGGTGTGGACAGCTTATGGGCATATGGGCGACTATGGCCTCTTGAGCCAGTGAAAACACATTGCTCACACTACGCTTCACCCGCGCAAGTGTTTGTTTTTGCGCTGACGAATGTCTATCCAACAACTGCATTGCCGATTTGTAGGCAGATGTCGGCTCGTTAAACGCAGTAGTTGTCCATGTGCGCAGTCAAAAAAGACATATAGTACATACACATAAGAAAAGTAAAAAAACCTTGCGAAATCGTCACAATCTTCACACAATAAGGAAATGGAGTTTCACTTGGCTGCTACAATGTTTGCTGCCGCTGTTGTTGCTGTTGCTACTACAATAGTTCCTTCTATATACAATGTAACCAGTTCGACCATTACAAATGCTGTACTTTGTAGGTGCCGCTATTGTTGTTGTAGTTTTTGCTGTTGCTGCGGTGGCTATTTGTTTACTAGTGCTTGTCTGACGGCGGTGCCATTCATTGCAATTGCCTGGCCCATTGTACGGACGTTATTGCTCGCTAGAGCTTCTATTCATCAGGCTTTGCATTTATCAGTGGGTCGGTTGTTCAGTTTTGTTGTTGTATTAATACTTGCAACTACTGGTTTTACACTGAACACTTCAAAAAATGGTCACCTACTATACTCCCAAAGAGACCGTCATGCTTGCATAGAAGTATGGAAGTGGTATCGAATATTTAAGCGCATTAACCATGCAACACCGTAGTTTCAATACGGTCCTTTATGGGTTATGTGTGTTTTTTTTTTTGGTATTTGTAGTCCGTGTGCAATCGTAGTTGTTGTTTGTCATTTCTATTTCATTTGTCTGGTGCCAGCTACTGACAACTGTCACTCCAGCAATTTGACGTTTGATGTATTATGGTTGTTGCAATTGACTGCATTCTTATTGTTGTTGTTTTCATTTTTACCAGCATTCATTGCGAGTTCAGTAGTTGTTGTATGGAAAGATTGTACTGTGGAAAACCAAAAATTTTGTAGATTTTTTGATATTTTTTGTGTGGCGGTGGCATAGTTATATGCCTGTAGTATAGGTATTACAAATATCAGAGTGTTTCTCCGTTAGTTTTGTCGGGGAATGAGAGTTATTATTGTTCATTGAAGTGTCTATTTACAACACCAGAGCATGATGTATATTGTAACAGGCTTAGTATTGTTCCTTTAACATACCACTTAAAGAGTTTCAGACATGTAATACCTACCTATGTAACTTTATTAACGGCATGACGAAAGATTACAGTTAAAACTATATATTTGTTTCTTTTTGTTCGGACCTAGGATTAGAGTTAAAACTACATATTTTTTTCTTTATGTACGGTATTAAAACAAAAATATGGGCCCAGTATTAAGTCATGGTCTTAAAAAAATTTAATGCTGATCTTAACACGATTTTGTTCAATACTTGCCATTGCTGATAGTTTTCTTCTGGTTGAGCTGATTTTATATATAATCTCGTGATCATTAAAGATAAGATAGATAAAGTCGTCAGTGACTATCAGATTTTTTGAGGTCATATAATTTTAGAATATTTCCGAAAGCTGAACTTATAGAGTATGTTTCAAGTTAGAATATTTATAAGTTCGGATTTTTTTACTATAAATATATTAATTCAAAAGTTGATTGTAAAGAGCATTAAATTAAATAAAAATTATAATTTTTGTCTGTCCAAGGGGCGCAATTTAGCAACACTATTTGTTTTATTTTTACCACATTCTTAACTAAAACTTACTTGAGTTATTAAAAAAATTCCTAGTAGACCTTTTGACACTTACGAATCGTTGATTGATTCTAGGAATTCGTTTTATGAAGCAAAAAGAGAATATATTTTTCATGATAGAGTATCAGCATAAAAAATATCAAAATCTTTCTTCAAAAAAAATCAAAATCTTTTTTTCCTCAGTGGAAGTTTGAAATCATAGTTCACGCATATGGTTTTGATGTCTGGCAACTGTGGGCAAAAAATAGTAAGACTTTATAATTTAAATTTCGCGCAAAAATCTATGCGTCGAAATATTCGTTTTTTAGTTTGATGTGACTGTCAGTAATATCTCTGTAAAATGTGCATCAAAATAATCATTATTGTTTAGCATACGATTGTCTTTCTCCAGTACATTAAGCGCATTCGGCGATTTTTACGATGAGCCAATTATTCAACAAAGAAGTTCCATTAAGGTTTGAGTGCGGAATCAAATTTCTGGTGCCGAACGTTCGGAATGTTGAAAAAGGCTTTCGGTGATAATTGTTTGTTGCGATTGTTGATTTGTACCGAATGCTTTTGATTGGTACAAATTATTCAAACACGTTGATGACGAACCACGTTCAGGACGGCCATCAACCTCAATTGATGATTAACACGTCAAAAAAATTAAGGAATTGGTACTTGAGAAACGACGGTTAACAGTCCGAGTTCTTACTGACATCGTTGAAATATCGGAAGGATCAGTGAGAACCTTTTTGAATGATCAATTGGGCCTAAGAAAAGTGAAAGCACGATTGGTTCCTAAATCACTAAATTTTTTCGAACACAGCGTCGCGTTAATGTATGTGAAACAATGCTCTCCAACTACCAGGACGTCTTGAAATGTATAATTACTTGCGATGAGTTTTCGATCTAAGCTTACAACCCTGAAATAGATGATCAATCGGCCGTATATCGTCATAAAGGTGTGGCGAAGGCGAAAACATCACGTGAAAGCAAGTCAAAAATCAAAGTAGACAGTTTTCTTCGATTAGGGAGGTGTGGTGTACTCTGAATTTCTTTCCGACCGGAATTATGGTCTGACAACTCTTGGTAATTGCACAATGATAATGAACCGTCGCACACTGTATTGATTCTTCGCGTGTTTTTTCAAATTTTCAAGCAATATCGTGACTTCGGCCTATTCAACAAAGTCAAACGATCTCCGGGTAACCGTTTTGAGTCAATCGAAGTCATTAAGTTCCGGAAATTGACTTTAAACAGTGTTTCGAAGATTGGAGAAAACGTTGGCACAAGTGTATTGGAACCAAAAGGATTATTTTGAGGGGGACGACATAGATTTCTTAGACAATTCTATTAATTTAATATAATATATTCATAAGCTATGCAAGGGATATGTAGTAAGTTTGCCATAATTCTGATAAATATTCAAATATAAACTCATATGGCTACACTGCATTTTCCTTCTGTGCAAAAACATTGCAAAGAGGAGCCTATAATCCGTCAACTTATCAACTTTTGGGATGACTTCAACAGATTGAGAAAACTGTTAAATTATTATTTTCTATTTAAAAGTTATTTTCATTTAATTCTATTTTTAATTGCTAAATTTAATTTGCAAGCCAATGCACAAAGTTTGCAAGCAATAAATTCCACAAACGCGGAGCCCACACGCGGCAAACATAAATGACTTCACTGACTCAGCCGCAGCCGCGACGGCGACGGCGACGTCGACGACAGCCAGCGTCAATAAAAGGCAATCAAGGCAGATACACGTAGGAAGCGGTTATGCTGTCACGCTCTAACCCAGGCGAAGTGAACGGTTAAAAACAGCTATTGGAAACGGATGTGATTTCCATGTTTTGAAAGCGGTGGCGGCGGGCGGCAATGCCAACACAAGCGAGGCAGGAAAGAGCAATGTTGCATTCGTGGAGTGATATGCGTTAAACGTTGTTTTTGTTTTTGCATTTTTTTGTTTGGTTATGGCAAACTGAATGCACATGTTTTGTATACAAATGAAGGCAGTAAGCAGCAGAATTAGAATAGAAAAGCGTACAAAAGCGAATGAGCGAATAAAAGTGTGCTTGAAGTGTGGACAGAAGTTAACGATAGAAGAAGAAGCAGCAGCAGAAGAAGAAGTAAATCCAATCAGCTTGGAAGTATAGTACAAGATAATGTAGGGAATGCTCTACTCCGAGAGAGTGATAGCGTGAGAGTGCCAGGTAGATTTGGAAGGTAACTCAATGGAAGTGTAAGAGAGCATAATGAAGTAAAATGAGCAACTGAAGTTATTGAAGAGCAATACTATTTGTAGCTGAAGAAGAGGATGTAAAAGAAGCGTGAAAAAAGCGAAGGCGTAAGCGGGGTGTTTATTTGGTGTTGTGTTTGTTGGATAAAAACAGCAGAGTGCCTGCTGGAGTTTTAAGGGCGACGAAGTTGTTGACAAAAGATACAAATGAAAATAAAAACTGAAGTTACTGACATCGTGAGAGTATGTGTGTGTGCGTGTGGCATAGAATGATGAAGAAGTGATATAAAAACAGCAAAGGTCTAAGCTAAATATAAAACCAGAAGAGCAGAAGAGAAAATAAAAAACGAAATGAAAACATGGAAAGGAAAATTGTCGAGAGCGTGTTAATGTATGGGCCGGAGCAAAGCCAAGAATATACTCGTAATTATAGTGGCAGCAGCGTGAAAAAACACGCTAGACAGTTACAACAAACACGCTGGCGTTCATAGGTATTCGAGCAAAAAACGCTCGCCTAGGTACAACAACAGCAACTAATGACACCAGAGGTGAGACACCAGTGTTTAGGACGTTAGTAATGGCATGCGTGTGCGTCGACTGCGACGGCAACTGCGGCAGCTACGCATAAACAGCGCCAGTGACCGCGCTGCATGTGCAACGGCCGCAATGCCGCATATGGTGAAGCAAGGAGGGTAGAGCAGCGTAAAGCAATGTGTCAATACGGCGACACAATGCGCTGTTGCCATATTTCAATTTTTGTGGCTTGTCATCTGCGGTATCAACGTTGGCGCATCCGCTGTATCTGCTGCCTGCTTACTGTCTATCGCTCGCTGGCTGCATGGTTAATACATAGTTTGTTGTTGGTTGTAGTTGTTTGTTTGGGTATTTTTTCGTGTCTGCACTATGCGTACATTTGAGTTTATGGGTTTTTTCTGCGTAGTTTGAGTATGTGTGTGTGAGTTCGCTTAATTTTGTGCGACAGCGTGTTGGCCGCCTGCCTTTGGTTCGTGTGCTGTTGTTGCGCGGCGTTTTGGAATTTTCTGTTTTTGTTTATATTTCGCAGCAAGTTTTTTCTTGTGATTCCATTTTATTTCTGTATTTGTTTACTTCAGTTGCGTGTATGCGCGCATTTTGACATTTCGCTTCGGGGTAAATTAATAATAACCAAATTTATGAATCGTTTAGTTTCTGGTGCACTGTGAATTTGTTTGTTTGTATGTATTTCGGTATCAATAAAATTTTCTCAAATAATTCTTGGTTTGATATTTCACAGATGCAGTTAAATAATGGGTTGAATGCTAGATTCTTTACTTTTTTTTATAAATATACTTACAGTTGTCCACAAAAAAATAGGAGTGACCACATGGGAAAAACGAATTGTTAATTTTCATTAACAAAAATGTTTTATTTTTTCAAAATATTTGCATAATGTAATTTGCTAAAGACCTATTAATATTTCCAGATTCCATCTATTTCAATTAAACATAAGCAAAAATTTATATCGCAGTTTATATCAAGTAAACTAAAAAACTAGTTCCACAAAAAAATAGGAGTATTTTATATAATAAGAGGCCGTTCTATAATTTTAATATATATTGCTTCCAAAGTTTCACAGAATATTAAAATATATAATATTTCGATGAATAACGTCGATTTTTTTAATACAGCATCACATCTCCGAGGCATGGAGTCTATGAGATCCTGGCAACGTTTTATTGGTATTCTTTTCCAAGCCTCTTTCACTACTTGCCACAAATCTCTCGAATTGGTTGGTTTCTCTTCAGCTACTTTCTTGTTGATATCTGTCCATAGGTTTTCAATGGGGTTGAGGTCAGGAGACTGCGCAGGTCACCACATAACCTTAACTCCATTGGCCCTAAACCATTTTTTTGCGCACTTGCTGGTACGTTTAGGGTCATTATTCTATTAATATACCCATATCAATGACATATTCCGTGAGGTACCACATACCATTACCTCATCGAATATTTTGACATATACCCTTTGGTCCATGATGCCTTCAATTAAGTGTATTGGACCAACACCACAATGTTGAAAAACAACCGCATACCATCATTTGACATCGTCAAGTATAACGGTTTTTGTGGTACACCGGGGATTATATTCTGAGTTAGGGGGACGTCGAACAAAGTTCCTAGATTCTATACTACCAAATAACTCAACTTTGGATTTGTCTGACCACAATATGTTTCGCCATATAGACGCGGGTCAGGAGCCATGCTCATTTGAAAATTCTATGCGGGCTTCTTTGTGTTTCTTTTTTAATGGGGTCTTTTTCGTGGACTTCTAGTAAATAATTTGATCTGCTCCAAATGTATACGAACAGTTTCAGTATTAACTGAAAAATTTAGTTCGTCATGGATGCTTCTGGCTGAAGCAAAAGGACCACCAGTACTATATTGCGATCGTCTGCAGTGGATGTTTTGCGCTTTTGTCTACGAGTTTAATTTTTGTTTATATAATTTAAGGCATTTGCTATCATTTGAGAAGAGCATTTTACGATTTTTTGGATCTCTTTATAAGTTTTTCCTAGTTTTCTCAATTTTTTTTGTCGTTTTCCGCTTTTCCTCTGTACAATGATTTCCTCTACCCACTGGAGAAAAACCCAATGATTAAATAAAATAATTACTAATTTAAATTGCTGCTAGATTACGGAACTATACTTCTTTTTCTAATTTTGTATATATTTTTTATGTTAAGAACTATTTTGAAAACGAAATATCTAACACTCCTATTTTTTTGTGGAAAGCAATAACAAGTGTCTCCGAGAACTAGCAAAGCAGAAGTAGAACAGCAATCAGCAGAATAAAAATTTGTTTTGTATTTTAATGCTAGTATCCCGGTATGTGTACCGTTATTGTTTCGCGTCCTTTACTTGTGAATTAAAAAAGTTATGCAGCTAAACAAATTTTTCATAGTGGCACTCCTATTATTTTGTGGACAACTGTATGTATGTATGTATGTACATTAGAGAGGGTCGGCTTAAAGGAGCCACAAAAAAATCGCGCATGCGGGAAATATTATACTGATTATTCTAAACAACTTTGCGTAAGTGTTTGTGGACCTTACGCCGGTTTCGAGGCAGCGATTTTTAAGGTGAAGTTTAAAAAATCTGAAAAATCGATTGTAAGGGAACTAAGTTAAGACGTAGTGAAACGAGCAACTAAGACGATGAACGCAATGGACTCTCAAAGGACGTTGTTACCGACGAAAACATTAAAAAGTCCACTCAAAAATTTTGGATTACGGTAAAGTGAAGATATTCGAGATAACAGGCACACTAAAGATATCAACTGACTGTATACATTATATTATTCTATAATTTTGGGTATGAGACAGCTCTGAATAAAGTGGGTGCCTTCCGAGCTCACTTGTGACCAAAAACAACGACGGGTTGAAGATTCGGTACAGTGTTTGGAGTTGTTCAAGCGTAATAAATCCGAGTTTTTGTTTTGATATGTGACAATGGTTGAAACATGGCTCCACCATTTCGTACTGAAGTCTAATCGCCAGTCATCCGAATGGACTGCACTCGATGAACTCGTTCGAAAGCTTGGAAAAACGCAACAGTCGGCTAGAAAAGATATGGCGTCGGTATTTTGGGATTCACGTGGAATAATTTTTATTAACAATCTTGAAACTTGATAAAGTGACAGATGATAAACAGCGACTATTACATATCGTTATAAAAGGACACAATCCCCGAAAAACATTTGTATTTGAAGAAAGCTGCATACCAAGACAGAGACCGCGTCACATATCAGTGAAAACGATTCTCCAGATCCGACCCTCAACGACTATTTGTTGTTCTTAGATCTTAAAAGAATGCTCGCTGGGAAGAAATTTTCGTCGAATGAAGAGGTGACCGCAAAAACTGAGACCTGTTTTGAAACAAAGAACAAATTGTAGTACAAAGATGGTATTGAAAAACTGGAAGGTCGCTATAATAGGTCTATCACCATTCAAGGAAACTATGTTGAATTAAAAAAAAACGAATTTTGCCAAAAATGTGTTTTACTATGGTAGATTGGGGACTTTTCAATTGAACTGTTATGATTTGAACAAAATGTCGACCGCCACGCCACCGTTTACATATGTATTTGTATATCTCCACTTTTTTACACAAATTTTCGATGACCCGGTGCAGCTGTTTGGCTGGTATTTCGCCTATAGTGCGCTGAATGCTCTGAAACTTTGATTTAACATACCCGCAACAAAATAATCTAAAGGTGTTATTTGCATGATTTTCGAGGGCATTTGACTCAGCCATTTCTTGAAATTAACGTGTCGCCGAACATTGCACGCAATATGTCCATATTTAGACACGAATCATCAGACGGCGCACCGTCTTGTTGAAAATAGAGATCGCCCGAGTCGTTATCATCAAACCCCGGGGAAAGGCTCGGTGAACTTCGTGCTCTACCGCTTACGAATATGGTAACGCTTGGTATTGATGAAAAAAATAGGACACAATAATGCCGTCCTTCCCCTGTCCACACCAAACGCTATCGGTCTACAAAAGTGGACCGATAACGACAGAAACATCATATTTTTTCCCGCTCTTTAAGTATTTATCTTCAGTAAGGTTTTCTATTTAATTATGGAAATATATACTTGTAGAAATTATTAAAATTTACTTCCGAAATTCGGAATCAGTGGCCTTAACTTTAAGAGTGTTACGTCCAATTTATAGTCGTCATAATCGTACTGTCAGATCAACCATTGATCATCTAGTGGAAAAATTTGAATCCAGAGGCACAGTACAAAATGGTCTCGTGCCAGTGAAACAAAGAAGTGCACGTAGTGTCAAGAATATCGCTGCCGCTATCGCATCAATTGAGGAAGACCCAAATCAGTCTCTCACACGTCGTCATCAAGCGTTAGGCATCTCTTTGACGTCATTTTGGTGAATTTTGCAAAAATATCTTGGCCCACATCCTTACAAGTTCAAATGAGCGCAAGAACTGAAGCCGCTTGACCGCCAGAATCATCGTAGGTTTGTGAATCGGGCTGAGTAACAACTTGAAAATGATCCGGTATTTCATTGAAAAATCATCTTCAGCGAAGAGCAAAATATGCCGAAAAAATTACCGTTTGGTGTGGTTTATGGACCGGCAGCATCATTGGGCCGTATTTCTTCCGTAATGATCAAGACCGGCACGTTACTGTGAAAGGGAATCGTTGCCGCTCAATATTTTTGGCCCGAATTGGATGATATGGACTCGGACAATACGTGGTTCCAACAGGACGGCGCCACGAGCCACACAGCGAATGTCACAATCGATTTATTGAAAACCATGTTTGGTGAACGTGTTATGTCACGGAATGGCCCAGTCAATTGGCCGCCTCGGACGTGCGATTTGACGCCGTTAGACTATTTCCTGTGTGGCTATGAATTTCATTGATATCCCAAACCTCTTATTGAAAAATCCGTTATTTGATCAAATTTGACCTGGATATTTTTTGATAGTCCGGCTCAAATTTGTTCAGCTTAGTATAGCAAGGTTCTTGCTCTGCATGTCACCTTATCTATTGCCGAGACTGTTATGGCTTTCTTTCTACAGTTAATCTCCGTTTTAATTACATGCTTCAAAGCGCACGATAATAAATATTTAGACATAAATTATGTTATATAAGTATAATACCTACGCGTGCATATCTAGTCGATAAAAAAACAGAGAAATATACTTACATATCAATATCAATCAATGACTTTTCTTTCTTTCCTCTTCCATTTTCTCCTACTTAAGCATGTAACCTCAAAGAAACCGTTGAGATATGCGATTACAACGCTGATAATCGAAAAATCGAAAATGACATCTTTTGATCAAACATGGAAATTGTATAAATTGATTTCAATTAGCACACACACACTCCCATAAGACTTCTATCTAAAGTTTTCTCTTATATTTACAAACATACATACGTATAAGCAGATATATCAAAGCAGCCTTAGCATGTGGACAAACAAACAGAAGACAAAAGCCGATGAGCTGGCCAAGTTGACGGACACACTACTGGGAGTCGCTATTGAGGCGCTGATTGGGCGGCAATATCGGAAAAAGTAGAATAAAAGTCAAAAGTATAGTGCTAGCGAGGCGCCGAGGGACCCACACACATACATACGTATGAGTGAGAGCATAAATAAGAAGATGCCCACATGGAGTTGTATACATACTTGTATATACACATAAACATGTTGTGTGTTTATTAATAGGGATTTGTACCCGAACACGATTGTGTGGGTTTTTATATCCGATGCTTGCAACAGATTAGATGCGGCCAGATTCTATACAAATATACATACATATATACAACTGTATCATTGTTGATGCTTTGCAATCACATTTTCTTGTTTATATTTTAAGCCTTTTTTTGTTTGGCTTGTCTCCATTTCTACTCTTTCGACGTTTGTTTTTTCCCATTACTACTTTTTTTCGTTTCTTCATTAATGACATGTAAACAAATGCGTTTGTTTAGTGCCAAAGACCCGAGCAATTTGAGTGGGCGGCGGTGAACTTAAGCCGTTGGCTGCCTTGCTACAGCACCACAGGGGAATACCCATTCGCACAACAACAAGGCAATGACACGACTCGAGTAGCGTTGAGTTGAAAGTGAGTCGAGTGGAGTGAAGCCACACTAGAAAGGCGTCGAATATCAAGCAGCGGGCGACAGGCGCTGGACTCACACAATTACAAACGTATCATGTACATATATATGAGATACATATGTATGTAGGCATGTGTGTCAGGGGGGTCGTTTGGCTAACTGGCAGTTGAGTTGACTAACGTGGCTTGTGCATTAAGAAGGCTAATTTGGAGAGACCATGCAACTTTTATGTTTTGATTTTCACTTCTTTTTACCGTTTTTATAAGCAATTGCTCAAGTATATATACATACATAGAACTGCAACTGAAATTTGCCTCATGTTTGGGTCACCATGCAGCATTGCTCATAGTTTGCCATTAACACATCACTTCATCAATTTAACAAAAACAAAGACAAAAAAAAAATCCCATAAAATATGCATTTTAAGTGCAATTCAAATATAGTATGTTTATTATATTTTCAACGTGTCGCCACTAGATTATGCTTAAATCGAAAAATGCCAACTCTCTGTCATTTCCGGTTTGTCTGTGTGACATTTGACATTCACATTCAGAGAATCGCCTTTGTATGCACACACACACACACATGTTGCATGCATACAAACATACATTTGTGTGGTATGTAAACCCGACTTTGGTTAAAAGAGTGAGAGCGTGCCACACGCGTTTAAAAACATGTGTGGCATGTGACAAAGTCATTAAAAATACTGAGAAGCAATTAAAATGTTGACAGCCGGCACAAATAGATTGAAAATGTGCGTTTTTGTATGCATAAATCGGCTGGGCGAAATACACTTTCAGACAAACAGAATTATCGAGCGTGCCTAAATAAGTGACATCTTTTCTGCCTCTTCTTCTTTTATGCAATAATATTGTTGGAATTAGTCCAGCGCTTCATAGTTTTAAGTCATCGGAATCTATTTTGTGTCGAAAATCTAGTAACAGAACTCGTTTTGAGGATTTTTGTAATTTACCTTCATGTGAGTTTTGCAATAAGTGCCCTACGTGGACCCAAAACCGTCAGTTCTATGTTAGTGGAATGCAACCGAATTTAATCGTGGTCTGTTATTGTGAATGTTTTATGCCGATAACAATTGCATAAATATGTAAGTTTTCAAGCCCTTATAGCCCGATCGAAAATGGACAATCGACTCTGCGTAACTGGAAAGGATTACATTTTTTTCCAGCAAGAAATGTTAACGCGGCGGTATAAATAACAGTATAAATATTAGGGTGATTCAAAAAATTTTGTTGTTTTTTCGATTGGTACTCGGAAAAATAGGTTCCTAGATACCTCTCAGAAAATCTCTCCAAATATGAGTTTTTAATTGTAACCGGAAGGTCCTCCTACATACAGTTTTCTATTATTTCTTATTATCAGATAGAAAAATTTATATCTCGCTGCCAACTGCTTGAAAAAATATCTTGTTCCTTAGATTTTGTAGGAAATTGAATGCACTAAAAAAGGTTTCCTATGATTTTTTCGCAAACCCAACCGTTTAAAAGATATTAATAGTTAAAGTTTGTTTTTGCGAAAATTTTTTATTTCCTTTTTTGATGATTTTTGCGAAAATTTTTTATTTCTTATGACTTTTATAACTTTAGGTCTTTGAAGTAGAAGTATTAATTAAATTTGAGCTATGTTAACTAAAGTTAATTTAATTTAAGTTAAGTCAGCTTAAGTTAAGTTAAATTAAGTCTACTTAATTTACGTTAAGTCTGTTTACGTTATGTTAAAAAACTTTAAGTAAAGTTAAGTCAACGTAAGCTAATGGTATTTTAAGTTAAGTCATATCATAATAAATTAAAAATAATAAATTAAATTATAATTGAGTTAAATCATATGCTTAATTAACAAAATCTATGACTAGTTAAATAAAGTTACGTTACGTTAAGTTGACTTAAATTAATGTACTTTAAGTACGCCTAAGCAATTCACTTGAGTAACGTTAAGTCAAGTTAAGTTACGCCAAAATTACTTAAATTAGTTAAAGTTATGTTAAATAGTCTGAAATTACATTACAGTTAAAATGTCTATTAAGGCATTTGAAGGAAAATTATATAAGTTAAGTTACGTCAACTTAAGTTAAGTTACGTCAAGTTTGTTTAAGTTATGTTAAATGGTCTTAAGTAAAGTTAAATCAACTTAAGTTAAGTTATGACATTTTAAGTTAAGTTAAAGTGGTCTTAAGTAAAGTTAAATCAACTTAAGTTAAGTTATGACATCTTAAGTTAAGTTGAATTATTTGCAGAATTAATAAAATCTGAAAATAGTTAAATAAAGTTAAGTTATTTTGGCTTAGGTTACAGCATTTTAAGTACACTTAAGTTGCCTTAAGTCAATTCTAGTTAAGTTGTGCTAAGTCGACTTAAGTTACGTTAAGTCAAGTTAAGTTAAGTTATGGCAGAGTAACTTAAGTTGCATTACGTTATGGTAAATAGTCTTAACTTACGTTATAGACATTTTCAGCTAAGCCATTTGAAGGAAAATTATATCAATTAAGTATGAGATAAGTTAATTTAAGTTACATTAAGTCTGCTTAAGTTAAGTAATGGTATTTCAAGTTAAGTTGAAACTTTTACAGAATTAATAAAATCTAAGATCAGTTAAATAAAATTACGTTATGTTAAGCTGACATAAGTTACGGTAAGTTAGGTTGGCTTAAGTTACGGTACTTTAAACACACTTAAGTTGCTTTAAGTCAATTATTGTTAAGTTGCGTTACGTCCACATAAGTTACGTTATGTCACCTTAAGTTATGTGATAGTAGTTTAAGTTAAGTTGAGTCATTTGAAGAAAAAATATATTAATTTAATACAAGTAAGTTAAGTAAAAATAATTAAGTTACGTTAAGTTTGCTTAACTCAAGTTACGCTAAGTTCAATTAAGACAGTGGTGTTAAATGACCTTAAGTTATGTTAATTTATGGCAGTTTGAGTTAGGTTGAGTCATTTGAAGTTACGTTCCACGTTAATTATTTCCACTTAAAGTGAACCCTTAAACCAATTTAATATTTTCCAACTTCGTTCAAGCAGCCAAATGCCGTAGAAAACATATTTAATTTATATTAAAATTCCTTATTTCAAAATAAGTTCATTATACACAATGCTTGCGCCTGTATATGTAATAATTACAAATATTAATCCTTTACTCATGCAACCTCAGCTCTTTTGTTTACAAATGTTTATCGTGCCGAAATAAATCTCATTGGCAAGCAGTCGCGCCAACACACGGCTCGCTTTCAGCGCGTACCGCCAACACCAGCAAACACACTCACATACATACATGACTTTATATGAGACAATGGCCGCTTTATATTAGAAAGTTATTTCGTTGCGATGTCAGATGACGATTGCCAAAGTTGGCGAGTTCAAGTTGGCATACACACACATTCATTGTATATGTGTGTGTGTGCTACTGTCAACTACAAACATAATGAATACACACGCCATTAGCCTTTAACCCTTTTGCTGAAACCTCAACTTAATTGTGAATAATTTAGGGAAATGAGCATTGTATTACCCGCGCCAACCCCTACCTCGTGCGCCGGCTGTTTGTGCCACTATTCGGCGCTGCTTCATTATATCTTTGCCACTTAGTTTGCGCGCGGCTGTGTGTATGTGTGGCCGCTGGCAACAATTTGGCGCTGTCTACTTAAGCTACCGGGTGGATTGTTGCCAATTTAAGCCGCTTACGTTTGCACCGAACTCAGCTTACAAACACATGTAAACATATGCACTCACACACACACAAGCGCATGCAAAGATTGGCGTATACAATTTGGCAATGGAGCCAACCATATTCGTAAGCAATTCGAAACGCCGCGACATGCCACGCGTCGCACACCGCGCTCATAGCGAGTAGCTGCGCTGCTGGTGACGGGTGTGGCATTGCAGGTCCAAATGCAAGCGGCGAAGAGGATATCGAATTCATTTCGCACACCCACCCAAAAATTGCGGTAGCAACTTGCGACGAGTGTTGCGTTGCGGCGGCAAAGCGAGGGGGCGGAGTTGAGGGCAGCAGTTTTGTAAATCATTAAAGTTGGATGCCATTAAGAACATAAAAAGTGTACATATGTATAGATATACTATTATATATAGTATACATATGTGCTCGTATTGCATGCGAATAGCGGTTGCATTCGCTTCGATGGGGCTTCAGTGCGATATGTTGCCTCAGTTGCGGAGTTTCATTTTAGCTCATTGCTGGATTTGTCAAATATATCATGCATTCGCTTTATCTATACATACATATGTATATATATGTATATACAGGGTAGGCCATTTAAAGTTGACCCATTTGTTTGTTTGCCAAAATTAAGGCGTCGCGGATAATCAGCTGGGTTTAGTTTTTGTGCCATTTGAATTTTATATGGAAACATCTTCAAATCTTTATGAATTATGCGTCGGAGAGTGGTGCGAGAGATGTCTAATTCCTGAGAGCGGCGATAACTCGATGTCGATGGAGTCTCCTCAATACTGGCTCGTACAGCTTCGATATCTTCATCAGAACGTCTTGTGCGTTGTCTGGATGCATGACTGGCATTACTAAGATTACCGGTGTTCGCAAATTTTGCGTATAAAGACTTAATTGTGTTCTTAACTGGAGCACTTTTCACTTTATTTTTTTTGCGAAACGCACGTTGAGTTAACACAATTGAAAAGTTATTTTGAATATAAAGCTGAACAATTTCAGCGCGTTCTTTTGGAGTGTACTGTTCCATGGTATAAATTGTCTTCGAATGACGCTTCTAACGCGGTATGACATTAGCCGATTTGTCAGCGCTGTTAAAAGTTACAGCGTTGCCAGATGGGTTCACTTTAAATGGCCTACCCTGTATATATATTTTTTATATACATATGTATAAATAGTTCTATGCAACCCTTTAAAATAGCTAACTTGAAATAAAAGTCTCTAAGTACGAAAAGTACACCTTTGACATTTTCGCCTTTTTTTGCCACTTTTTTTTGACTTTTTGAGCAACATGAATATCAGCGCTCTTGTAAAACTAAACTTGAATAAATGAAAGGGTATTTAAATTTGTTTAATAGTTGTATTTTATACCCAGCGCTAGCTTTAATAATATATTAATTTAACCTTGGACGGGCTTCGCTGTTTTGTTCCTGTTGGCAACTAACAAAGCACGTCCAGGGTTAAAATTTTCTTCCTGGAAAGTAACTTTGTTGACGAAAAAACACTTTTATATGTGTGTTTTTTATTAACCGATCAGCAATTCTGGCTTGGTTTACATATTTTTATTTCTGCGCCAAAATGTAGGCTACATTAATTAATTTATGGCTTGACGAACAAATTTTAGATCAGGGTAGATATTGTTTGAAACAAAAAAAAAATTAAAAAAAGTTTAAATCAAATTTTTGGAAAATTTGTAAAAAAAAAAAAATTAAAAAAACTCAAAACCTTGGTTATTTCAATTTTTACATATATTTTTAGTTTATGTTCAAAAGGTGTTAATACAAAATTTGCAGATCTTATCTTTACCTACAACTTTGTCATATTATTTTTTTTTTTTGAGAATCACAGTTTTGTCGAAAATCGAGCTAAACCATTTGCAACACTTAAAAATTCCAACACGTAACACCTTCCCCACTGCTCGTCACTAGATCGTTCATAAATTATCTTTCCTTTCATTTTGGTTAGTTTTTCTTTCGTATAAAAGGAGACTGTAAACCTGAAATATAATGTTTTTTCGCTTATTTCAGAAATATAAATAAAAGTAATATTTTAAATAAAAAAAAAAATAATTTAATAAAATAAATGTATCATAAAATATTAAGGGGGTATTCTACTCTAGAATTTTGAAAAAAATCGATTTTTTTTCATATATTTAAGGTTTAGACTTTTAAAAATATGACCTTGGAAGGATTTTACAAAATTCAACTTATTTTCGGAGATAGAGCCGATTTTGTGAGGTGGCGTCCGTGTTCAATAGAATTGTCTCCTAAACTTTAAACGCGTTTTTCTCGAAACTACTTTTTTCCACACGGTACCGGCATTACCTCAAGTTCTATATAACCGATTTACTTGAAATTTTGTGTGAACCTTCTTTATATAATTTTTTATCGTTCCTACTAGCATTGCGTCAAAATTTTTATTTTTAATATTTAAAAAAAATTCAGGAATTTCAAAAAATCGTAAAAAATGATTTTTATTTTCGCATTGAAAAAAATTCTCAAAAATGTGTTTTAAGGGGTAGAAAAGGATGGATAAGTTTCAGCAAAATCTAAAGGGGTCGGGTTCAAAAGCGGTGGATTTGGTATGGAATACCTCATATACATACGAAGTATGACAATTAAGTAATAAGATTGATCCCATAAAATTCGTATATTTGAAAATTATTCCACAATTCTGCCATCCCCTTCAAAGTAGTCCCCGGGGCAGCTATACAGCCATTCTAGCGCGTTTTCCATGCTTCGTAACATTTCTGGAACGCTTCGACTAGGATGTTCGCGTGTATCTTCGTCACGGCCGCCTGGATGTCCGTAATCGACTCAAAATGGGTTCCTTTGACCAACGATTTTGTTTTAGGAAACAAAAAAGTCACAGGCTGACATGTCATGGTCTCCCACTCCGCGCCTCGTCTTCCACGCTTTCACGCCCTTCCTTAAACTCTTTGTGCCATCGAAACACCTGGACACGACTAAGAGAACTATCACCATACACTCTTACAATTTTAGCGTACGTTTCCGAAGCTATTTCGCCCAATCTGGGGCAAAATTTTATCGCGACACGTTGCTCTTGATTACGTTTTTTCCATTTTCGTGACGAGCACTACAAACACTTGACGCAGCAGGCGAATTAAACAAGCTAGAGCGGTGGTAAATATATCAATGGAGAGGGGAGGGATTCCGAAAAAAGAGAAAGGGTATTTCAAGGTCACAGGTTTACCACAAGCACGGCAATAAAAGCAGTCTCATTACTTAATTGTCAAATCTCGTATATGGCAATATGTAACGGGTGATTTTTTTGAGGTTAGGATTTTCATGCATTAGTATTTGACAGATTACGTGGGATTTCAGACATGGTGTCAAAGAGAAAGATGCTCAGT
The DNA here is from genome assembly GCA_027475135.1 of Bactrocera correcta. Taxonomy (NCBI): domain Eukaryota; kingdom Metazoa; phylum Arthropoda; class Insecta; order Diptera; family Tephritidae; genus Bactrocera; species Bactrocera correcta. Next base: position 60,500,964 of record CM050325.1, on the reverse strand, counting down.
ATGCTTTGACATTTCATCATGAATAGACTTACTAACGAGCAACGCTTGCAAATCATTGAATTTTATTACCAAAATCAGTGTTCGGTTCGAAATGTGTTTCGCGTCCGTGTCCGATGAGCGATGAGGCTCATTTCTGGTTGAATGGCTACGTAAATAAGCAAAATTGCCGCATTTGGGGTGAAGAGCAACCAGAAGCCGTTCAAGAACTGCCCATGCATCCCGAAAAATGCACTGTTTGGTGTGGTTTGTACGCTGGTGGAATCATTGGACCGTATTTTTTCAAAGATGCTGTTGGACGCAACGTTACGGTGAATGGCGATCGCTATCGTTCGATGCTAACAAACTTTTTGTTGCCAAAAATGGAAGAACTGAACTTGGTTGACATGTGGTTTCAACAAGATGGCGCTACATGCCACACAGCTCGCGATTCTATGGCCATTTTGAGGGAAAACTTCGGACAACAATTCATCTCAAGAAATGGACCCGTAAGTTGGCCACCAAGATCATGCGATTTAACGCCTTTAGACTATTTTTTGTGGGGCTACGTCAAGTCTAAAGTCTACAGAAATAAGCCAGCAACTATTCCAGCTTTGGAAGACAACATTTCCGAAGAAATTCGGGCTATTCCGGCCGAAATGCTCGAAAAAGTTGCCCAAAATTGGACTTTCCGAATGGACCACCTAAGACGCAGCCGCGGTCAACATTTAAATGAAATTATCTTCAAAAAGTAAATGTCATGAACCAATCTAACGTTTCAAATAAAGAACCGATGAGATTTTGCAAATTTTATGCGTTTTTTTTTTAAAAAAAGTTATCAAGCTCTTAAAAAATCACCCGTTACAATTAGTAAAATATGAATGTATTGTTAGTGATGTCAGAAGATTTTGTTCTTTCTTTTTGCAATTTTTTAAATCACTTTTTTTACATTAAGTAACAACCGAAGCTTTTATTTTTAGTAAATTTGTTTTTTTTTTTCATAGATATTTGCAAAAAAATTCTAGAAAAAATGTAATGAAAATTTTTTCTTTTTAATTCTTACGAAATTCTTTAAAAAAATATTTATTTCATTTAAATTTTCGATGACTTTCGGCCTTGCAGGTATGTATGTATGTACTATATATAGTATATATACATCCGCTCTTACTCTAAACGAAATGTGTTGCAACAATAAGTACCATATACACAAATGCAACAAAAATATTTCATCTATTTAAGGAAATGTTTCATATTATTGACAGCAAAAGCAAATTATTTTAGTATTTTCAATGAAAGTCAGACTCTCTAATATATACAATAGCATTTTCAGGGGGTTACTGGGTGAACCTTAGAGAAAAGGTTGTTGGCAGTGTCGGCTGTACATTCTTAGTACAATACAACTCAAGAAATTATAATTTTTAAATGGTTACTTCTTAAATTGAAAAATATTAGGAATTACTGTTAGTGATTATTTAGAAATTTTCGAAAATTCTGTTTTCAAAAAAAAAAAAAAAAAAAAAATTAAAATGGTTTCCAAAAAAGGAAAGCATTCAGAATTACTGCTATTGACTAATTTAGACATTATGCAAAAATTCTAATTTCCAAAAAAAAAAAAAAGAAATTAAAATTGGGTTTTAAAAATTTCTCGGTATCCATATAAGCTCTAACCTAACATATAAATATGCTTGAAAGAACTAAATTTCACCCAATTCTTTTTATAGCACTCTAAATTCGATAAATTTATCATAATCAATAGTTTTTTCAATAATAAATTTTTATTCAATCTATGCTTTGTAATCCCGACATACGCATACGAACGTCACTCTGCTTCCGAACCATATTGCAATAAAAATCCAAAAAAAATCGGTGAATGCTTTAAAATAGCAAAACGAAATTGATATGGTTTACAATAACAACAAATTCGTATGTAATACGCCCGTTATTACAGGTAGTCAACAAGCGTAACGACACGTCACCTTGCGCGCTATGTTGTTACAACAAACATCACAACAACAAAGGCGAACAAGAGAAACGTAACAACAAAGAGACTTGTCAAAAGACAAAACAAACAAATAAAGACAGCAAAAGACATGCTGAAATGAAAAGTTACGTGACAGTAAATTATATGGGAGAGACGCCAAGTGACAAAACAATAATATTGCATTCGTAGAAAATAACGGTAAAAGTTAAAGGTAATTCATAATACGTACAAACGGATTATGGAATTTTAGGTATGTCTCTATTCTTAATTTGGGATATGTTAGCGACGGAAGTACCTGGGTGGGCATGTCTATGTATGCGTGGTAAGAATGTTTGAGGTGTGATAAAATTATGTATGATTTATGATATTTATGCTCATGCTTATGTTTCATTGCAATTAATTTTGATTTAATAAGGAAATGTGATTTTATCACAGTTGGCGATTGATTTTGTGGAAGAATGTGATTTTCAGTTTTTTGTGAGATTTCATTGTTATTTAGAAAATAGTAGAAGATTTTAGTACAAATCTAATTTATATTCTCTTCTGAAATATTATCTATTTCAATCTAGCAAAGATATTGGTCTAAAAAATATTACGAAATTATTTAATTCACAGAATCATCATCTATGCTATTTACACTGAACAAATCTTTGCTGTTTTTAGAACTCCAAACTTATTTAATGAAAGAAAACGTGTTTAAAACATAAATTTTGAACACAGTTGGCGATTGTCTACATTTAAAAACTGCTATAACTCTTTGCTGTCATCATTAGACCAAGGAAAACTTGTAAACCTTTAATTAAAGAATATTGTTATGTCATTTTGCTAAAGCATGTGTTAGTTTCTAACAATCTCCGGCACACGGCTGATATACATATATAATTTCGATTGCATTGTAAGAAGTTGAATTACGAAAAACTTCTTCCAAAGAAACTTTTTCTATTCTGTACACATCTAACTAATACCAAAAATTGTGAGATATCCATCAGATGTGAGCTCTTTGCAAAGACATTTTATTATGGCATTGGTGATAATCATGGAAAAATCACATTGCTCTAGGGAAAAAGTTGAGTTTGTATATCTCTATTAACATCTTTATGTTATACGCTGAATCTTTGATTGGTCATTCTTCAAACATGGACGAAACAAACCATATAACTGAAATTTTCTCTGGTACGAAGTTGAATTTTCAGCAAAAGTACTTTAACTTTTCGATCATATTAACTTAACAGAGGAGCCTGCTTTAGAGGCTTAAAAATCGATATTTTTGAGAATTTTTTTGGGAGGCATAGAAATAAGTGATTCAAGCGAAATTTCTACGGTTTATAGCTATATATTTGAAGATCACTCACAAATATTTTGGATACGAAATCTTTGATATTCTGCCCTTGCGAAGCAATGGCCGATGCATCTCGCATGTGCATTTGTCGGACGGCGGGCAGGATGTAGGTCGCTATTTCTATCTGAAACAAAAAATTTAAAGAGATTCATTATTTTTAATAATTTATCTTCTAGCTAAACTAAAAAAATTTCAAAAAAGTGAAAATTTTAAAATTTTTTTAAAAATTAAAATAAAAGTGGTTTTTGACCTAAAAAATTTGGCTTTATGTTGTTTAAAAATATGTTCAAACTTGACTTTTCTTATTTTTTAGTTTAAATAGAAGATAATTTAATGCCGAAGATAATAAACTTTGCCAATTAAGAAAAATCATAAAAATGAAATACCGAGAAATCGCGCGTCAAAGTTATTGCTTTCTGCCCAATCGCTCATATATCTGCTAGACGCTTGGTCACTATTTCCCTTCTAGCATCGAAAATATTTCGAATTCCCACCTAAAACTTTGGGGACATATTCTTAGATTATTTTTAAAGAGATTTAATCGAAAAAATAGAGTTTTTGAGGCTTCTAAAGCAGGCTCCCCCCTTAATCGACTAACTTTTACGGATAACCTTCAAAAATATATCATGCTGATCATCTACAGCACGACGAGTTGAGTCGATTTAGCCGTCTGTTCTTCCATCTGTCTTTATATACGCGAACTAGTCAGTTTTCATATATTTTTTTCTTCTTAGAAAGCTGCTCATATCTCGGAACTGACGATATCGCGCCACTTAACCATCAAAATCAATCAAATTTTCCAATAATTTTTGCAATAGTTTTTCCAATTTTGTCGCTTGATTTTACCCCTTCAGAAGTTGTTCTCTTTGATTTTTCTTTGAACATTAAACATTTTCTTTTATGGACTCTATGTCGGTATATAAAGGTGATCCATTTCGATGTCCCCTACTTTTTTTAAAGAAATAACAAACAAACTTTAAATTTAATGGCGAAAGAACATTGACATTTGACATTTATTTTTTGAAGATTATCTTTTTCAAATGTTGGACGCGGCTACGTCTCAGATAGTCTATCCGTTGAGTCCAATTTTCGATGACTCGTTCGAGTATTTCGACTGGTAACTGGCGAATAACACGTGTAGTGTTTTGCTCAAATGCCGCCGAGACCATGGGCTTCAATTTCAGGCATCAAAAAGTTGGTTATCATGTTGGTTACGTTCTCACCGGCATAATTTTTGAAGAAATATCGATCCATGACTTCACTGGCCCACAAACCACACCACACCATTGTTTCTTCTGGATTAAATAGCAGCTCTTAAAGCTCTCCAGATTGTTCTTCGTCTCAAATGTGGCAATTTTGCTTGTTTACATACCCATTGTGCCAGAAATGGGCCTCATCGTTGAACAAAATTTTCCTCGAAAACATCGGTTCTTCTTAGAACTTTTGAAGAGCCCATAGAGCGAAGCGATGTCGGTTGCTAGGGTTGAGTGGCTTCAGTTCTTAAACAAGCTGTATTTTGTACGCTTTCAATTTAAGATCTCGACGTTGCAAACTTCGCCCAATCGCCTCTCCACGGTCTTCGTGCACACCTTCAGTTCCGACTGCTATATTTTCTTCACTGCGTGCTGGACGTTGTCTATTCGGTATTAATTAATATTGAATGCTGGGTCTGCAGATGGGTGATAGTGTTGCGAATAGTACGGTCAGTAGGCAGATTATGTTGACCATAAGTTGAGGGAAGCGCGCGAAACATATTCTTTACAGAACGTGAGTTTTTGTAATAAAGTTAGAAGATTTGTAAACATTGTTCAGATATAAGTTTCTCCACGATGAAACGCTAAACAATACTGAACAAAAAAAACATGAAACCTGGAAACGACTCACGCGAGATGTGTCAAAAAAGGCTATAGGAAAAAGTACTTATACTTGGATCACTCGTTATAACTAAGTCCAAGAAGTTATTTTCAAAATGTTTAAGTTTCTTCGTAGTCTTTGGAAGAGAAGACAGTTTGGAAGACAGCAGCGAGCTCTTCTATCATTTATTTGACAATTAAAAATTGAACTGCTCTGTTTTAATTGAAAACGAAACCCAACGAAACTCTAATATCTTCAACTTGAAGGTTTTAGATATCTCATCTATTCCAAATTTAACGCCAGCGCAAAATAAAGTATTGAAAAGAGGCATAAAGAGCGCCTCAATAGATTGGTGTTAGGTTTTGGGATTTTTAGGGGAATTCACCAGCAAATGCGGAACTCAGCCAGACTTACTAAATAAATTATGAAATTCTGCAGAAGTTTTGGTTCAGAATTCCATTGTTTACCTTTGGCTAGCCAAGTAAATAAAAAAGGAATTTGTTACTGTTATTGGTTCAGTACCTGAAAATTCGTTGACTGCACAGAATTAGCTAACTGTCGATGTTTTAATTAAAAGTGCTATGCACCCACACATACAGCCAAAAAAGTAAAGTTACAATTGCATTTAGAAGCAGAAAACCTGACTGTAGATTAGGGTGATTCAAAAAAAAAAAAAAAATGATTTTTTTCATTGAGTAATAAAATTCATAAAAAATAAAAAAAAAAATCCAAAAATAATCAAACTTCAACCGTTAATATTTTTTAAACGGTTGGGCTTACGAAAAAATCGTGGAGACTTTTTTGTAGAGCATTCAATTTCCTACAAAATCTAAGGAACAAGATATTTTTTCAAGTTGTTGAAAGCGAGATATAAATTTTTCTATCTGATAATAAGAAAAAATAGAAAACTGTATGTAGGAGGACGTTCCCGTTACAATTAGAAACTCATATGTGGAGAGGCTTTCTTGGAGGTGTCTAGCAACTTATTTTTCCGAGTACCAATCAAAAAAAAAAAAAAGAATTTTTTTTTGAATCACCCTACTGTAGATGGACATGCGTGATGTACGAGCAAATGCATGTACAATATTGAGCGCCTTGGGCTCTCCACAATCGTAGTGGAAGCATTGCTGCAATCAAAGCGCAAATCGATTTGCATTTGCAACGGAATTTTTAGCACCGGCAGCAACAACAGTTCGGGTCAATAGCTGTCGTTCCGGTAGCGCCGCGGGCCCAACATGCGTTTGGCAAGCAACAGTTCGCGGAAGCCGTTAACTGAACCAGCTTGTTTATCGCGTATTTCCCTTATCTCCCCTTCCTATCCCCATTTTTCGCGCTTACACTCTTCCTTCGCGTTGCCGCTCAATCCCGCTCGTTGTTTATGCTCCATATTTCGTTAGCGAATGCAACTTTGCCACCTACGCACACTTCATTAGCAGCAAAACACAACAACATTTAGCCGAAAAGTGTAGTTGTTGTCATTGCCTTTGATTGGCTAGCTATTCTGCTGGCCTAACAACAACAAGACGTATGATAAATATGCGAATTTCGACATGAGATTTGTTGCTGTAATCCGTTGCAATTTTGAATTATTAGTTTTGTTGTAGTTGTGTTGACTCATTCCAATTGATGGCATCGCTTGTTTGAGCACGCAGTTGACCAAGCGGTGAATGCAGGGTTGGGTCAATGCCTGTTCTAGAATCAAATCAGATTTTGCGAGTTCCGCTGTGAACAATTTACCGTTAAAATTCTTTAAAAATTTTTGAGCGGTTAAAATTTTTGAAAATGAAGGAAGAATATTCTCTATTTTTTTTTTTTAACTTTTTTGTTGTTGTTTCACAAACATAGCGCATGAAAAAGTGGCGAATCGAAGACGGCTTTTAATAAAACTATTAAAAAAAAAAAACATTTATGTATTATTAATAATGCCAAGGGTGGCTGAAATTCAATAATCTCACTTTTTATGGCATTATTTCGTGGGCGTGAATTGATATTTATTACTCTGATTTAAAAATGCCACAAAAAACTGACACACAAGAAGCTAAATGGCAGCTACGTTAACCGCACATAACCGCGTTGCCATATTTAACACCTTACAATAGCAAAAAATAAATACATAAAAATTGCTAACGCCACTGTGGTTATTTAAAACCCATTCTGTTGAAACCTTGTAGGTGTTGTTGTTTATTGCTGCGGCGGCTGCGACCACATCATTGCTGTTTCGCAATTTTTTTCCCATGACTTGTATGTGTTATTATTAAATTAAAAAAATAATAATTTTTAATGAAGGAATTTGTTTTTTAATGCTATGTAATTTAAAGTTTCAATTTTTTGAAAGTATTTTGCATTAATTTTGTTACTTAATTACTCGGTCAGTTTTAATTTTAAGGTATATGGTAAAATTATACAGAATAAACAAGAAAATTTTATTTCGTTTTCATATTTTGATGTCTTATGTTTATGCATTTAAAAAGAACATACCAAAATTCTGTATTGAAAACTCGATTATTTTTCGTTACCGCCTTTCAAAGTGTAGTCGTTTTTGTTCCGTGTTTTTTTAAACTACATTTCAGTTATTACTCGGAGACAAATAATTTGATCAGTATCAAATTTTTTATTAATATTTTTTATTCTTATTTCAAATTCTTCAATTGAAAAGTCCCCGGCTTACTATAGTAAACAATTTTTTGTTTGCCAAACTTCGTATTTTTTATACAACATAGCTTAGCTCAATGGTGATACACTGATTATAGCGACACTCCAACTTTTAGATACAATTTTAGTAGTACGATTTGACCTTTGCTTCAAAATAGGCCTCAGTTTCGGTGATCAGCTCTTCATTCGATGAAAATTTCTTTTCAGCGAACATTCTTTTAAAATCTGAAAACAGCATTTAGTCGCTGGGGGCTAGATCCGGTGATTGCGAAAGCAATTCGATGTCCAATTCGTGGATTTTTGTCATCGTTTTCACTGACTTGTGACACGGTGCATTGACGCCAGTCGTTCTTCGTTTTTGCTGTTTGGCGCCTGGTCTTTCTAACGGAGTAGAGGTCTTCCACTGCCACTGCTTACCCAAGCGGGTACTGCGTCGAATACGCTCAGAGCTGGAGTGTTTTCATCCATACGACATGACCTAGCCTGCATAGCCGCTGTTTCTTATTTGCTGTACGTCGTCATTGTTCATCGAGAGAGGTCTTTACTTCTCAATTACCTACTCAGTAAGAAGGAGCACCTGTTGGCAAGAACTCTTCTGCATTGGATTTCGAGGCTGACGTTGGTGTTAATGTTCCAAGAGAGATGCAATTATCTGCGACTTCGAAGTTATGACTGTCAACAGTGATGTGGGAGTCATGACGCGAATGCTACGTTGGTTTAATTGATGAGACATGAGACATTTTGACTTGCCCTTGTTCACTAACAGACCTATTTGCTTCGCTTCTTTGTTCAACCTGGAAAAAGACGAACTCACGGCGCGGTTATTACGGTAGGCTAGCAGTTGTACACTATTGTAGAAGATCATAACTTCTCTATTCAGCTCTGTAGCTCCAACTATTTTCTGCAGCAGTAAATTGAATAAGTCGCGCGATAGGGAATCATCTGGTCTGAAACTTTGTTTAGTATCGAAGGGCTCGGGGAGGTCCTTCCTGATTCTGGCGAAGCTTTTGATATTGCTAACCTCAATTTACACCACTGTATTAATTTTGCGGGATACTAAATTTAGTCATAGCGACATAAACGCAGCTCCTTTTTGTGTTGTCAAAAGCAGCTTTATAATCGATGAAGAGGTGGTGTGAGTCGATCCTCTTTTCACGGGTCTATTTCAAGACGTTGCAAGGTCTGGTGAATATCTGGTCGGTTGTTGATTTTCCAGGTCACACTGATAAGGTCCAATAAGTTTGTTGACGGTGGGCTTTAATCTTTCACACAATACGCTTGATAGAACGTTATATGCGATGCTTATCCCACGGTAGGTGGCACGGCTTGTGGAGTTTCCCATTTTTTGTGGACTGGGCAGAGCATACTTAAATTCCAATTGTTGGACATGCTTTCGTCTGTACATTTTTAAATATGGTACAAGCAACTCACGACTTCTGATCTTAGACCATGTATCCTCTGGGTAGCCAAAAAGCATTTGTTTGAAGAAGAGTTGTGTGCTGTGTTTGGTACCAGCCACGTAAAAAACACCAGCAATGAAAAGAACACAACACCCTCGGACGAGAGACCTCCCTTTCGATGACCAGCACTGCAAACGTATTTGGATTACATTTCAGAAATTTTACTAAATTCATCAAATAAGTTCAAGGTGCATACCATCAAAAGAGGTTTGACCCAATATAAATGGAATACCTAGCAGATTACGTTATTAACAAAAACTGAGCCTTAGGTGACACATAATTTAGTTGGTACTGGATGTACATACATAAATTGAAAAAAAAAAATAAAATTGAAGTTAAAATTATGTGCGGGCTATCTGTGGTCGGGAAAAGGAATGGTGGATTGTGGTTGAATTGTTAAGGGTTACTAACAGTTTATCTCCATTTTCGACAAAACTACGAGTCCTATAGAAAAAAGTTGTAGGTAATGAAAAGATCTACACCTTTTGGACATAACCTCAACATTTATGCGAAAAATTCTGGGTTTTTCACTTTATACTTTTTTCAAAATTTTTTGTAAATTTATCTATTTTTGTCCCCAACAGATGTACATATATTGTTTTTATCGTCTTTTCTGGAAAATTCGATACATTTCAGTAAAGTACTGCCATAACTAACTTTAGACAGTTCGGAACACCTGAATTGTGTCACCAAACCGAATACAACGTGTAAGAGAGAATATAACGTATACATGTATGTATGTATGTATTTGCACATCCATACTCTCAAACAAAAAGAGCGAAAATCACAGCATAAAAATATGGCAAAACAGCCTATAGCATTGATGGGCTCTCATTTGCTTAAAACTACTAACGGTGTGTGCTCACATATGCTCAAAATCCAAATCATTGTGATGAGTAACCGTTTAGTTTCCAAGTGCTCAGCAATTGTTTTATTTTTATAATTTTTATAAGCTTACAAGCGCACCTCTAAGCTGTTGAATAATTGAGGAAATGCTAATCGCGCACTGAATATATTAAATATAGTATATACATACATATGTATGTATATATACATTTGTATATACAAGTCCGCACAACAACCGATGAGTACTTGTATATATATATACAGTACATATATATCTTATAGTCTAGCTGAAATGTCAGTTGCTTGTCGAACCCATAAAAGTCAGACGACAGCACACTTCAACGGCTTGCGGCTGAGAATATTGTGGAATAATTTAGAAAAACGCTGCTGAGGCTTTGACATATAATTAGTGAGCTAATTTGTTTCAGCTTTAACTAAATTCTAACCGAAAAGAGATTACCATTACAAGCTCAATAATATCAACTGTTTCTTACCCGTGTTCTCTCTCTCTCTCTCTATCTCTCACTCTCTCTGTTCTGCTTGTCTTGGCAGCTAGTCCCCCACGAGCTCACAACACCTTAATATTTGATTAAATCTTAAGTGCAGTTAAATTTTTATTGTTGTTGTGTCATGTTTTTAATTTTATATACACAAACGAAGACATTGACCGCTCGAAGAATTGAGTGTTCAGTGATTTACAGGGGAAAAAGGCCGCAAAGGTCGTTGGTCAGCGCGTCGATTGTGGCGCTCAGTCAGCTAGCTTAAGTGCTTGCCGCATACGCGTCAGCAAATAAATCTTTAAGAGCCGATAATCTTATGCAATTCTGCAGAAATTCACACACACATACATATGTACATGCATACATATATGTACCTTTTATTATTTCCTTCTTGTACTTTTATATAGTCAATCAACTTGCCGGCTGCCACCAGCAGCGCCTTGATGGTCATTGGCTCGCCTCTTGCTTCCACTCAATATTGTTTTAAGCTTAATAGGCACTCCTTTTTATGGCCAATCTGTTGTCTTTGCATATGCTCATATACTTAAATATATATCTATGAATGTACATATGAAGAAATAAATCTATGTATGTACATACATATATATATACAATATGAAGTTCATTCGCCCCTTTCGAAATTTACTGAGCAAATAATGTTGATACGGCTTGTGACAAAAAGCAACTGTTCTGGCAAATTTTTTTTATTTTTGGTAGCAAAAATTTTAGAAATTTTTTTGCCACAAATTTCCTGCACTTTTTTTTGTCTATTAACCCTTTATGTCCTTGAATTGAATCCGAAGAGTTATCAAAGCTAACTTTTCTTCTATCTCGCCGAGCATAATCGACCTCTATTTGATCGTTTTTTCCGAATTTTTGGCGATATAGTTACTATCAAAATATGTTGGTCTACTCTGCAAGAGCTGCTAAGGAGTTACAAGGGTTTCATGGCTATATTATCTATAATATATGTAGAATATTGTTCTAAATTCTCAAGTTCAGCCGAGTAATAGGTTTGGGGATACAGCCTTGACAAGTTTTGCTTTTGAGGTCAGCTATTTAGTCACTTTAAACGCTATTTTTTATCGAAATTGTAATTTCAAAGTTGATGATCATGATTTTTCAAACGAAACGATCTTAATGAAGTTTATCCTTTTGGCAATGATGCCTCTTGGGTGAAAAGCTAGTCAGTAGTATTTCGCGGTTAAGTCCTTCATGCGCTGGGAAGAGGTTACCATATTTCTGCAGTGTGTGTTTGGCTACCTGACCGATTACTAGGTGATGCGTGAGAGTTCCAGCATGACTTCAAGTGCCGTTATCGGGCTTGTGCGCATGGCAACCGACACACAAATACAGGCGAGTCGTTGCAGATTCGATATTTGAATTCCAACCGAAGTCTGCAATGCTTTCGAGGCCCAAGCCACCGCTCCATACGTGATAAACGGTCGTGGTGTACAACTATCAAACAATCCTTGATTTGCAGCCCCAGGATTTACCAGCTAGTCGATTGCACATCATAAGTGCTGTAGTAGTAGTCCACCACAGAGTAGAATCCAGCGTAAGATCAAGGTATTTGACCATATTAGTCATCTCTATCTCTCTGTTCCTAAAGTTAAGGCTTTTGAGGTTGGGCTGCGAGGGGTTGATGTTCAGTTCAAGCCGCCAGTCCCACTCCGTAGCCAGGCCTAATCCTCTTTGTCAGATATCGCAGAGAGTGTCTTCAAATTTTGCTCTAGCTATAATAACAATGTCGTCCGCAAATTCTTGATAGCGGTTACCATTGTTAGTTAGCAAAACGAGTAGTTCGTCTACGACAAGGCTCCATAACAGGGGGAAAAGCATTAGAAGTGGCAGCCTCTTGTAGTGCCGAGACGAATTTTGGTATTCGCAACTATGGTTTCAGCTGTTCTGGTGCGCAGTACGTCCTCTATCCATCTGCGCACCGGTGCCGCTACATTCTTTTTCTCCAGTGCTCTTGCTACGCTCACGTGAGACGTGTTGTCGAAGGCTCCTTCGATGTCTAGGAAGGCGCATAACATTACTGCCTCCCTTCCTCCCTGCGAACTCTCTATCTCCAAGGTAAGCTGGTACAGAGCAGTGTTAGTTAATGGATTCATCGATCGATGACCGTTGGTAGATTTTCTTAATTCAATACTAGATGTAATTAAGAAAACTATGGCTTTCTTGTTGGCATAAGATTTGGCTTTTAGTGAACTTCTAAGCTGCTATTTTATATTTACTTTATTAGCAATTTTTATATATATGCTTTATCTTCTTAAGAATATTCCACAAAAAGTCAGCCAACTATAACATATTATGTCCGTATGTTAACAATATTATTTTATCTCCCCCATTATCGATCAAAACGCGGTTCATGGGCTGGCACAGAGTCAATCTGCGATAAACCTAATTCCGATACCCAGTTTTTTATATCTTTTGTAAAGCTTTTTACATACGCACATTTATACTATAGATCGCACATAAACACAAGCACGCTTTTGCAAAAACGCTACTCAATAACCAATCCAAATACCGCGAAATTATTCATCGAAATTCCTCCGCTTTTCTAGTTGCGCTATAAAAAGCGATAAAAGTAATTTATTTTCGCATAAAATAAAAGTAAAAAAGTAAATAAAATGAAAGCGTAAGAAGAATTTCGCGCTTTAGCGAGTTATGGAATTTAATATGCGCAAATATTTTCGTGCGCAAATCGTCAAAATTTGTTTACACTTTACTTACTGGTACTCGTTACTCATTTTTATGAAATTTTGTGCGATATTGATTTTATCAGCTTTATTCGTTTAAAAAAAAAAAAAAACATATTTATTTATTTTAATCGTATTTAAAATTACTCACCATTATATTTAATTTTTTATAATTTTTTTCTGCATTTGGCCTGATTAAAATTCTGAAATTTTATATTTTTTTATTTTTGGTTTTCTTAAATAAACATGTGTATTTATGTTGATTATTAAATTCTTATATTCGAAATTCCATTTTTATTAACTTTTTTGCACACTTTAACTAGATTACAATTGTTTTTCATTTGATTTTTTTTACTATGCGGTTAGGTCATTATACTGTTGAGATAAAATGTTGCATATTTTTCAGATGACAGCAACTGGTCAACAGCGATTAGGTCGTGTTGCTTTAAGAAAATAAAAAAAAAAAAAAAAAAAAAATTAACTTGTGATTCAATAGACTGGGTCCAATGATAGGCAGCGTTGCTGCTGCAGAGTTATGACTCAGCGACTTTTAAAGCAACTTGGCGAGAAAATAATCGCAATTCGCTCTACACTTAATATTTACCACAAAGAATAAATTGCAAACTATATGCCTCAGGAATCCTCAGATTTTATGGTTTTCACTTACACAGCTTTTGCAAAAAAAGTCAGAAGAGAGTACGCTTTGAAACTTTAAACGTTGAGCGAACTTAGAGTTTTATTTTTTTTTACATTTAAGCCACTTTAGTCGCTTTTAAAGTTGTAGTTGTAGCAGATTTTCGTTCCTGATCACATATCTTAGTTTTGACAAAAACAATCGTTACATCAAAACAATTCTTGATCACTGTTGAGGTCACTCAAAAACTTTGTCGCTTCCTTGAAGATTACTTTGGCTACAATCGAATCAAATAATTGGCATTTAAAACACCATTTGAGGTTTTATTCATAAAATATTCATTACTAAAAAAAAAAATACATATATTTTCATTTCACCTCTTCTATATGAATATTGGATATTTCTACAATCGTAGAAAGCAACCAAAAATAGCACAGACACACACCTTCAATGGTATGAAGAAAAGTTTATTTCTATACCTCAAAGTTCACTCTACAGATAAAGAAAATAAAGTCTGTTTATATTCAAAATAAAGTAAGATATGTCACATAAATTGTTCATGAGGTATTTTAGAGCTTGCAGTCATCGCATTAGGAATGATATGACATTATATATCCTTTTTATAAAAAGTAAAAATAAAAACCAAAATTTGTTTGCTTAAGAAGTGGTGAAAGCTTGAAGGTGGGTTACTGGAAGTCTTACTATTTACAGATTGTTGCTAAACTCAATAAATGCTCGTAGAGTCTGTATAAGTAACTCAAGCTGCCTTTTCTAGACATTTAAAAGCAGCTAGATGAATTCAAAGCAAATGGAATGTGGTTCTATATAAATGGAAGAAAATAAATAAATAAAATTTTTTTTGCTACAAAAATAGATCGGTTTTGCATCGAATAGAAAAACCATCTGTTACGACAATACCAAAAGTAAAAAAAAAGTTGTATGTGAAACTTGGCGTATCCGCCAAATCTACGAAAAAAAATGAATTTTCATGATGATGAAGCAATGTTCTCGGTATCTGATAGGATCAACTCTACCGACAACAACTCATCAAACTGCGCGATTTTAGTGTCAGTCAGTCAACGCGATGTTGGTTCGACAGTTTTTGATATATCCTAATGAAATTTAATATGTTGGTGCAATTTGCTAGTCTATTTATCATTTGTCGTTGTCCGCAAGATCGGACAACTATATCATATATTTTCCACACGACCGACTATTAAGATTTTTTAACCTTAACTGGCTCGAAAACGTTTGTACATCCATCGTCTTTTAGGTAAAGTTGTTTAGGATGATACCTAAGTTCCTGTAAACTTCATTTTACAGAAAAAATCGACTCTAATGTATATACAGTGAAATATTCCATAATTAGACACAGGCACCAGCCTTTTTGTCCGCTTATTGAAATTGTTCGCTTAATTGGTCCTTAATAAATATCAATAAATATTGGGACTGACCAATGTGCATGGTTAATGGAGAGGTTCTCTTGACAAAGCGTACGTTTAATAGACCTTTCACTCTATATGTTGGTTTTCCAAAACTTCTTCGCAGAATTAGGAGGTCAAAGTCGGAAACTCTAAAAAATGAAAATTGTATGTCTCAAAAATTCTGATCAGATTTTGAAACCTTATAACATCTGTAAAATAGTTATGTAAACTTGATAGAAAAATTTTATAGAATGCAAACGAGGTGAAAACGTGTATCCTGCCTGTTTTTGAGAACTTGAGTACTATAATTAATAACGATGTTTTTATTAAAGCCAGTTTCGAAATTCGAAACAAATATTTCGATTTTGGCAGCTAATTTCGAAAACCGAAACAATTTTTTTACGTACGACTCGACCTCTTGAAAATAAACTGAGTAAAAAGTAGATTTTGACATATGAGTATGGTGTAAACGTTCGCTTTTTTGGTGTTCGACTTTTATATAATTATTTTTGTATAAAACTCTAGCATATTTCAAATTTTCTAACAGATTTTTTCTTTTTTTCTTTTCAGGTAATACATCTTCATTCCGTATTGATAAACCCAGCGAGTTTTAATCAAATGTGGTAAATGTGTATAACGGCTTTATTCGAATAAAATAAAATATAAAATATAGTTAAAAAGCCCCCTAACTGCTTAAGGGGTTACGTGGGTGTACGGATTTCAAAAAACGCATTTTTCTCAAAACTGCATTTTTGAAGTCGGTTTGCAAAGATTTGTCTAAAACTACTCAACCGATCTTCATGATTGCACAGTTTGTCAACAATTCTTAAAGAAAAACTTTCGCGAAATCTTAACTAACATTTTCAGTTTTTTGTTAAAATGTCTGTCGAAAATCCGAGGAAACCTATGTAACTCCTTAAGTCATTTTGACAATCTAAGGGAAGTCGTAATTTTATTTTTGTGGGTTAACTATCTTTAATATTTCAAAAAAGCGTGAGTAAGGTATGACAGTTACTCTGTTATTGACAGTTATCGAACCAAAAGAACTGACTGTTTCTCAGACAAGTTTCGAAGTAGTGCCAAAAGTCGTTGTAGTCACCCAAGCTAATAAATCAGATGCAAATCTTTCCAAGGGATCATTAATAAATTTTGTAAAAAAGACTACCTCATTTGATAGCTTAAGTTCCTGCGACTTTTCCTGCGCTTTTCACGGTCGTGCCTAGTTTTCTTTTTGATTACTTGGAAAAATCTATGACAGATTCTCTGTAATGTAATTTATATGGTACGACATATGTACATATATAAAATAAAAAATATGAATAAAGTAACAAGTTGACTTCCAGTTGTTTTTACAAAATTCCAATTATTTTGTAAACTCATAATACAAATATATGCATGTTCTCCGCTTTTCCATTGAATCTTACTAAGCGATTTTTATCAGTTTCTAGAAAACTGTTGGGAACTTATTGTCAACACTGGGGTCACAGTTCAGCATATGTGGCGCATGATATACTTGTAAATAAACAACAATAATAATCAACTCACATTTGAGCAATAGCATGACTATATAACTACTAGATGATCTCTCAAAGTAACAAGCGTCGACAAATTAAAAGCATGTGCATACACGCTTAAGTATATAGACACAGAGAAACTATGCACATAGCTGTCATGTTAGTCAGCTGAGTAAATGAACTATTAAAATGTGGATCTACGTGATTGCATGATCGTTTCGAGATTCCAATTGACTCATTAAACAAGTTTGCGTTTGTGCATACAATGAGTGATTATATATGGAAATGCTTTTGGATAGGAAAAAATAAAAAAAAACTTGTTTTAGCGGCATTGAAGTTATGATACCCTTCACAGTTGCATTTGTTATAGCAATAAAGGGTATAAGTGTATTATTATACGGATTTTGTTGGATTAGTTTGTATGACAGCTATATGTTATAGTAGACTGATTTGATAAATTTATTCAGAGATTATAGCGCTGCTTTGGACAATAATTCATGCGAAATTTCCTGAAGGTATCTCATCAAATACAAAAGTTTTTCATACAAGGACTTGGTTTTGATCGATCAGTTTGTATGACAGCTATATGCTACAGTGGTTAGATTTGAACAATATGTTTGGAGACTATATCTCTGCCTTGAAAAATAGTCCTTGTTGAATTTCGTGACGATATCTCGTTATATAACAAAGTCTTATATATAAAAACTTGATTTCGATCGCCTAGTTCAAATACCAGCTATCTGCAATAGTGGCCGAATATAGGTAGTTTCGAAAAATAAGCAGTGGCTTTGGAAGAAAAGGATCTGTGAAAAATTTCAGATCGGTATCTCATAAACTGAGAAACTAGTTCGTATGTACTATAATATACTTATATAGACATAAAGTGGCGACTAAATCGGCTAACTTGACACGCTGATCATTTACACATAGTTTCTTTATAGGCTCTTTGACGTTTCCTTCTGGGTGTTACAAATTTAATACACCTTGTTGGGGGTATACAAATTTATATATACATATATATATGTATATAACTACATACTATATATATTTCTACATGAAATCTAAACTCATTCGATCACTAGTGAAATAATCACTTTGAACAGAATAAATCTTAGCGGCAAACGTTGCCATACTAATTTAAATAAATACTTTGAAAACATGTTTAAAATAACGCCTTACAACACGAAGCACGCTCGGAAGCGCAATTAGAGTAAAAATAAGAATGAAATAAAAAGCAAATGTCACTGGAGGGGCACACGAGCGTCAGCGTCAGCGTTTGTGATAAACTCGTATTGACCTTAAATTAAACGATCGATCGGAATTTGTACAAATATAATATATGCGAGCATGTGTGTATGTGTGGATTTTAGCATTTTTACCGCACAGAGCGATGCATTTAAGCTCATTTGTATGTGTGCCAGCATGCAGTTGATATTTCTACATATAAATACATATGTATATGTGCTTATATAAACTTAGTTTATTGTGCATAAATATACTCGTATATGTATATATGTATATTGTAGACAAGTATGTATATATATATAGAGCATATACCACAAATGTGTTTACATGTACATTTGAATTTTCGTTGATAATCGCATTTGCATTCGAAATCAAATCGCTTTGCATTGGCGTCACCAATTTGTGACCGACTGACAACTTAATCGCTTTGTAAGCGAATTTCCACATGTGTGTTTCTGTCTGTTTGTGACATCGTACGAAGCAAAAGGAGCAGTTGACCCAACAAACGATCGATATGCTTGCATTGCTTTGTGGTATTAGTGTGAAGTCAATTTTGTTGGCGAAGTAGCGAGCGTATGATTCTTAGTAAAGTTAAAGTAACTACAGAACAGAGATTAAGTTCGGTGAAAAAATTGTTACTCTATATTTTTCTGGGAAATACATTGGATCATTACTTAAATTCATACTTAGTTACTAAAATGATGTACATAAACGTATCCAAAAAAAAGGTAAAATTTTGTAGATATTTTGTTACCCGCACCTTGGCTATAGTGAAACCTTTGCTTTAGTTTGTTTTACCGTTAAATTTGTGAAATTAATTGAGCGCATTTTCTTATCACAATGTGAGAAAGGGTTATAAAATGACAGAAAGGTCAAAAATAAAGTGATGGAACAGTATAGTGATGGACAATAAATCCCTCACTAATTTTTTTTCTGTTTCAAAGGGAAGAAATAATATGTACTGTTTTATGTTATGAAGGATAAATATACTGATAAATATATATTGCTATATTTACTATGGAAAGTATGTTATTTCGATTTGCAATTAAACTGAAAATTAAACGTATACATCTATTAAATATTTTTTGTCAAAAAATTTTAAATATGCAATCACATTATGTTAATACAAAACAAAAAAAAAAATATATAAAATAAAAACAAAAAAAAAAAAAAAACAATTTTGCTTAGCCTGAAAAATATCAAAAAAAAGGTTTTGTTGCCTTCATTTTGGGGCAGAAATAAAATTTGTGTTCTGTATTATAAAATGGACCTAGGAACTAAACTCCATCTGACATCGCAAATGAAAAGTGGTCTATGCGTGGCTTATTGCATATCGGTTTAACCTAATTTAACCTAACATACAAAAGGGGCACAATGAAAGACTAAAAGACGATATTGATTTATTTTGAATTCTGTTATATTATAAATCCATGGTACATGCTAAAAAGTACTAAAATACTGTGACAAGCTGAAGTTTGGTAAGTAATGGTGGTTTAAGGTAAATGTATTTTACTCAGCATATGCTTTTGGACTTGCAAAGATCTACAATTGGTCAGACCAAGAGCTAAATATTCAAATAGTAAAAAGGAGAAACAAGGATTTAATTTTAAATTACAAAAAAAAAGCTAAAAAAAATTTGGAGAAAAAAAATCTTTTAAATAAGTAATTAAAAGTTGAAATAAATATTCATAAAATAAATTGTTAAACTCTTATGTAAAAATTTATATTTTTAAAAGAAAAAAACATTTTTTTAAATAAAATCTTAAATTTTTGAATAAAACGATTATTATAAATAAGTAAGAATAAGATAAAATAAATATTCCTAAAGTTCTTTCATTTTAAATATGCATACAAATTTTTCAGAGAAAACATTTGGCTTAAGTGGGTATTCTAGTCTAGAAATCAAATTTTGGGCAGTTTTTTTTTTAATTGTATTAAAAAAAAAAAACCAAAAATATCTTTCCCATCCATTTTTATGGTGTTTTTATTGATATCTTAAGAATACAGAAAAAAAAGAATTTACAAAAAAATATTAAAAATTAAAATAATTAGAGGGGGGGGGGGAGACAGGTGTAAAAAAAGGCGCAACCTGGTGACATTGATCCTGACTCTCCTGGTGGTCTGAAAAAAAAATCAAAAGAAATTCTTAATCAGTAAGGATGCTGTTATAGTCCCTACCACAGGGGACACGAAAATTTTTTTTTTTGAAAAAATGGCGACTGCCTGAAAATAAAAATCATTTTTTACGTTTTTTTTTCAAATTCTTGATTTTTTTGTTTTAAATATTAAAAACAAACATTTTGACACGATGCTGGCAGGAACTATAAAGGATTATATAAAGAAGATTCACACAAAATTTCAAGTATATCGGTTGTATAGAACTTGAGATAATGCCGGCACCGTGTGGAAAAAAGTAGTTTCGAGAAAAACGCGTTCACAAAAGTGAGTCTATCTACCTACTGGGCTAGGTACTGCATCACTAAAGTAAATATAGCCCTTAAAATAATTTTAATTTTTAAAAATCCTTTGGAGGATATGTTCTTAAGGGTCTAAACTTTAAATATATGAACAAAAAAAAAAAATCGAATTTTTCAAAATTCTAGAGTAGAATACCCCCTTAAATTTTTTAATTGAAATTCCAAATGCAAGCAAAAAAAATCGAAAAACAATTTGAACAAGATTAAAAACAGTTTATTTTATTCCAACAACAATTCTTTTTTGCTAAATAAATTAATATAAAATTCTTAGTTGGTATGAATTGGCCTAATTTTATTCAAAAATTAATTTTTTCCATAAGAAATTAATTTTTAAACAATTTTTGAATAACTAAAATCTGAATATAGTAAAGTGCGAGTTCCGTATTTTAAAATTTTTCAATTTTGTTAATTAAAGAAATTGAAATGAACTGAGAAAGCTTTATTAAAAAGTAATTTTTTATTACTGAAAACACTTTTTTAATAAAATAAATAAAATTAAAAAAATTAAAAAAAAAAAATTATTTAAAAAGTATCAAAAATTTGACAGTTAATTTCATTTTTGTTGTAACTATTTTTAGTTTTATTTTAAAAATATTTGGTACTAAAAGTTTTATATTTTTGAGTGCAGACTTTAAATTAAAATATTTTAATTTTCGGATTTTTTTTATCAAAGCACTTAACATGAACTGCCAAATTATGATATACATATAATAAAACAGTCATTATTTTTTTAAATATTTTTTTTTATTTTATTAATATTTTTGTTAATTTTATTTATATATATTTTTTTTTAATTTTTTAAAATTAATAATTTAAATTAAAAACTATTTGAGAGCGAATTACGAATTTAAAATTTTATGGTTTTAAGTTTTTAGAATTTTTTAATTTTTTTTTTAATATTTTTTATAAAAAATTCAAATGGAGTGTTAAACTTTTATTAACAAAAAAATAAAGTTTAATTAAAAGCAAATAATTCAACTAAAACAAAAATTAGGTAACCAGTTCATATGAATTTTTTTCAAAAACCAAATCGAGAATTCTGAAAACTGAAAGTTTTAAGATTAAATTTTTAAAAAACTAAATTAAAATTAATTTATTTTTAATAACTAAAATGTTTATATATTTGAGAAAAGATATTTTTAAATAAAAAGCAATTATAAATTTATTTTTAGTACATTTTTTTATAGAAGAAATATTAACAGAAAACTACTATTTTCCAATTGGATAAAAATTCAATTTAAAATGAATACAACAATACTTTAAAAAATAAATTATTAATTAATAAATATAATTTTTTTAAATCAATTTAACCAGTATTTACGGAGTCGCGTTAAAAATTTTTTGTTAAAGAATACTTTTTTATAAAGGAAATTTTATTAAATAGAAAATTACAATTTATTCAAATATATTGTGTTTAACAGATAAAAGTGCAACTGAAATAAAAAATAAGAGAAACACTGTAAAAAATAATTTATGAATAAATAGATAAAAACATGTTGTTTTTATAAATTCGTTTGTCGAGCTTTTACGAAATCGCATTAATTTTAAAAAAAAGATTTTAAAATTTTTCCGCAAATTTTTACGAAGAGAAAAAATCGCTTACCTCATTAAAAAACTTGTATCATATGGTCACAAATTCATTCGTGTATATAAAAACTGCTATGTATATAGATATAACTTTTGCTTCGGAGTTCTTACGGAATTTTTAATTTTATTCATAATTTCTCATCCGTTTTTATTGCTTTTTCATGCGATTAGCTTTATTATGCTCATTATTATTATTGAGCGGTCGCCTGCACGCACATACTTTCAAACATATATGCGTATGTGTGTATGTATAAGCAAATATGTAAGTTTATACCTTTATATACTCGTAAATATGTCATCCTTCCGGTTGTGTTTGCTGCGTGCTTACATGTTGTTGTTAGTATTTTTCATCGCTGCTGTTGTTGTTGCTATTACTGCTATTGTTGGCAGCTCAGCGAAGGCATTTAACTCGTTGAAATATATGCATTCGGACACGCGTCTAATTTTTTTTTTAACTCTTTACGCACATAAATATGTATTTCATACAAATATTTTACAATCTATGTATGTGTGTGTCTATGCATTCCTATATACTTATATATTTTTAAAGCATTCAAGCACGTGCGTTGCTGCCAGTTTATTTTCGTGCCGCCGCCTCACCATATTTTACATAAATTTCGCTCAAATGCTTGAGGCTGTCGGCAGCGCGCCGCACGTCAACTTAATCCCCAACCATAGCCTTCAACTCGCTCACACACACACACTCTTATAAATACTCGCACATATTTCGTTCCGCTGCCGCTAAGTAGTTTCACGTGAAATTTATGCGAACGCGCCGAGCCGACCACTAACCGCCCTTCGGTGTGCTTGACTGTTTGTATGTATGTATGTATGTGTGTGTGGTGAGTGCGCTCATATGCAAATCTGTTGGCTGCGTCGTTTCTTTTCTGTCCACGCAATTTTCTTTAAATTTTTTCTTATTATACCCTGAACAGCGGTGTTTGTAGGTTTTGGGGTGGAAACGTCCGATATCCTAGAAAATATTGTGAGAATATTGCGAATATATTGCGAAATAGTCTCTCTCTTGTTGAGATATGGATCTAAAATTTTGCACACGTCCTTTTCTTCTCAAGAAGCTATTTATTTGTTGGAATCGCCGATATCAGATCACTATAGCATATAGCTGCCATACAAACTGACCGATCAAAATTAAGTCTTTGTATGGAAAACTTTCTTATTTGACAAGATATCATCTCGAAATTCGCTATGAATTATTGTTGCAAGAATAAGTATAAGATACTAACACATAGTTGAGATCGGAC
The DNA here is from genome assembly GCA_027475135.1 of Bactrocera correcta. Classification (NCBI taxonomy): domain Eukaryota; kingdom Metazoa; phylum Arthropoda; class Insecta; order Diptera; family Tephritidae; genus Bactrocera; species Bactrocera correcta. Next base: position 60,477,508 of record CM050325.1, on the reverse strand, counting down.
CACTATAGCATATAGCTGCCATACAAACTGACCACTCACAAACCAAGTTCTTGTGCGAAAAACTTTTTTATTTGACGAGATATCTTCACCAAATTCGGTGTGAATTATTATTCAAAGAAAAGATACAAACTTCAAAGAAATTTTTTAGATCGAGCTACTATAGCATATAGCTACCATACAAACAGGCCGATCAAAATCAAGTTCTTGCATGGAAAACTTTTTCATTTTTGAAGGGTATTATTGCCTCGATGCCACCTCAGTTAACGTGTTTTCTCATTTTTATTTCTTTCAGTGCCTGCCACACGCTCTTGTCCTTCTTCTTCTTCAGAAGTTATTTACCTTTTTATATGTCGATTTTCCTTTCACAACCGCCTTGCTTTCATGTTTTAATATACTACTCTCTTTTATTTATTCTTAATTTTTTATGGTCCCTGTGCCTTTTAATGCTTTGCACTTTTTGTTTTCAATGTTTCCTCGCACATACATGCGCAAATATGTGTCCGGGTGTGTGTGAAACTCCAAGCAGCGTAGAGTTTTACATTTTCTCGCTTGAAGATGAGGCAAAGAAGAAGCATGCGAGTGATCCTCTTACCCCCGCTGATGTGTGTGTGAGTGAGTGGGTGGAAGGGCTACTTTGCCACACACATACACATGCTTACGAGTACGTGTGGTAATAAAAGAATGGCAACGCCGTAGTACAACATGAAAAGCAGCGTATGAAATTGCAGTCAAAGCAGAATTGCTTGAATTTCAAATTACCCATGGGCCAATGAACGTTTACGTTTATACAATCTGCATACGCCAACAGCCGCCCAATCGTCTGGCCCACAAATCCCTTGCATGGCAGGCTACTTACTCGTTAAGTGTACACGTGTGTGTATGTTTGTATATACATATGTGTGGACGTGTGTTTGTTTCTGCTAGTATCGCATAGAGTAGCGCAAACAACCGGTTTAGTTGCGCATTATTGTTGTATGGCAAGATTAACTGCAAATTGTCGTCAGTTTGTTGCATACATTTCGGCGCTAAAGCTGAAGTCAGTTAGTAGTACTACCTATATAACGGTATGCAGTTAGGCGAATTACTGTTGCTGTTGGTGACACTCAGTTTGCAGTAACTGATTTTCATTAAATTGCTACTTAACAACTCGCCTTTGGTTGTTGTTGTAGTCTTTGGTAGTAGTTTCGAAATTGAATTTTTCTGAAAACATAAGAGTGCAGCGTTCAAATTTGTCGTAATTGGTAACTGTGCCAATGAAATGATAATGGTGATAATGAAAATTTATGCTCTGTGGAGTGGATAATTTGTTTTTATTATATAAAAACACTGCATTGAAATTTTTTAATGTGAATAAAAAATGTTATTTTTGTGAGGATATAACTATTTGATGAAAGCTTGCTATTTCATAATTTGAAAAATTTTTTTAATAAAATTTTAGATTTTAGTAATATACTGAAGCAAAAATGTAAGCAATGACCGCTATTTTTTCATATTTATTGAAATTTATTAAAAAATTAAAAAAATTTTGAAAATTTGACTAAATATAATTATGCTATATAGGAAAAAATTAATTTTTTGAAAATATTTAATGACAATGTTTTTTTTTTAGAAAATTTTCAAAATTTTTTAGAAAATAATTTTTTTTTTGAAAATTTATTCTGTTAAAATTAAAAAAAAAAAATAATAGTGATGATGAAACTAAAAATTAATTGTAAAAAAATTTTTTTAGATAAAAAGAGTTGCAAAAAAAATTTTTACTTATGAATTTTAAAAATGTATTTTCAAAAACCGAATTTATATTAAAAAATTTATTTTCGAAAATACTTTCTTCCAAAAATTGAAGTTTCAAATTGAAAAATAGATTAAGTTAAATAAAGAAAAATTTTGTTATAATATCTTTATTTATTTATCTATCTATTTTTTTTTTGTAATTTAAAAAAAATTTAAATTTTGTTCAAAAACTCTATATTTAAATGTGGCTTTTAAATTTAATTTATTTTGGCACTAAAAATAAAATATTTGTTTTTTATTTCATTTTCGAAATTATTTGTGGTCTTTTTAACCTGCCTGCAGAACCCGTTATTTACTTCTAAATTTGTTTTCGAAAACAAAGATTTTCAAAATTTTTATCTTTTATTAACTTTATTAAAATTTTTTTTATAAAAATCGTTTTTTTTTTTCAATTTATAATAAGTTTTTATTTTAAACCTGCATTGAGAAACTACATTTTTGTAGGAATAAAATGTTTAAAAAACTTGTCCATTGAAAATTAAAATAAACTCGTTGCTAATATTTTAGTTCAATCATTTCTTTTGATAAAAACGTTGTTTTAAATTTTTTTTTTTTAATTTTTTTTCAATTTTTTTTTAACAATTATCAGTTTAAAATTTGTTTGGACAAACAAATTGACTACCTACAGTAAACCAAAATAAAAGTGTAGCAAAAATTTAATAATTTTAACTAACGTATTAATGATTAATTACAAGTAAAAAATAATTTGAAAACATTTAAATATTAAATTTCATATTTTTTTAACTTTTATTTAATTTTTTTTATCTCACAATTCTTGATTAAAAAAGTGTTTTATCTTTATTCTGAAAATCTTCTAAATTCAACATTTCCATTTCTCATAAGAATATTTTTTATTTCATTTCGGTTAACTACGGTTTATTATTCAAGAAGAAACACTTCAATTATAATGAAATGTGTAATTCATTGCTTACGAGTACGTCAAATTAACATAAATATACTCAATGACGCATACATCTTTTATAACTACAGTGGTCGGATGAAAGATCGATTCAGAAGAGAAAAAACGATTTCCGGTCGGTCGTCGCTGCCCAACACACTACCTGCTAAAGCAATTTTAAAGCAACCGTCATCAACAGTTCGCCTCTTACACCCTTCCATATTGGAAGAGTACGATATTGGTGACTTATGTTTGTTGTTGTGTGTTACGTTTGACAATTTCTTGGCATGCTTCAAAAGTCAAACGTGGGTTGCAGAGATTTGTTTTTTAATTTTTTCTGCTCACTTGGTATACAAATTTAATAAAGAAAGGGATCGAGCTTTGAAGGAAATAGAAAAGGGTAGATAAGATAAGAAAAACATGCAATTTCTTACTGCAAATATTTTGAAATAATAAAGGATTTGTATGCAAATCAATAGTTTGCTTTTTTCGAAATCTTTTTTGAATATAAATTTTTTTTTAATATAAACTTGGGTGAATTTTTTGCTTAAAAGTTGTATATGAAATCTGTTACTTGCTATAATAATATAGAATATATGTATATTTTAAATTTGATTAAGAGGTTCAAAAATATTTTCGCATACAAAATTTATAAAATTTCTTTGAAGCAAGAAAGAACAATCTTGTCTAAAATTTATACAATTAAAAAAGTGGCGACACTTTTTTGTGGCCACTTCTAAACGTCCCACAATTAACAGTTGCCTTGGCGCTAACGTCTAGGCGCACCCAAACTATTGAACTTTTCGTTGCTTACGGATTAAGTCGGTCATTAAACTTGCTCAACCCGATAAGCGCTGCTGTAAATAAAAAAAAAAAAAAAACAAAAGCTATAAATAAGCGCTCAAGAAATATGTAGAGCAATGACTGGCAAGTGTAAGCGAAGGATTTTGAGCAACAACCGTAAAACAAATGCGCTTTTTGCCGTGTTGTCACTGCTCATTTGTTATTTACGGTTATTTCTACATAAGTAGAGGGTGGTTTTTATGAGTAAAACTATTTGAAGAGATAGCTGTCAAACCAGTGGCTTTTGACATTTTGTGCAATATAAAATACAAAATAACAAGATATGAATTTAGCACAACATTGACAAGACTCTCACCTTTTCCACAAATCCGGTATCCTGGCACGGTTTGCAGATCTAATTCTTTAAATTTTATAATTACAAATACAGATCCAATATGCTGCAAAAGATATTACAATAGCGCACCTATAGGATAATTAACCGTTAACTATCCGATTATAAGGTTATCTATAAGGTATATTCAGGTAGTTTACATACCGGTCACTATATAACCCAAACTATTCTGCAAACGATATTACAATGGAGCACCAATAGTATTACTAACCGCCAACTATCTGATTATAATCCGTTATTTATAAGATACATTCGGGTAGTTTATTTGCTTACAGTACTGGTCACTATATAACCAAAAATTATAAATAAAAAAATAAAAAAAAAAAATAATAATACCGTGAAATAATCTCAATAAAGCAACTTACATTTTTTTATTATTTTTTTTTTATGAATTTTTCATTTTCAGTAAAAATTAAAATTCTCTAAAAAATAACCCTTTATATTGGACTAGCAACTGTTATTGCTGTTATTGGTGCAGTATCATTGTCGTGAGAAAAGTAACCAATTTTACGCACTTTGTTCTTGTAGTTTCGCTTGCTGGTGACGCTTGCTACATGTTGCATTGACAGTTTTGAATATTAAAATAAGCTGTTTCTGAAGGAGGAGGAAAAATTATAACGAAGAGTATATTACGCTTTGAGTTAAGAACTGAAAGTCAGCCCAGCTTGACTTAATTAATTGAGAAAGTGAAAAATTATAGAGATTAATCAGGAAATTTATTGACTGAGTGAACCAAAAAATTAATTTCAATATATTTGTTAAGTAATCAGTGCTGATTTTGATATGAATTATTGATGACTGGATGGACCTCGAGTGTGAAAACTTCTTTTCGTATGCTCTTTGTAGATAGCCACAGAGGGCTTGGTACCTGATGGATTCCAAGTGAGAGTCCGTTATGCTTTTTGTAGATAGCCATTCCGGGTTTGGTTACCTGATGGATTCCAAGAGTTCTATCTCGGGCTTGTGGAATTCACAGAGAAAGTGTAAGCTGCTGCGGCAAAAATTGTTAGAGATATTTTCGTTTTTTATCCATGTTATTCAAATTGTCAATGTCATTATTGCAGTTAGGTGTCTGAACATACTTAATAAGTCCTTGATTCTTATCTTGCATTATTTTGGTATGTATTTTTATTTAGTATGGTATTATTTTTGCCTGGGATTCATCTAGAGACGCTCCTGACTTGGTCAACTCGTCTGCTTTGTCGTTGCAGAAAATGTTGCTATGCCTGGAACCCATATTATGGACAAGTTGAGTTGACCTTCTAGTGAGCGTAAAGCATTCCTACAATTGCTGACTACGCTGGAATAAGTCTTAGGCGAAAACAAGGCTAGCAATGCGGACTGTGAATATGAATATAGTAGCTTCCTTAATACCACCGTCGTTATACTATACAGTAGGATCTCACAGGCATTCTGTTTGTTTAGTACTACCACCTGGAAGATACTAGCTGAGATGTATCAAGATCATCGGAGTATACCCCCGGCCTACACCGCAGCCCAATGTGGACCTGTCGTTATATATTGAGATAGCATTCTCCTCCCCCACTAAACCTCTTCTTCATGCACGTCTAGAAGGTATTTTCACTTGGAACTATTGGAATCCAAACTTTGGAGGATATAGTCTATATTATTATACTTTGTTTTGAGCTGGTTTTAAATGTCTTTATACCACAACTCTTCCGTGCGAAGATTGCGAAATAAATTTCAGATAAAATTTCAGTTAAAATTTTTTTCGAAAAAAAAAACTTCATTTCATTTTCTCCTCTCCATCTCTTCAAGCATCTTTTCCCACAAAGCCGAGAACTAGAACTTTTTAAACATGCGCTGGTTTTCCCACTTCCTTTACTAGCATAAACTGTTTGTGCACAACAACTATCGCTCCGTGCACCTTTTATCAGCTCTTCTCCTTTGAACGCCTCGCCTGATTCCATGAAATTGGCGCTTGTCACGGCAACATGTTGCACAACAATCGGCTCATATCGTATCGTATCACCTTGCCGCCTTCAATCAACGAGACACAACGCGCTGACGCATGTTCAACATAAACTTTCTGCACAACAACAGCAGCAATAACAACAACAACAAAATTTATAAATAAAAGGCTGTAAATGAAAAATAGGAGAAGTTTGAAATTATAGCAAACAATATGCGCATAATTGCGCTGCATAATTTCATAATAAAACAACAACAACACCAGACAACAAATGTGAAATACTGGCAACAACAACGCCATAAAATAGTGAAATTAGCAATATGCAGCAGCAAAGTGAAATTAGAATTTCTGCTATCCGTCTGCCACTTTTCATTTGCACCACTTGTTTTTGTTGTTGTTGTTTGCATAAATATCACAACTTTTGTTGTTTTCCTAGAAGCTGTTCATTACACCAACTAACTAACTACATGCACTCTACGGATACAAGGTAAGAAGGGGCTTCACAAACCGTAAACAGGCTCGGCTAACTAAATGAATTGTGGCGAGTTGGCAATGTGGCAATTAAAATCACTCGACTGCCTTGGCTGGCAGCGCCTCGCTGGGGGCGGGTGGGGAGTTGAGTGTGGCTAATTGTTGTGGGGAATGCAAATTTCGAGTGAGCGCAAGGCATTTACATAAGTTCTTGTATCTTATTTTTCTGCTCCACTTTGTTTTTGTGTTTCTTATTTATGTAAATTTTTTTGAGAATTCTTTTTGCATTAGAATTTTTGTCTTACATCATGGCAACCCAGTTGTGAAAAGGTTTTGTAAGTTTTTGGCATTATGTGTAAACCAAATATGTGGAGCTAGAAAGTTAAATTCGGCAAATTTATGTTGAGAGTTGGTAGTCAGCTTTTTTTGCTCCTAAAGCGCAATCGAAATTGTTTGATTAGGCTTTCCAGACATTCTTGATTTCATTTCCGAACTTGTGAGATTTCGTACAGCTCATTTTTAAAGCATCAATCTATGTTAAAACTGTAACTTGTTGTCAGTTGTCTGTTTAGTAGTCTAAAAGTCTTACGTTCCTGCTTTCACACATTCTTTTTCAAAAGATTGTCGATATTTTAAATGCCTATATCTAGAGCAAGGCACCAGAGGAACTTTTCCCTTATTAGCAAGACTACTCTGTAAGCAACTGAGGCCCCAGGGTTTGATACACTGGAGGAGCACCAGGGAAACAATGGTTCATCTCTTTTACACTTGACCCAAATTGCCAAGACTATGCAGTAAGCAGCTGGGGTCCACAGGGTATGCTACACTGAAGGCGGTATCGATGGTGAGGCTGAACCAACAGAGTCTGTTCAAATTTGTGTCAAGCGCAGACATACTAAGGGATGATAATTCCTTATGGATCTGGTACCTGAACTCCAACAGGTATCGTAAAGGACCAAAGCTGGTCTATGCGTGGCTCATTGGTCTAACAGACTAACCTAACCTTTTAAATGCCTTGACTTTGTCTAATGGCTTTGAGCTCTGATTTCACAATCCCAAAATTATCTCCAAATACAGAATAATAAAATTTTTGAAATATTTATCCACTCAGAATAAAGATTGCGAGAGAAAGACGAGCTCAAAATTATGGTTTTGAAGGCGCTAGCAATTCAGAACGCTTTTATTATGTACTGCATATAATGTACTTTAATAATCGGCGAACTCTATAAAGATCTCTGAAAATAGCTCTCGGACAGTGCGTAAGATTTAGGCAGAAATCTTACCTATAATCGAAAAATCATAAAAATATTTTTGAGTTGAGAACTATTAGAAGCAATATTCGAAATTTTGATTTTGACAAAATGGCGGTGTCCGATAGAAGAAGTAAGTCCATGTGTTGCGGACAAATTTTCCTCACCGTCCTTACAAATACGGCCATATCCCTGAAACTTTCTGCCGGATCAACTTGGAATTTTCGGCGAGTATTCTCATATATAAATATACTATTGTGCCCAAAAAAAAAAGGTGACATTGTATTTATTTTGAAAATTCTTTATTTATTCTTCCAAATCAATTTCATCCCCTTCAAAGTAATCCCCTCCCGATGCAATGCACTTATGCCAACGGATTTTCCAATCTTCGAAACACTGGTTGTAGTCACTTTCCGGGATGGCCTTCAGTTCCGTCTTCGCTGCGGATTGAATCTCCTCTATCGTATACAAACGGTGTCCCCGGAGCGGTCGCATGGCGCCAGATCAGGTGAAGATGGTGGTTGCGGAACGATATGGGTTGTGTTTTTGGCGAAATGATCACGAATTATGAGGCCAGTATAGGATGGTGTATTATCGTGGTGTAAAAACCCAGAATTGTCTTTCCACAATTGCGGCCTTTTTAGGCGGATAGCGTTACGCAAACGACGGTAACGTTCAAATAATATACCTTGACTGTTTGACTGAATGGAAGGAATTCATAATGCACAACACCATGACAATCGAAGAAAACAGTCAACATGACCTTGATTTTTAAGCGACTTTGGCGCGATTTTTTTGGTCTCGGCTCTCTTTTGGCACGATATTCGCTCGATTGATCGGTTGTTTCGGGGTCGTAAGCATAGATCCAAGTCTCATCGCCAGCTATAATGCATTTCATAACACCCTGGTAGTCGGAAAGCATCGTTTCACACACTTCAACGCGACGCCTTTTTTTCCAAAAAATTCAATGTTTATGATACTTGTCGAGATTTGACGCGGTTGAGGTCCAAAACATCCTTCAAAATGGTATTGGCTGAGCCTTTCGATATGCCAACTTCATCAGCAAGGTCTCTAATTGTTAATCGACGATTTTTCAACACCAAATCTTTGATTTGTTGAACGTGAGCTTCGTCGGTTGAGGTTGAACTCGTCTTCGACACGTTCACGGCCGGCTTGGAACTCACTATACCACTTGTAAACATTTTCCTTAGACCTAGCCTCATCACTAAAGGCTTTCTGCATCATCCTCAACGTATCCGCAGCAGAGAATTGGTTCCGCAAAAAAAAATTTAATGCAAATTCTTTGTTCAACAAATTTCGACATCGCAAAAAACGAAAAACTCACTTTTAGCAGCTCACAAAACGACACGTATCTCAAACACTAAAAAATATTTTGACATGAAAACCAATCAACCTAAAAAAAAAATTAAAGGTTAAATTAAATTAAAAATAATCCTTTGACGCGCGCAATTAAATTCAATTATTTTTTGGGCACAGTACTTAAGTTTTACGTTCAGATTTTGTGTGTATGTTATTTCTTAAAAACTCTTAGTCAACATCAACGACTTCCCCTACCGTTTCCCGCACAGCAAAATTCACGCCTTTATATAATTCATTCATTTCCCATGCATTCCCCCACTCAATTCAAAGACATACTTGCGTCTAACAATGAGTTTATACAAAGCTTAACTACCCGTCACATTATCAAGTGCAATAAAAAATGAAACAGAACCCTTGCTTTATGCACTGGGTTCTGCGCTGGTCTTCAACTAAAGCCATCCGCTTGCTTGCGCTCGACTCCATGGCAAATAAATCAACTTGGCCGCCATGTGCTGCTACATTACAAGCACTTGGGCGCGTCTTCATTGAATCAAAGCAACACATTGTTCTTCTTCTCGGCTGCTCCGTGTTGAACAACTCAAGACCAGTAGCTGTGGACGCTAAAATATTGATTACCAAGCCAGGCCAAGCCAAGCCGAGAGACTATAAGTATTTAATGATCAGCTGGTATGCATGCAGGCCGTAGGCAGCCGGTCGACGTATGGCGACCGTGCACTGTCAGTTGATTGGCTTGTTCTTGCCTTCTCGCAGTTCATTAGCTGGCCTGACAAATACTCATAAATACGAGACACAGTGCGGACATGGTCGGCTATGCACTCACATCCATACACGCGCAAGTGTTTTGCTACTTGGACCGCATGACTTTGCTACTTCGATATATGTAGGTATGTGTGTATGACATACTTGCTGTTTGTTGTTGTTGTTGCAATGCAAAGTGACTGCAAGAGCGTGCGCATATTAAAAGCGTTTATTATTTATACACAAATGAAATATGGAAAATATGCTTTCAGCCTGGCAATGAAATTATGAAAGCCTAAAAACAATGAGCAGACATTGTGCTCGATGCACTGTGGGAAATAAATTTCGACATTGAAGCCTGACAGTTGATTGATTTCAAGCTATTTTGAGGGGATTTAAATAAATTTGAAATTTCGAAAATGTTCTGAGAGCGTACTGTTGTCATTTACTAGGTGATTTATCTGCTTTTCCATTAATTTTATTCCATTTTATGGTAGCTTTTAGTTGAAATATATCTGATCAAATTTGACCCGGACAGAAAAATTTACATTTTCACTTGCTCTAATATAAACCTTTTTTATCGCCGTCAAAACAGGCTCTTGAGCCAATATTCCAATTTTCCATACACTTTCTTTAAGCCATGGCTGGGATGGGCTTTAGCACCTTTAGAGAATTTTGGTGTTTTAGGTTTCAGCTCATTTTTAGAGCGCCAATCGCTAGTTCACTGAACAGTTTTCACTTCATATTTACAAGCCCATGGCTCATCACCAGTAATGATACTTTTAATGAATGTAGGTTCTTCAGCTACGTTGTCAAGCATCTCTTTTGTGACGTCGTTTTTGTTATGAGTCTTTCTTGACACGCTTCATACCCAAAATAACAACCAAAATGTGTTGAGTCGATCCAGAAGAAGTGCGGAGATGCTCTCCTATCTATCTGTTATTGGCACGGAGATTTTCAAACTCTTCTTCTTTAACATTTTCGACGGTATCGTCATTAACAGAGAATTACTCGAACGTTTTCGATGACTTCATGATTTTCACTGAATAATTTTGAGTTCCGGATAAAGTGGACTCCACAAAAGATTGCTGGAACACTTTGAACGATTCAGTAGCCGTGGTAATTTCAAATAAACACGTTGTTAAATTTTTTCGATGGAATTTCTTGAGACAACCCTTTCCCGCTCTGAACAAATAGCTGCCAAACAGACGCCAATTGATGTATGGAGATCACTAAACTTTACAGGAGCATATCAAAAATTATACCATTCCAGAATTTTTTTTATATCAATTTGGTATTTGCGCAGCTGAAATGGACCAGTCCGAATCATATTAGATCAGATGGTAGCATTTAGAAAAGTTTTTCGATAATTGGTGTATTTGAAAAGTCTGTAATCGGAGTTTCTCAGGCTTTGTGGTTGTCAAAGCTCCCTTTTATAGAAATTAAAGTTGAAATTCCCTTTCATAGAAACTAAAAAGTCTTTGTGGATGCCGAAACACTGTCATAGAAAAAGATGTCACTACTTTTTGAAGATCTATAGTGAGTTGAGTGTGATATTTTTCAGGAAGCTTTTCGAATAAGGCAATTGGAGTGAAAAATATTTTAATCATTACTTCTATATGTTAATCATTACTTCTGATTACGCATCACAAATTTACAGATAATATACTCTCTTGAATTGAAAAGTCAAATTATTTTTCTTAATCGTTTAGTAAATTTTCTCTCTAAAATACTTATTTGTTTGCCAAATTTCTTTCGATCCCATTTTTGTTAGGTAGTAAGGCCGACGATATCCCTATTGTAATAAAAAATTTCGAAAGCTTTTCAGCTCGAATGTGTTCACTTTTCATTATCGAGTGTGAATTATGATGATTTTTCTGGTGAAATCTCCTTAACTACCGGTTAAATTATACGTTAGCTAAGCGGTACCAGAAATTTCTCGAATATGTTCAGCTTTCATTATCGAGTGTTAACTTAAGATGATTTTTCTGCTTAAATCCCCTGCAAGTCAACTACCGGTTAATATATACGTTAACTACTAGGTACCAGAGATTTCTGTTAAAGTTTCCATGATATTTTTAGACCAAATGGATACAAATTGCCGAACGTTTTATGGCTAATGAGTTGAAATTTGTGCCTTGGTTAGTTTTCATACTAATTCCTTCAATGTAGATATTATAGTTTCGGTTAGTCCCGTTTTGGTGGGCGGTAAAGATCTCTCTGTTTCGTTCATTTGTAATTTTTCCATAATTCTCATTAGACTAATACATATTATACAACAAAGTCACTCTACTCGTATATTGGCAATTATTTTACAAATTAGTTGAAAATTTTTCATATATACATACATACAAATATGCTAATTAGGCAAGCTGAGTGTGTATATTTCCTCAAAATAAATATTTTAAAGCACAAGTCGCTTGGCAGTTAGTTCTGACCTGTTTCTCATTATAAAAACATGAAATATTTAAGTTTACTATAAAAAGCAAGAGATCTATTCTCTTCTAGTACGATTATTAGTCTGAGAATTTTGTATGTGAACGGAAATTAACGGAACTGAGAAAAAAAAAGATATGGAAAGGAATAAAAAAAGCGGATGAAGAAAAAAACAGAATGGAATACGAAGAACCGAAAGAAATATGTGGAATTGATTAGAATACAAAATATATACTGAAAAAATAATATTAGATAAAGAATAATGGTGAAAGACAGAAAATATGAAAAAAAGTCAAGAAAAGTTAATGAACATGCTAAAAAATGAAAGAAACAAAAAGAAAATGGAAACATAGTGATACTAACGGAAAACAAGGTGCTGAAAAAATAGTGAAAGAGCCGGACTAAAAATTATGAACGGTCCAGAAAAAAATATAAGAAATAGAAGAAAAGCTATCAACCGAAGAGTAAACCAAAACAATTACCAAACTTATATTGGAGAAAATAAAATTAAAAAAAGAAAGAAACAGAAAACATAAATAAGAAAAAAAGGAAAGAGAAGTAAGAAAGAGTATAAAATAGTGTAATAGATCAAAAAAATGTTTACAGCTTACACCTCGCTACAAAAACCTCGCACCCTAGCTCCCAACACAAAAAAACTAAGAAAAATGAAATAAGTTCTCATATGAAATCAGCTTACCATTTTTCACTCAAAATGAAAATTCTTCTTCTATAAAATGTATTTTACCATATTTGCAACGCTTTCGCCTGACGCTGCTATAGGCCGTTAACAAGCGGAAATGTTCTCACTTCCTGTTTACTTTCAGCTAAATTTGTGCGCCTACAAAGTGGAAAAAATATTAAGAACAAAACTAAATATGCAAAAAAAATAAAAATAAAAGAATCTGGCAAAGGAAGTGAAGTACATTTGATTGCTGTAATTTCGATTTTATAGCATGTGCTATAGCCACATTTGCAAAATGGGCACACACACGCGCCAACGTACGCATGTATATTTGTGTTGATGTGTGCGATTTTGCAAATTTGTTTCATGCGCTGGAAACTGCTCCTCCACTTGAGCGGATGACGACTGTGAAATTTCGAAAAACATAAAAGCAATAAAAATGAATGGAATAAAATAAACAAAATAAGTTGAAAAATAAACGAAAAATTATTGCATGCAAATAAAGCGAAATAAAAATAAGATGGCATAGGAAATATAAAAGAAAAAGTTAACTTTGATTGCATTGAAAATATAATACCTTTTACAATTGAAAAGTTTGTATACAAAAAATTTATTTTTTTGGTCGATTTGTATGTCAGCTATATGATATAGTAGACCGATCTGAACAATTTGCTGGGATATTATTGCATTGACTTATATAATAAGCTGAGCTAAATTTCGTGATTAAAGTTTGACAAATAAAAAAGTTTTCCGTACAAGGACTTGGTTTTGATCGTTCAGTTTGTATGGCAGCTATATGCTATATTGGTTGGATCTGAATAATTTCTTCGGAGATTGTAGCTATGCTTGGGAGGATTAGTAATGCCGAGTTTCGTAAAGATATCTCTTCAAATAAAAAAGTTTTCGTACAAGGACCAGCTTTTGATCGATCAGTTTGTATGACAGCTATACGATATAGTGATTTGATTTAAACAATTTTTTGGGAGATTATAGTAAAGCTGTAAATAATCAGTAATGCGAAATTTTATGAAAATAGTTTGTCAAATAAAAAAGTTTTCCGTACAAGGATTTAATTTTGATCGTTCAGTTTGTATGGCAGCTATATGCTATGGTGGTTCGATCTGAATAATTTCTTCGAAGATTACAGCTATGTTTGGGAGAATTAATAATGCCAAATTTCGTGAAAATATCTCGTCAAATAAAAAAGTTTTTCGTACAAGGACTTAATTTTGACCGTTCAGTTTGTATGACAGCTATATGCTATGGTGGTTCGATCTAAACAATTTCTTCGGAGATTGTAGCAATGCTTCGGACAATTAGTAATGCCAAGTTTCGTAAAGATATCTCGTCAAATAAAAAAGTTTTCCATACAAGGACTTCATTTTGATCGATCAGTTTGTATGGCAGATATATGCTATGGTGGTTCGATCTGAACAATTTCTTCGGAGATTGTAGCATTGCTTAGGACAATTAATAATGTCAAATTTCGTGAAAATACCTCGTCAAATAAAAGAGTTTTCCATACAAGGACTTAATTTTGATCAATCAGTTTGTATGACAGCTATATGCTATAGTAGTTCGATCTGAACAATTTCTTCGGAGAGTATAGCAAAGCTATAAATAATCAGTAATGCGAAATTTTATGAAAATAGCTTGTCAAATAAAAAAGTTTTCCTTACAAGGACGTAATTTTGATCGATCAGTTTGTATGGCAGCTATATGCTATGGCGGTTCGATCTGAATAATTTCTTCGGTGATTACAGCTATGTTTGGGAGAATTAACAATGCCAAGTTTCGTGAAAATACCTCGTCAAATAAAAAAGTTTTCCATATAAGGACTTAATTTTGATCAATGACAGCTATATGCTATTGTGATTTGATTTAAACAATTTCTTCGGAGATTGTAGCAATGCTTTGGAGAATTAGTAACGCCGAGTTTCGTAAAGATATCTCGTCAAATAAAAAAGTTTTCCATACAAGGCCTTGGTTTTGATCGATCAGTTTGTATGGAAGGTATATTCTATAGTGGTCTGATCTAAAATTTTTTTTTGAGGAAAGTACCGCTGACTTCATCAATGATCTATATATGCCAAATTTTGCGAATACTTTAAAGAGTCTTCTGCTTTGTGTTTGTAACTTCATAAGAAACTTAATATACCCTGTTCAGGGTATAAAACGAAAAACTGCGATATGCTGAAAAACAAATTTGCGAATAGCTTGCAACTGATGCGCAATAAATTTGCATTACGCCAGCGATACAAGCGCACAAACCCAAACATACATGTGCATATGGGGATATGAAACCGCACTGTATGCCCAACACATGCCGCTCATGTGTGAAGTCTTCGCCAAGAGGCAGCAAGTAGACGCTTCAACGTCAAATATTTGGACGTAAAATGAGCGAACGCACACACACACAAACAGCCGATCAGCCGAGTGTTTTTATGTGAGTGTGTGCGGCAGCGCAAAGGCGCGCTGTCAATATTCGATACGACTGACGCAGTCTACCGCATGATGACCGGGGTTACGAGTGAGCGCTTGAATGGCGCTGGCGTATAAACAAAAGAAATGAGAAAAGGGGATGCTGTGAAGAAAAAGACGCAAATCCACGAATGATTGACTGACGCCACGATAGTCAGTTGTTGGTTGCCGGCTTGCTGCAGCACGCGGATTCGGCTGCTATGATTGTTGTTTGGAGTCAAGAATTTTTTTTTTTTTGAGTGACATGTCTGCAGCACCACGAAGTGCTCATCTGCCAGGCGATGTCTTCAGTTTATCTGCCAACTCATTTGCCACACATGCACATGATCACATGTTGTCGACGTTCGTCGGCGTGCGCCGTGAAAATACTGTGAAAATGCGTTGTCACAGTTGCCGCAACAACAACAATAATAACAAACAGCAGCGGCAGCAACCAGCAAATGAGCTTGAGCATATTTTCCAGCAGCACTTGCATATGACATGAATATTGCAAGGCAAAATGAGCTGTGCCCGCGTCAAGTTGCGATAAAGTGTGAAGGAATGGTTTGCAGGCACTTCCACACACACACACACACACGCACTTATTCACATAGCGATATTTATAGATATACAAATAGCTTGACATGCAGTTGCAGTCGCAATCGAAGGCTGAACGGCGTCACAACGCCCGTCAAGTCGCAAGCCGTTAGGCCGCGTCCTACCCTGTTGCACACACACGCGCACACATATGTGCCACAAGCAGACAGCCTGCCATTCACTGCCGCCGTCAGTGGCAGACACGCTAGGCCGGCAGTCGGTCGACGCATACATTCATTTCGTATGAAATTCTCAAAGTTTGCAACAAAATTGCAAATTCAGTTGGCACTGTGCGCTGTCGTGCCACACGCTTGTTTGTTTCTACTTTATATCTGATTTTGAGTTTTGTGCCGCCACCGCCGCCTGCAGGCCCCTAGCTACACTAGGCTCAGCTCGTCGCTCGCTCTGCGTTGCCATTTGGTGCCGATTTGTATGTTGAAATGGCAAATGTTGCATGCAAAATATGTGCAACATGCGGCTTGTCGCATGCCATTGCTCCGTATCGCATTTTTTGTTGCTGCTTTTGCTTGGTACTTACTGTTGTCATTGTTTGTTGGCTTTGCTGCCGTTGTCCCAGTGGTGGACGGCAGCGTGAAGACTCTCTTAGGCGTGCGTGTTTTGATTACTTTTTGCTATGTGCAACGCGTAGTAATGCTGTGCAGTGGCTTTTGAGTATAAGTTATACAAATATATTTTATTTTAAGTTATACAAATATTTGTGACACTTCTTTAAGGCGCTGATTTTGAGTGAGTTTGAAAATTATATTAATTTTGTGTTAAGTGAAGTTGAATTTATTATACTAAATGTGTTGGGACAAGCTATTTCTTCTGGTGGGGATGTGCGCTTACATTTTATACCATTGGTCCGGGCTCCTAGCGATTTTAAACAGTCTACGAATGGTTGCAAAGACTTTTTTTGGAAGTTTTAGTGGGTTTACTTGTTCGAACTACAATATATTGGAAATTAATTTCCGTTTGCTTAAGATCAATGACTTCACAAGATGTAGGTAATGGTGTTAAATCAAATTCTTGAGAGCCCATTAAAAATCAAAATTGAAATAATCTCCAAACTTTTCTCGTAATAATGCAGTTTTCGCACGTGTTGTGTGGCACTTAGTCCCGTCTTGTTAGAACCCGATATTGTCAAGATCAACTTTTTGCAAATTGCGGCCATAAAAAGTTGGTTATCATCGATTTATACCGGTCTCCATTGACAGTAACGGTGCTACCAGCTTCATTTTGGAGAAACCACGGGCCGTTGATTCCACCAAACCACACCAAACCGTCAATTGAGGTGAATGTAATGGTTGTTCATAAATAATTTACCGCAACACTGGATGTAAGTAAGCATCGCCGGAGATGCTGATTTTCTTAAAAAAAAAAAAGGTCGTCGTTTTAAGGTTTCTCCGGCAAAATCAGCAAAGTCACGACGTTTACGGTGGTCCAATAAGCTACATTTTCTGAATGGGAACATCTTTTTACAGATGCCAGCCCAAATTCTGTCTTAAAATCCGTCAGATTGTAGTTTGAGACAGTCCCAATTCCCAACTTCCTGGAATTGACAAATTGTGGTCTTCAGCAACACTTACCTGAACAGCAATATTTTGATTATTTCGAGCGGTTTTTTGTCTTATTGGTACTTGAGTATGTAAGTATTATGTAAATAAAATGTACTACTGTGCCCAAAAAATAAGGTGATATTGTATTTATTTTGAAAATTCTTTATTTATTCTTCCAAATCAATTTCATTCCCTTCAAAGTAATCCCCTCCCGATGCAATGCACTTATGCCAACGGATTTTCCAATCTTCGAAACACTGGTTGTAGTCACTTTCCGGGATGGCCTTCAGTTCCGTCCTCGCTGCAGCTTGAATCTCCTCTATCGTATAAAAACGGTGTCCCCGGAGCGGTCTATTGAGCTTGGTGAACAGCCAGAAGTCGCACGGCGCCAGATCACGTGAATACGATGGTTTTGAGTTTTTGGCGAAATGATCACGAATTACAAGGAAATATGGGATGATGCGGTATCGTGGTGTAAAAACCAAGAATTGTCTTTCCACAATTCCGGCCTTTTTAGGCGGATAGCGTTACGCAAACGACGCATAACGTTCAAATAATATTCCTTGTTGACTGTTTGACTGGTTGGAAGGAATTCATAATGCACAACACCATGAAAATCGAAGAAAACAGTCAACATGACTTTGATTTTTGAGCGACTTTGGCGCGATTTTTTTGGTCTCGGCTCTCTTTTGGCACGATATTCGCTCGATTGTTCGGTTGTTTCGGAGTCGTAAGCATAGATTCAAGTCTCATCGCCAGTTATAATGCATTTCATGACACCCTGGTAGTCGGAAAGCATCGTTTCACACACTTCAAGGCGATGCCTTTTTTCCGAAAAATTCAATGTTTTCGGTACCAGTCGAGATTTGGCGCGCTTGAGGCCCAAGACATCCTTCAAAACGGCATCCGTTGAGCCTTTCGATATGCCAACTTCATCAGCAAGATCTCTAATTGTTTTCAACACCAAATCTTTGATTCGTTGAACGTGAGCTTCGTCGGTTGAGGTTGATGGTCGCCCTGGACGATCTTCGTCGTCGACACGTTCACGGCCAGCTTGGAACTCACTATACCACTTGTAAACATTTTTTTTAGACAAAGTCTTATCACCAAAGTCTTTCTGCACCATCCTCAACGTATCCGCGGCAGAGAATTGGTTCCGCAAACAAAATTTAATGCAAATTCTTTGCTCAACAAATTTCGACATCGCAAAAAACGAAAAACTCACTTTTAGCAGCTCACAAATGACACGTATCTCAAACACTAATGAAGATTTTGACATGAAATTTGACATAAATGTGACTGACAGTACTAGCAACCTAAAAAAAAGATAATAATTCCCCAAATCCTTGGACGCGCGCAGTTTAAATTCAATCGTCACCTTATTTTTTGGACACAGTAGTATGCTTCAGATTTTCAATAATTCAACGAATATCGAGCAAAGGCAGATGATTATTACGACCATAAAATCGCAAAAGTGCAGGAAAAGTTGCAATCAAAGAACGATTATTTTGATAATTAAATTGAATAGTTTGTAAACGTTGTTCTGGCGTTTTTACCTATACAAGTCATACAAACTGAATGACGGAAATCAGCTTCTTGTAAACTTTTCATTCAACGAGCCAACTTCACGGAATTTTATATGGGTTATGGCAATGCTGCAATCTTCGAAGAAGTGGTTCAGATCGCATCACTATACGACAAACTGTACGATCTTAACTCTTTGATTTGTGGATCAATCTTCAAAAAATTTAGCATGGCCTCTTATCCAAGGAAAAGCTGCGACTTTTGAAGAAATTATTGAGATCGTGTCACTATGGCATATAAGTGAACGATCAAATCAAGTTTTTCTAGGGATTTTTTTTTTGTCTTTTTGCTTTGTGAAAAGTTTTATATCTTGGGTGTAACAGTAGTTAAGGTGTATTCTTACTTTCAATTAAATTTCGCAATAATTCTCAATGGGTTGTATTAATTTTCCAAAGCTGCCCTTCTAGCCTTTTTTTTCAAGTTGTTATTGTTATATTGTTGCTTCTTTTTAATTTTTCGTTCTGTGTGGGTTTCTTATTTTGGTTAGCGCTGCTCCCAAGTTGCCCTTGCCGTCACCATAAGTACAACTTGTTATTATTAAACAGCCAAGCCTGAAGGCTTTCGCTGTTCACTGTTGTTGCTGTTTTTGCTGCTGGAATTAGAAATTTTCACTACTTGACAGAAGAGTAACGAGCGAGCGCGCTCATGCAGCGCAGCAAGTACACAGCAAATACAACATGCTAGTCCAAGCTTACATAAGCAAACACACATACATGCATACAAATATATATACTTGTGTTGAGCGAAAAGAAAATGAAGCGCAATATTTTATAAGAAAAGAGGAAAAGTTTTTTATTAAAACAAGCCTTCGCTGTCTTGTTTTGCACGCGCTAACAACAAAGCAACAATAACAACAACAACAGCAGCAACAACACACAAGCCTAAGTTTCTACTATGTATTTGAAGGTTTTTTGTTGTCTACTGAAAGGCGCTTGGCGCGAGTTGCCACAACTACTTTAAAGTGAAATTAGTTTCGCCAAGTTAAGGCTGTAAAAATTTGAAGTGAAATGAAAAAAAATTGAAAACTGTAAAAAATGCCAACTGAGAAGGTCATAAATTGCATGTCATGTACACAAGCTGTTGCATAACTTTAGGCGCTTCAGCACGAAACATATAAACTAGCCATAATAGCAATATAATCAGTGAAGTACAACAACAAAAACATTGTTGCATATACATACATATATGTATATACACACACATATGTATGTACATATATACATAAGTACACACTGCGCGCTTGGCAAATGAAATCAAATATTGTGAAATTAAATTCTGTAACTCCACAACGTGCCTCATCACCCCACCATATCCTGCGGTTGTGTTGTCTCTGCGGCACACTTGGCCGTTATTTGTGCGTGTCGCAAAGGCGCACCGAGCCGAAGCACACACCTGCTGGCGGCCCCTAAAACCTAAAACGCTTGTTTGTCCGCATTTAGTTTATCTGGTTGTATTTATTGTTGTTGTTGTTGTTGTTCAACTAAATATATAGTTGTCGTCATCGCATTGTGTCGGTTTGCGCCACATTCATTCACTTATATCCTTTATGTGGCACCGCTGCGCTTGCCTGCTTGGCGCTCGCACACACACACACACACACACACAGATACTCGCTCAGTCGCAAGTCCTTTGACTTTGCACTTGAACAGTTGAGCGCCTCGCTTTGGCACACAGCGCAGCAGCGTGTGCACGTCACTGCCGGCCCAATTTCCGCTTTGACGTTAAGCACACCCGCATGAGAGATCAGTTAATCCGAGCACTTATGCACATTCACACAAACACCAACACAGACACACACACACACACATATGTATATATGTACATATATATATTTAATGTAATCGCATTATGGCGCGCTGTGGCGGCGCGGGTGGTGGGTGGTGTGTGCTGTGCGACGCGTCGTTACTGTTGTGTCAACGCACCGACAGCTGCTCGAACATTCACCACAAACCGACACACTCACACACACACGCACAACGACTTTGGCCTCGCTTTTCTAAGCTGTTGCCTGCGCTGCTCCAATTGTTTTTCTTCAGCTCGTTCGTTCTTTTTCATTCTTCACTTTTCTTAAAAGAAACGCACACGTGTGTCTTGTTAATATTTCTTTGCGCTCCTATTTTGTGATTTGTTATTTTGTTCATTTGGTGTTCTTACGCCTTTGTTCATTTCCGATTATTGCCGCTACGTAACTGTTTTGCCAAAGGATTGCAGTATAGTTTTAGGCGTCTTAACAGAAGAAGTTATTATTTTTCTACTTTGAGGTTACAAATGGATCTCCGAATAATTTTTTTCACTTGTGTTATGGTTTTTATTATTTCGAAAAGCTTACGAATGAAAGAAAAATACAACTATTCTATGCGAAAGTGATTTTTTATTATTTTCTAAGACATTATGTGGTAAACAAAGAAAATAAAAATATTTAGGAGCGTATATACAGTGAAAATGGAATTGCGTAAGTGCGTCGAACTTATTTTGGTATAACATTCCAACTCTTGAGTTTGTTATGCTTGAAGATATAAGCTTTTAGAAAATATGTTCTCTGGCGGAGATAATATGGAACTTTGCATTGAAGTATTTTCCTTCAGAAGTTGAAACTGACGACTGAAAAAATGTTATTTCTCAAAATCGGAAACAAAAATTCAGAAACTTTTAGATCACATGCTTGAATTGTGAACTTCAGAAGACTGTCTGTCTTTTACCTTAAAAAGTCAAAGCTTAATTGAACTAGGCAAATTGAATTGTTTAAATATTTAATTAATGGAGACTAAAGCTGGCGAGAAATTTGCTTAAGAGTTTAATATTTAAACTCGTGATAATTTATGTAAGTTTATTTAAGGGATTAGTTCAATAAGGGATAAAACATTCTTTTTACAAAAAATAAAATCTTTAAATAAATAAAGATAATGTAGATTAATGGAATTTAAGGGGGGAGCCTGCTTAAGAGACTTAAAAAAAATGTTTTTTGTTTTTTCTTGAGGATTTTTTTGGGAGTGAAAGAAATAATTGATTAAAGCGAAATTTCTAGGGTTTATAGTTATATATTTTAACATCTTTCACAAATTTTTTTGGATACAAAACCTTTGATATTCTGCCTTTGGGAAGCAATTGTCCGATGTATCTCGCATGTGCATTTGTCGGACGGCGGGCAGAATGCGGATCGCAATTTTTATCGGAAACCAAAAAAAAAAAAAAAAATTAAAGGAGATTCATATTTCTTAATAATGTGTTTTCTAGTTAAACTAAGAAAATTCCAAAAAAGTGTAAAATTTTACAAATTTTTTAAAAATTGAAAAAAGTGGTTTTTGACCAAAAAAATTTTACTTTATTTTAAAATATGTTCAAACTTGAATTTTCTTAGTATTCTTTAGTTTAAATAAAAGATAATTTGATGCCAAACATAATAGGCTTTGCCCTGTGCTACCCGCCAATTAAAAAAAATCATATACACGAAATATCGAGAAATCGCGCGTCAAAGTTATTGCTTTCTGCCCTATCATTCATATATGTATCTGCTAGACGCTCGGTCACTATTTCCCTGCTAGCTTCGAAAGTATTTCGAATTCCCATCTATAACTTTGAGGACATATTCTTAAATATTTTTTAAAGAGATTTAAATAAAAAAAAATGGATTTTTTGAAACTTCTATAGCAGGCTCCCCCCTAAATATACTTCAATAATCAGCAATTATTTTTGAAAGACTTTGAATTGCCTTGATGCCGCAGTCGATCTCCAGAAGGACCGCCGAAAAAAAGTGTGCGTCTGTGAGGAAGATTTTTCGGCTTAAAAATATCTTCAATTCAAAAACAAAATAAATTTATTATTTAGTAAATAGCATATACATATTAATATGCGTATATATCTTTAATGATTTATTATAGACGAGTAAAGGCAATGAATCCATAACTAGTCAATATTTTGATTATTGACCAAATGGCCGCCTACAAAAAGAGTGGTTTTTTGAGAAAAATGTTTGTCGGGGGCCTAAAAAAATTGAAATTAAAAAAAAATATAATAAAATATTAAAATCTTTACTTCCAAGTTCAGTTGGACATATATCTAGGAAAGTCCATCAACCTCAACCGACGAAGCTCACGTTCAACAAATCAAAGATTTGGTGTTGAAAAACCGCCGATTAACAATTAGAGACCTTGCTGATGAAGTTGGCATATCGAAAGGCTCAGATAATACCATTTTGAAGGATGTTTTGGGCCTCAAGCGCATCAAATCTCGCCTGGTACCGAAAACATTGAATTTTTTGGAAAAAAGGCGTCGCGTTGAAGTGTGTGAAACGATGCTTTCCCACTACCAGGGTGTCATGAAATGCATTATAACTGGCGATGAGACTTGGATCTATGCTTACGACCCCGAAACAATCGATGAATCGAGCGAATATCGTGCCAAAAGAGAGCAGAGACCAAAAAAAAACGCGCCAAAGTCGCTCAAAAATCAAGGTAACTTTGACTGTTTTCTTCGATTGTCGTGGTGTTGTGCATTATGAATTCCTTCCAACCGGTCAAACAGTCAACAAGGGATATTATTTGAACGTTATGCGTCGTTTGCGTAACGCTATCCGCCTAAAAAGGTCGGAATTGTGGAAAGACAATTCTTGATTTTTACACCACGATAATGCACCATCCCATACTGCCCTCGTAATTCGTGATCACTTCGCCAAAAACACAACCCATACCGTTCCGCAACCACCGTATTCACCTGATCTGGCGCCGTGCGACTTCTGGCTGTTCAGCAAGCTCAAAAGAGCGCTCTGGGGACACCGTTTTTATACGATAGAGGAGATTCAAGCCGCAGGGAAGAGGGAACTCCAAGGCCAAAATCCGTTGGCATAAGTGCATTGCATTGGGAGGAGATTACTTTGAAGGGAATGAAATTGATTTGGAAGAATAAATAAAGAATTTTCAAAATAAATACAATATCACCTTATTTTTTGGGCATAGTAGTACATATGTACATCAATTTCAATAATATCCGTCATTGAGTAACGAAAAAGTAATATTGTAAGATTCGCCTTTTTAAATAAAGCCCTCAATATGATTATTTCTTAATTTGATTACTAACATTTACTTTTAGCTCTTGCATCAATGTGGTTTTAATTTTTTTCTTCTTTTTTTCTATTGCAGGTAATAATTTGAAAACATTTAAAATGCAACAGTTTTATATAGTATGTGAAATGAGTGAGTAATGTAAAATATCAGTAAAAACTTAACAAAGCTTTACAAAACTTAATACAAATGTTTTTTTTTCAAAATTTTTATAATTTCAAATATACAAACTTTATAAGGCTTTGTGATATATTCAATGAAAAATATTGAAAACCATTATGACGTCATTTCCGGCAGTCCCTCGGAAAAAGGTTACGCGTTGACAGCAGAACTTCTTACAGCATAATCAAAAGAAAAAGCAAAAAATACGTGCTTTAGTTAAGACCATAAACTGGGTGTTGGATGAAGAAGAAATTAAAAAGTGACAATGGTATTTATATAGCAGACGTTTTTACAAAAAAAAAAAAAAAATTTTGGTAACAATTTCTTGATGTTTTTGTATATTGTAATTGATGTTATTTAGTTGTAATTAATTCAAATATTCGCTTCTCGATACGCTCTATTTTCAGCGAGCAGTCTAGTTTATCAAACATTCCTTTATTAGCCACAGATGTCTGCCGATTGTCGGTTTTTATATGTTTGCTCATATGGCAAAGAGCGAAAAAATTTAAAAAACTGTCTATATGTACAGATGCCTTAAATATATGCAGACAATAAGCAAGACAAAAAAATTTGCGCTAAATTTTACTTTTCCCGTCACGACCGAATGGCGCGTAAAGAAATGAAATTTGTTGCTCGCGCTTACTATTGCCGCTCCTGTGTTCCTCCTTAAGAGTAGCACACACATGCCATATAACCGCATATGTGTATATGTATGTATGACGTTTGTATTTAATGTGCTCGGATACTATGTACTAAAGATATGTGCTGCTAACGATGCAAAAATTCATTTTCGACAGGCTTTGGGGGCAGCAAGCGAAGTCCTGCTGTTTTGCCAATTCGAAATTCTTTTATTTTGGCATATTTATATTTGAATAAATGTATGTAAATAATTATAGAGGGTGCTTTTTTGGTGTATTAAACTTGTATGATAAAAGAAAGAAAACAAAAAAAAAAGACTTTAGACGCGGTTGAAGCTATAATACCCTTAAAATTTTCCATACAAAAGGTTGATTTGTATGACAGCTATATGCTATAGTGGTCCGATCTGAACAATTTTTGACATACAGTAGTTTTACCTTGAGCCACAAACTTACGTCAAATTACGTGAAGATATCTTGTCGAATTAGAGAATTTTCCATATAACTACCTGATTTGTACCGGTTAGTTTGTATGGCAGCTATATGCTATAGTTATCCAATATCGGAGATTTTGACAAATGAGCAGCTGCATATAGAGAGAAGGTTGTGGGCAAAATTTCATAACGGTATCTCAAAAACTGCGGAAAATTTTCTTACTTGCAAAAATTTCCTACTGGGCTTGCGTTTGTATGGATGTGATATTTCTATATTTAGTTCAGTCAATTTTACTTCTGTTTTAGTATTTTCAATTTCACTGCACAAACAGCACGTCGCCAATGCAAATACTGTCAGATTCGCAAAAATTTCATACACACACATATAAGTAAACATAAAAGTGAAGTCAAATTGAGACTCCTGCAAGCACAAGCAATTTTTTACGCACACCAAATTGCTAAGAGTTGCTAATATTTATGGATACGCATTGCTCGATATTTAAATACAACACACATATAAATATATATGTACATATATTTTCAAATTTATTTTCTTCTCTTTTGTGGTGCCACCCACCACTGCCATTCCCATATGTATTTCGTTGACCTTTACAATGACACAGCTGCTGCACACAAATATTTCAATATTTATTCATTTTCAAATACACACATTTTCAAATGCCACTGAAAGGTTTTGAAAAAGCACTCGCTTGCGCTGTTTAGTCGTAACACTAAATTACACAAATACTTCCATAAATAACTTAATTGAAAGGCCTTTTATGCAAATAGCGTAAGAAGAAGTTTGCAAATGCAACGTCGTTGCTAATGTCAAAGGTTCGTACGTGAGTACTTGTACCTAGAAACTTATATTAGGTGCTTGGGTAGTATGTGCTTGCTCTGTTTGCTGGCAGTACTTACAAAGCTGCTCTACGAAGTTATGCGAAAATGTATTATACTTGCTGTGAAAGCTTAAATCGTCTATACATTTTTAAGCATAATTTAAGTTTAGATTTAGCTTTTAGTGGAAGAAAATTACATATTTACTAAAATTTACAGACATTATTTTATTAGAACAGTCAAATAATTTTAATTAATTATTCATAAATATTTATTTTGTCGCTTTTGAAGTAATACCCACCAGATGTAATACAATTGTGCCAACAATTTCCTTCTCGGATTTCTCAGTCCTCGACACACTTTTCATAAGTACTTGTTGGGATAACCTTCAGCGCCTTCAGCAAATTTTGTTTTATCTTTTCGATCGACTGGAAACTGTTTCAACGGAGCGGCAATTTCAGTTTGAGAAACAAGAAAATATCACTCGGAGCCAAACCTGAAGAATGCGGTGGTTGATCGATGGTATTCATTTCCTTCTTTAGCTTTAAAATCGGACACAATGGTGGCTCGATGCGATGGTGAATTATAATCTTCTAAAATCCATGAATTGTTCTTCCACAATCCCAGCTGTTTTCGACAGAACAGCCAAACAGAACTCTTTATTGACCGTACGTCCCTCTGGAACAAATTCATTATGCACTAAGCCACGAATATCGATCACCGTGATTTTTAAGCGGCCGTGGCATGTTTTTTTTTTTGGTTTCATTCTCTGCATTCCAATGGTTGTTTTTGGATATCATTTCCTCCATTCCAATGGTTGTTGATCGCATGATAAAGAATGTCCAAAGAAACCTTTTTAAGGTACTCCTTTTGAAAAAAAAATTCAGCTTTATAGAGGCGAGTCGAGCAAGAAAGAGTTTATAACCAAAATATCCTCTAAAATCATTGGATCGGACTCGTGAGAAATATCGAGCTCTCTTGCCATCGCACTAACAAGATTTTTAAGGGGCTATTCTACTCTAGAAATCAGATTTTTGGCCGTTTTTTGAATTTTATTTAAAAAAAAAACCAAAAATATTTTTAGTATCAATTTTTTATGGAACTTTTTTTGATAACTTAAGAATACAGAAAAAAATTTAGAAAAAAAAAATTAAAAATTAAAATAATTAGAGAGTGGGGAGAGACAGGTGTAAAAAAAATGGCGCATCCTGGTGACCTTAAAAAAAATCAAAAGAAATTCTTAATCAGTGAGGATGCTGTTATAGTCCGGGAGAACGAAAATTTTTTTTTTTGGAAAATGGCGACTGCCTGAAAATAAAAATAATTTTTTACGCTTTTTTTTGAAATTCCTGAATTTTTTTTAAATATTAAAAACAAACATTTTGACACGATGCTGGTAGAAACGATAAAGGATTATATAAAGAAGGTTCACACAAAATTTCAAGTAAATCGGTTGTATAGAACTTGAGATAATGCCGGTACCGTGTGAAAAAAGTAGTTTCGAGAAAAACGCGTTTAAAGTTTAGGATATAATTCTAGTGAACACGTACACCACCTCACAAAATCGGCTGTGTCGTCGAAAATAAGTCGAATTTTGAAAAATTCTTCCTAGGTCATATTTTTGAAAGTCTAAACTTTAAATATATGAAAAAAAAATCGAATTTTTCAAAATTCTAGAGTAGAATACCACCTTAAGCAAATTATATCTTTCACTTTTTTTGAAGAGGTCGGTAGGTCGTCCAGAACAAGACAGGTCTTCAACGATCTCTCTACCGTCTTTGAAGGCTTTATACCATTTATAGGCTTCATACGAAATTTGGTTAGAAATGGAAAATTTTAGACGAATACTATACAATATACAACGCAGAATCCACAAAAATTTCTGCGTGCTGTTTGGGAGTCCACATCCTGTTTTCATTTGCCAAAAGTCCTGTTTTTATTTCCGAAAGGTTATGTCTTTATTTTCGATAGATATTTCAAATGCTTTAGAATTAAGGCTTCCAAAGTGTAGGTGATCAGTTCAATTAGTTCTTTCATTTCATTTTATTATTTTCTGTAAGTGATTATCTATACAGTGACCTAAGAGCATTTGCATTTGTTCATGGTTATGACAGGCAAAGGAGGAACCACATGTCACGTTTTTTTTTGTTTTGTTGCAAATCTCAGCACAGCTATTCGGCTAGCGCAGCCAGTGAAATGAAAATAATATTACAGGGTGTTTTAGATAGCTCAAACTGTAAAATACAGCAAAAGAAAGAACTATCAAAGTATTTTTGGGCACACACTTTTCGAATGGTTGTAATTATAAGTCATCTTGTCACGCTGATCATTTATGTATATGGTATATAGTTCGTCGAATATATTTTACATCCCATTTAGGGTATAATTATAAATTAATTATAGCGTTTAAGTTCCACAAAAATGGGCCAACGTTGTCTGATTGCTAAACTTTCATATGAAAAATCACACATCTTTCTCATTTTATACTCACATACTGAAAGCTGTTATGGATTGAGATACTTATGCACATATAGTATATTTGAGTATCCGTTGTGCATGACATACAAATGAAAGTTGACAGGATGTCATAAGGATAATAATAATAATAATTAAAATGAGCAAAAAATATAAAATGCAAAAATGCTGCAGGAAAGCAACAAAGAAGTGGAGCACACAAGAAAAGACAACAGTACAAATAAAGAACATACATATGTAAATATACATATATATATACATATGTAAATACACATACATATATACATATGAGGATATATATAAGCACATAACAAACATTTACGCCGATCAGCAGCCATCAAATGGCGGCAAAAGACAGATGTCAACGTCGGGCGAAAAGCAAGCGGGGCATGTATGTGTATGTATTATTATGCTCAAGTATACAAAAAATAATAACGGAGCCGGAAATGTGACCGAAAAAATGACAAAACGGCGTCAGCTGGCAAATATGTGGATGTGTCAGCGAAAATCCCCGAGCAAAACAAAAAAAAAAAAAACAAAAACACATGTGCAAGAAGTTACAACGAACGACGTATGTATGTATATATGTATGTAGGTATGTATGTGTTGTCCAGCACACAAATGAATATGAAATATTTAGCATCACACACGCCGCTGCAGTAGCTGCTAGCTGGATTTTTGGCAATAGCTCACGACACGAAAATATACAAGCAAGCGCATGCGCACACAAAGACACCTGCGCGCGCGTACAAAGTGTATTTATGCCGTGCAATATCGGTCGAAAAATTCATTTCGTTCATGAATAAAAATTCACTTGGCATGCCATTGCAGGTGACAGGCAGCTGAAAGGTAACGAGCAAGCCAGCGGACAGCGAGCACCGCGCGACCTGTGCAATGCAGCTGGCATGCAGTGTGTTACGTATACGCCGTGTCGCATGCAGCTTTTGAATAAAGGTGCGGAAAGGTGATAAAGAAAATGGTTGAGAGTGGGGAGTGGGAGTGTGGCGTACATGTGGGCAGTTAAAAGTGCTGGTGTTGCACGAGTCACTGCAGCGGAAGACACTCAAAAAATAAAGATTGTTCGTTGCTTTTTTGCCTGGTTTATGCGCGCAAGTGTGTTGTTTTATTGTTGCAATCATTTTTCATCGACGCTCGGCGCTGTCATTGCGTTGTAACCTTTTGTAGTCTTTACAAATTGTTCGAATTCACTTTTCTACGGTGGTGTTCTTGTTTATTATTTTTTCTTAAATGCTTATATGAAGAGGTATTTGTATGTGTAGTTGAGATGCATGTGACCACATCTCAGCAGGTATTCTTTCATATATCATTAAAAAAATATTTATTATTGTAATTAGGTAGACCACAGACCACGCTGGTAGTTCAAAGTATTTTAATTTTTTTTTGCTATTATGAAAAATCTTGATTGCCATGTGTCTTTTTAATAATTTTAATTTATTAATATTAGTATTAATAATACGGGGTTAAATTAACGGTAAATTAAAAAAAAAAAAATTTGTGTCGATATACGTATATCGAATTTTGATTTAAACAAGAAAAAATGTTGACTTCGTCTGCACCGAAGCTAATATAACCTTCACAGATGCATTTCTTTTAGTAACTATGTGTTCAGTTTGTATGGCAGCTATATGCTATAGTTAGCCGATCTGAACAATTTTTTCGGAGATTATATTATTACCTTAGAAAATAATCTGTACCAAATTTCGTGAATATATCTTGTCAATTGTGAAAGTTGTCCATACAAGAACTTGATTCCGATCGTTCAGTTTGTATGACAGCTATATGCTATAGTGAGCCGATCTAAATAATTTATTCGGATATTACATTGTTGCCTTAGAAAATAATCTGTACCAAATTTCGTGAATATATCTTGTCAAATGTGGAAGTTTTCCATACAAGCCCGTGATTCCGAGCGTTCAGTTTGTATGGCAGCTATATGCTATAGTGAGCCGATCTGAACAATTTATTCGGATATTACATTGTTGCCGTAGAAAATAATCTGTACCAAATTTCGTGAATATATCTTGTCAAATGCAAAAGCTTTCCATACAAGATCTTGATTCCGAGCGTTCAGTTTGTATGGCAGCTATATGCTATAGTAAGCCGATCTGAACAATTTATTCGGATATTACATTGTTGCCTTAGAAAATAATCTGTACCAAATTTCGTGAATATATCTTGTCAAATGCAAAAGTTTTCCATACAAGAACTTGATTCCGATCGTTCAGTTTGTATGGCAGCTACATGCTATAGTGAGCCGATCTGAGCAATTTCTTCGGATATTACATTATTGCTTTAAAAAATAATCTGTACCAAATTTCGTGAATATATCTTGTCAAAAGCAAAAATTTTCCATACAAGAATTTGATTCCGATCGTTCAGTTTGTATGGCAGCTATATGCTATAGTGAGCCGATCCGAACAATTTATTCGGATATTACATTACTGCTTTAGAAAATAACCTGTACCAAATTTCGTGAGTATTTCTTGTCAAATGCAAAAGTTTTCCATACAAGAACCTGATTCCGATCGTTCAGTTTGTATGGAAGCTATATGCTGTAGTAATCCGATCTGAACAATTTTTTCGGAGATAATATTATTACCTTAGAAAATAATCTGTACCATATTTCGTTAATATATCTTGTCAAATGTGGAAGTTCTTCATACAAGTCCGTGATTCCGATCGTTCAGTTTGTGTGGCAGCTATATGCTATAGTGAACCGATCTGAACAATTTATTCGGATATTACATTATTGCTTTAGAAAATAATCTGTACCAAATTTCGTGAATATATCCTGTCAAATGTGGAAGTTCTTCATACAAGCCCGTGATTCCGAGCGTTCAGTTTGTATAGCAGCTATATATTATAGTAGTCCGATATCAGCAGTTCCGACAAATGAGCAGCTTCTTGAAGAGAAAATAACGAACAGCTCGAGTTGAAACGAGAGTGACCCTAGCGCAGCATCGTTCTGTATACTGTAGCAAGTTAAAATCCTCTTATCCAGAATAGACCCCAATATATGCCCTGCGTGCAATGAGTCGCCGCATGACACTGGCCACAAGCTGCGGTGGGCAGGAAATCTAAAACTTAAAAGTTCCCGACAATGTACTCCTTCACTAACTCTTCTCGCAAGCTTTGGTTTGAGCGAGACCTTCCCTTGGCAAAGCCACTCTCGAAGGTAGGAGAGCAGAAAAGCAACCAGAAACAAACCAGTTTGGGTCGACGACCTGGTGGTTCAAGTATTTTTGAATCCATTCATTGCACCGCGACCGTGTGTCTCTTGTGCCCTCTCCTAAATCAAGAGAACTCACCTCCTGCACCAGTAGCGATTTCTTTTCGTAGGAGGAGACTGCTTTTAGTGCGGCTTGACTATCGCTAAATATACGGTCGTTGCGATGGAGGTTTATCTCTATGCACCGACTTATGGCAAGAACTTCTGCTTGAAAAACTTCCCATAGGTATGGAGCCACCTATTCCCTCCGGCGTTTTGGAGCTGTCGGTGTACCACTTGATTGTACTTTCCCTAAGCAGTAGCTCGAGAGTGAAATCATTCTATTCAGCCTTGCTGCTAAGGGTAACCTTGAACTTTTTGGTGAAGTTTAGTATTATGGTAATGCTGTCCTTTGAGAGAAGAGCTAATGGTATTACGCCACTTAACTCTTTCATACGCTGGGAAGAGATTACCTTATCTCTGACACACCCTGTGTGTTTGTTCAGGGTAAGACCCCTAAAGCTAGAATTAAAAATTATCGATTTTATTGATTAAAGTTCAATTCTGGTGTGGTATGATCTATGATGTTAGGCATACTACTATTATTCCTGTAGTAGAAGTTTTTAAGCAAAATTTTCCCACCAGAGTTGACTTCCTGAAGAGTTTTCTGCCTCAAATATACATACTTTTTCCACTTGCTGATGCACATCAATAATAAAACTAAAACGATTTGGCTGTGCAACATTTTGAAGCAATAACTATAAAATAAATTTTAACGGCTTTAAAATGCGCTGAGAGAGCGCGCTACAAGTCACAAAATGCCAGCAAGAAAAATTACAATAGCTACGCCTAACTAGACACAGGCTGCATCACCTTAATATAGGTTAACGTGGCAAATGTTGAAAGAGCCATCTGCAACAACTTTCTCGCCGTCGCTGTGTTGGGTTGTCTCTGTTTCTTTTTTATTTTTTGTGCGTTTTTCGTTGCATTTGGCGCTTTTTTCGTGCGGCTGACAGGCGTAACCTGTATTTTGTTGTTATTATTGTGGTTATTTCCTCGCATTTAGTTGTTTGCTTGCCATTGCTTTTCTTTGCGCTTCAAACACTTTTTGCAATTTCTTCTCATTTGTTTGACGCAGTCGGCCACAGCGTTCCGCTTTTGAAGCGCGCGTCGCCATACCATCCCGTCAGTTTGTTCTACATTTTATAGAAATCTACCGTTGCATTTGCTACGTTTTGTGTATTTTTTTTTTTGCAGTTTACTCTCCTTTGACTTACTATGCACCTCTATACTGTTGTCTGCGGCGCTCCTCCTCACCTGCTGCTGTTGCTTTTGCTCACCTCCTCCTCCTGCTTGGCGAATCAGCCTCATTTTCTATCCACTTTTTTCCTCTCTGTTTGCTCCATTCATATTTATTAAAGCGCATATTTGTTGTTTTTTCTTAGTTTTTGCATTATTTCGCTTTGCCGTCTGTCGCTTTTCATTTCGCATTATATTTGTCTGTCTGCCCGCCTGCTTGTTGCCTGCCAGCCGGCCTGTTGACTCATCTGTCAGCCTCGTTCTCATTGGATTGGTAAGGAAAAAGAGCGGAAAATTGTTAAGTAAATGATGGCGGCACTCGGCATGTTGCGCCTATTTGCACAACTTGCACCGCAACTCGACTCCGTGAACTCTGCGCCTTTTATTCTGCTGCTTGCTTGTCGCAACTGTTGCCGTTGGTGTTGCTTCAAATGTCATTGACTGCAAAATGTTGGCCGATTTGTACAATTTATTGGTCGCATAATAGCGGCTGGTGTGACTTAAAGTTATTTGTGTTGAATTTATTGATTTATTTAGTGGAGAAAAAGAGATTGCTTTAGGATTAGTGTTGAGCAAGCTTAATCGTGCTGTGGACTTTTAGTAAAGCAAAAATTACATTGGAAAGATACTAAAAAAGTTCCAAAATACCTTAAGGATGATTGGTTTATATGTATATATATTTTTTATAAATAGTATAAGCATTGCAGACTATTGATTTATAATAAACGATACATGGACTATGCCATATTTCTTTGCTAAAGGGTGATGAGTTTATCGCTCTTTCTATTTATTCTTTAACTTTTGAGTGAGTTGAATTTTAAACTGTAGACTTACATCGACTTTCGTCAATCATCTGATGAGTCGGCGTAACGAATTTTCGAGTGTGAGGCTTATCTCATTCGATGGAATGATGAGCTGGAGGGCATATTCAACGACATTAACATAGTTCAGCGAATTAAGAGAATGCGGCTACGCTCGGCCGGCAGTCCATCGGACATAATCGATCTGGTTGGTGGTTTTTCGCTCTGGAGAGAGCCAGGTAGCTTGATGGATTTTCCTATGCGGCATATAGTACTACAGATAATCATATTTCGTGCCCCGGCGATCACCAGACTCAACCCATTTGGGGATGTTTTGTTTTGTAGGCTGAATTTTCAGACTTGTTTCAAATTGATAACCAAATTTCAGTTAAAGATTTTATGTATGCTAGTTTTCTGCTGGAATATATATCAGCATTAAAAACAATGTTACAAAGTGTTCATATACTGGTTTAAATGCAACTATACGGTAACTAGTTTACATACAACTAGTTGCACACCAGTTTTGTATGCCAATTTTCCGTTAGAATGCTTATTAGCATCACACGAGTTCCAGTTTTGCTATACTAGTTTAAATTCAATTAGTCTGTAACTAGTTGATATGCAACTAGTTGCAGACCAGTTTTGTATGCTAATTTTCTGCGTAAATGCTTATTAGCATCACATGATTTCCAGTGTTGCTATACTAGTTTAAATTCAATTAGTCTGTAACTAGTTGATATGCCACTAGTTGCAGACCAGTTTTGTATGTAACTAGTCAGTAACATACCTACAACTCAATCAAGGCCAATTGGAAATTTTAGTGTGTGTGGTGATTACATTAACGTTTAGTAGCTCAAAACTGAGATGAGAAACATGAACTTATACAACACACTTATACAACAATAAAATACGCTCACACTAATTTCGCTATTTGTTCTCACTTAATAACATTTGCAACGCACAAAATTCCGCCTACTGTTTGTATAAATGCATAAAGGAATTTAATATACCGTTATAAAGGTATATTCATATTTTAAATTCTCCACACAACTAACACACTGCCACATTGTCTTATTTGTTGTGAGCGTTTAACTACATACAACAATTAAATATACTCATGTATGTATGTACGTATTTAAACAACCACCGAATGCCTGCATGCGAGTTTCAGTGCTTTTTCACGTTTTACTCGCCTTCTTATGGTTTTCATAACACATTTTGTTTGCTGCTAAACATGTGTTT
Source organism: Bactrocera correcta (assembly GCA_027475135.1). Taxonomy (NCBI): domain Eukaryota; kingdom Metazoa; phylum Arthropoda; class Insecta; order Diptera; family Tephritidae; genus Bactrocera; species Bactrocera correcta. Next base: position 60,442,400 of record CM050325.1, on the reverse strand, counting down.
ACCGCACACATACACCTCACCTTCCTCACCTGCCTGCCTGCCGCACGCCCCACAAGCGCAACGTTTAATTTAGCATTTCATATTTTGGCGCTATCACGGCGAAAGTTAAAACCTGCTGCTGCCTCTCCTAGTGGCGCTGATGCTTATTTTATGCGTTTACGCTTTGTTATTGTTTGACCTTCCAGCAGCAACCAATACCATGCCACAATAAGCGCACACACACGCATACGCATGCAATTTGTGAAATTAAATTCATATAGTGAAATGATTTTCCACTTTTTGAATGCACGAAAATATAATATGCGGTATTACGCGCATGTGTGTGCGTTTAGCCACGAGCATATGCATGTGTGTGTATAGTGGTTGGTAAAATATTTGCGCACACTGTTGTCGGTCGCTGTGCGCGCAGCGTTTATATTTGGCGATGTATAAAGCAAATAGGCGCGTCTGTGTGGCTAAATTTCTTACATGAGTTTGCATTTACATATATGTATGTGTGTGTGTATGTCAACATAGCCATATAAATGTTTGTATGTGCGCATTTATAGCGGTTTGGTAGGTGGCTGTGTGCGTATGTGCAGCTGTTCAACGCCTGCGGTTTTCGTGCGCCGCCTTCACAGCTGCTTTTGTTGAGTTTAGTGAAATTTTCATAGGTTCTGTTTACACTTTCCATAGTTTTTTTTTTTTCGTGCCAAAAATGTACGAAAAATTTTGCAACAACAAATGCGAAAATTTAGCCACTGTTTATTTTAACGATTAAGTCAACGTTTATTTTTAAAGTTGATGCGGAGCAAAAAAATTGTTTGGTTGGAAATGAGGGATAAGAGATAGATAGGTAAAGAGTTGGGAAAAAATTCTGTTTTTGTTTATTTAAATAAAGAAGGGAAAGTAAATTTTAGCAAAAATCGAAAAAGAGAGTTAAGTTATGTTATGTTATGTTAAGTTAAGTTAAGTTAAGTTTAGTTAAGTTAAGTTAAGTTAATTTAAGTTAAGTTAAGTTAAGTTAAGTTAAGTTAAGTTAAGTTAAGTTAAGGTAAGTTAAGGTAAGTTAAGTTAAGGTAAGTTAAGTTAAATTAAGTTAAATTAAGTTAAGTTAAGTCAAGTCAAGTCAAGTTAAGTTAAGTTAAGTTAAGTTAAGTTAAGTTAAATTAAGTTAAGTTAAGTTAAGTTAAATTAAGTTAAGTCAAGTCAAGTCAAGTTAAGTTAAGTTAAGGTAAGGTAAGTTAAGTTAAGTTAAGTTAAGTTCAGTTAAGTTAAGTTAACTTAAGTTAAGTTAAGTTAAGTTAAGTTAAGTTAAGTTAAGTTAAGTTAAGTTAAGTTAAGTTAAGTTAAGTTAAGTTAAGTTAAGTTAAGTTAAGTTAAGTTAAGTCAAGTTAAGTTAAGTGAAGTTAGGTTAAGTTAAGTCAAGTTAAGTTAAGTTAAGTAAAATAAAGTTAAGTTAAGGTAATTTAAGTTAAGTTAAGTTAAGTTAAGGTAAGTTAAGTTAAGTTAAGTTAAGTTAAGTTAAGTTAAGTCCAGTTAAGTTAAGTTAAGTAAAATAAAGTTGAGTTGAGTTGCTTGCTCTAACAAAAAACTAAATCTCTAAATGGAGGCTTCCTGCTCCTAACAGTCGCCCAAGGACCCTACGAAGTAGATTGTATTAATTTTGGACTGCTAATTTCTGCGGAATTATAATCTGTATAAAATATTAAGGAACGACAGCAATGCCTTATATAGATTTATGCAGATACTCGGCATAACCTGTTGGCTTTCTCACTCTCTCATGGCAGAGTAATAGTGAGTCATTTCGGCTCTAAGCTGCTATGGTGCGATGGACTGGCGTATGAAAGCCTACCTACCGGAAGACAATGGAAAGATTTCATCGGTTCCATAGCGAGTACTCTAGGAACCAATTCAACGGCGCCACCAAGTAGACCACTAATAGCGTATTGACAGAAGTGTCGTGGCAGCAAGGCAGCAGTGGAGGGTCTTGGCAAGAATAATCGATCACTCGTCTCTCCACACAGTCATAAATCTGTCGATAACAATGAGAAAGTGTGGTCTACAGATGTATGAAATGTTCGGTTTTAAACAAACTTAGCTCTTCCCTACTCTCTAAATATAAAACAGTTATAATTGACGTAGCTATGCATAGATTTGTGTATATTTCATATATACTGTGAAAAAATTTTGGTTTTTTAAATAAACATTTATTTCACTAGAAATTTCGGATTAAATATAAATCAGCTTTTTTCGCTTTATTTGTGGCGCTTATCTCTTTGTGATGACTTGCATATGCATTTAATTACTTGTTGTGTTTATAGAATTTTTCGTGCAAAATTTGTTTAGATACATTTGCGCTTAAGCGAAAAGTGGACGAGAAGATCAAAGTATTTAAACAAAAATAACTAAAGTTGAATAAAAAATAAACAAGATTAAAAAGATAATAGTGGTTTTTCGGAAAATGTTTATTGACATGGATACATCAAAGGAAATGCAGGAGTGAAAAATATTTCAATTATTTGATTTAAAAAATTGAACAAATATGTATTATACAAAACCAATAAAAGTTAAAATCGAAATTATAAATTTTGTTTAAAAATGAAAGCTTTAATGTATGAAAGCTGTATTCAATGATATCTTTAATACATAAAAACTAAGGTAATACTCTTCCGATATGAAAGTTTTACCGAAGCTTTAATGCATGAAAGCTCTAATTAATGAAAGCTTCTGAAGTTTTCTTAGTTAACCTAGCTAAGATTATCTTATTCCAATTTTAAATGACAAACATTTTTAATTAAGAAAACTTTTAGTATCGTCACTCTACTACTGATCTATTTGAAATGTGTAAAATATACGTTTAATATCCAGAATTTATAATGCTCGATTGAGTAAATTTATACTGCTTTTGTATAATTGAAATTTGCACTAACCTATGGCATTATGTTTCCGTCATTGTTTTTGTAGCGACATTCCTGAAGTGATTTCGATGAATGGTGTCGAATTGACAGTTTTTGATCGGATAAAAATCCGGTCCGGTCGGGTTGAATAGAGGACTCGTTCTCTTAATGAATCTTGGTTTAGTGTTTTTACAGTACTTAATCGCGAAACCTTTTTTCAGTCCCTTGATTTATTAAGAAATGTACCGGAAGTGTACTTGCTCCAAAAGTTTAAAAACGTTGTGTATGAGGACTGAAAAGTGCAATCCTAAGCAATAAGCCCGAAATGGCGATACTCAATTGCTTATCATGTGTATAGAGATTCCGCATTGCCGTGTAAAGCCTCCAAAAGTATTTAGCTTTGATCTTATAATATTTGTAAGCATATTTTGTATTGAATTGTTCTTTTCTCCTAACATTTTGTAATAAACTCTCAAATATACTTTTGACAAAAATTAGCGAGTAAAAAATAGGCATATTTATTCGACGTCACCATATAGAGAAAATTGTTAAATAGTTTTGGAATATATTGCTTGGTTATGGTGTCTCAAAAACGAATATTAAAGGATTTAAAAAAAATTAGATCCGCAATCCCGAAACTCAATCCCGAAATTGCGGGAATTTCACTAGATAGCGAAAACTGTTAAATAGTTTTGGAATATGTTGCTTGGTTATAATGTCTCAAAACCGACTATTAAAAATTATTTTAAAAAATTAATCTCGAATCTTAATCCCGAAATTTCAAGAATTCACTATGTAGCCAAAATTGTTGAATAGTTTTGGAATATATTGACTGGTTATAGTGTCTCAAACACGAATATTAAAGGATTTAAAAAAAAAATTAGATCCGAAATCCCGAGACTCAATCCCGAAATGGCGGGAATTTCAGTATATAGCGAAAACTGTTAAATAGTGTTGCTGTTTTCAAATTATGATGCATCAAAAACGATCATTAAAGGATTTTAAAAAATTAATCCCGAATCTTAATATCGAAATTTCAAGAATTTCACTATGTAGCGAAAATTTTTGAATAGTTTTAGAATATATTGACTGGTCTCAAAAACGATTTTTACTGGATAAAAAAAAAGTTCCGAAACTCAATCCCGAAATTTCGGGATTAGGAAATTTTCCGTTTGCAGAGCATGACTCTAAGAAATTCAAATACACATAGTATATATAAATATACAATATACATGTGAAGTAAATTAAAAAAAAATTTAGTCCCGAAAACTAGAAACTCAATCCCGAAATTTCGGGATTCGCAAAATTTCTGTTTGTAGGCACGAATCTAAGAAATTTAAATTTATATAGTTTTTATTCAACGTATACATACATATAATTGTATACATATACATACATTATATTATTATCATACATATGTATTTTAACTCAAATTCTAATAAATTTTTAAATAATTCTTCTAATTTCAGGTAAGAAAAATCTTCAAATATCTGTTATCGATTTCAAAAAAAAAAAAGGCAACAAAAAGCAGTCGTAAGTAGTTCAACGACTTTTCAATATTTACAAGGTTCAGTAAGTTACAAACTTCTACTTATACTTTCACAGTTAAATCCTTTATGTTACACTTCAGAGATTTTAATATTTCACAGCTGTGAGAGAATACTATTTACTTTCCAAAATATTTCAATAAAATGTTCTTTTCGGCAAAGTAAGTTACTTTAAAGCATATTTATGCACTTAAAAGCTTGTCGTCACATTGTGCCGTAAAATCCACTTTAATCCTTTGAACATAGAACATTTCGGTTATTGCCAGCACAGAGAGCCAAGCTTGAACGGAAACCAAACAAACAAGCAAAAATGATGCAGCAGCAATGAGAAAAAAGCAAACAACTTTTACTCATTCTCTCGCTTCACACCCTTCACCCTTATGTATGTATTTATGAAGGCAAAAGTGTTGTTAACGCGCTTGTTCGGCAACATGTTTCGAATAGGAAAATGTATAAATTTCCATTGTTGCACGCACACGCTGTGCTATTTGCAACTGCAACAACGAACATATTACTCATTTGCTGTTGTTGTTGCGATGCTGTATTGTACATTGTTTTTGTTGGCAACTTAGTATTTCATGTGTCTTGACTGCCGCTGTTGCTGTTGTTGACCCAAAAAACGTGCGTTCACGCGTCCAACGAAGGCTGGGAGCGGCAGTGTACTTAAGTGCATACATGGAAGGACACACACATTGAAGCATATACTATATATGTATATATATATTATGTGTACGTATGTGTTATATATTATATTGAGAGTATATGTAAATGCTTCTATGCACCCAAGGAAATCTAGAAATATGTACTTCTAACACAAATATTATTATACGCCTGTGGGTCCTTTAGGGATCGCTTACTGGCGTTTTTGTGAACTCTCGGACAACGCTGAGGCTTGAAATTATTTCGAAGTCACAATTTGTAAATATTATTTCGATTTAGTTTGCATTGCTGGCATGGCGAATGGCGGTCAGTGAATTTTACAAATCAATTCTTATCTAAGTGAGTAGTGCTACAAATGTTCTATAATCGATAAAGATTTACATTAATATGTACGTTAAGTCAAGTTACGTTCTGTTAATCAAATTTTTGCAGCTCTAAATAAAGTTACGTTACGTTAAGTTAAGTTATGTTGAGTTACGTTAAGTTAAGTTATGTTGAGTTATGTTTAATTTAAGTTACGTTACGTTAAGTTAAGTTAAGTTAAGTTACGTTACGTTAAGTTAAGTTATGTTGCGTTACGTTAAGTTAAGTTATGTTGAGTTATGTTTAATTTAAGTTACGTTACGTTAAGTTAAGTTATGTTGAGTTACGTTAAGTTAAGTTATGTTGAGTTATGTTTAATTTAAGTTACGTTACGTTAAGTTAAGTTAAGTTACGTTATGTTATGTTGAGTTACGCTATGTGAAGGTATACTAAGTTATTTCTCTATGCTAAGTTACTTTATGTTAATTTCAGTTACGTTATGTTATGTTAAGTGGGGTAAGATAAATTGCGTGACTTAAATTGATACCTCACGTAAGGCTATGTTATGTGGGGAATATTAAGTTACATTGCGGTTTTACATTGATGCCTCACGTTCCATTATGTCAATTTATATTGATATTTTGGTTAGTTACTTTACCTTAAGTTATATTGACCGAATTTTTGCATCGTTAAATAAAGTTACGTTTTGTTTTGTTACGTTACATTATTTTAAGCTAAGTCACGCTATGTTGAGACACGTTAAGGTGTACTAAATTATGTATCGCTATGTTAAGTTACGTTATGTTAGTTTAAGTAATGTTATGTTATGTTACGTTCTTCGGTATCTTACGTTACCTTAAGTTAAGTTATGTTATGTGAGTTACTTTAAGCTGAGAGAGAATACCATTTACTAATTAAATTATGCTACGTTAATTTACTTTACATTACGTTATGTTAAGTTACGTCATGTTAATTTAAGTTACGTTGTGTTATATTTATTGGTGTTAAGTTGAGTTATGTTGTTGACCCATTAAGTAACGTTAGATTTAGTTACGTTGCGTTATGTTAAGTTAAGTTAAGTTAAGTTACGTGACTTATTTATATTGACACCTCAACTTCCGTTATGTCAAGTTATGTTGATATCTCGGTATGTTGCGTTACGTTAAGTTATGTTAAGTGGCGTTACGTTGAGTTAAGTTGGATTATTTATATTGATATCCAAGTTACGTTATCGATATAACTTAACTATATTGCTTCTTCAAGCGATGACCCCTGCAGGGCATTTTTATCTACGCATTTAAGTATGCCTATGCAGATAACTTTCAGATATGTAAGTATGTATTTGTTTGTTGGCATTTCCATTGTTTTGGTTACTATCTTATCATAAAATGTGCCGTACCCACCCACTCTAACACATTTTAAAGCACACACACACACATAAACATATACTCAAATGCAGCCGCAGTAATTTAATGCTAAAATGTATATCCTGAAAATATGTTTAGCTGGCGAGCTTTCGGTGGCCACACACACATGTCCACACAGCCATAAATACACACACATACATATGTATAAGAAAAATATGAATATTTTTTGGACGTGTGTGCGTGCTGACAATGAAAAATTGTGACAGCAAACACGCATAAACAAAAAGATATAAGTGTGGTTATACACTAACATGAAATGCCGTTATGTTTATACAGTTCTAGATATATTTCTGAATTTCCAGTTGATAGCAGCTTTAAATAAGAGCAACAGTTATGATGGATTAGTTCTTTGTTGTGATGCTCCTTTCCAACTTTTCTATTGTTTTGATATGCAAAATGTACACGACTGTGATGGGTGCACTGCGTCTGTGTTGGTTAAAGGAAAAATTTTGGTTTTTGCTTGTTGTATTTAAATCTGGCTAATGGAAATATTTTCCAACAAAGAAAAGTGATAATAATAATGGAAATGAATGTATTTATGGAAAAATGATATTGATTAGGTATATATGTATTTGTATATACATTATATGCTATATATGAGTGTATATTCTTTCATTATTTATATGATTTATACAGCCATGCGCCTTGTGGTATATTTTGACAGCTTATACAATCCATTACCTGTTGCTTCTACCATATTTTTAAAGTAATTCATTTCAACTTAGAGCCCATCAATCAATCGAAAATAAATTTTACAAAAAAAACGAAGAGCTCGATATATACATATATGTGGGCCATTCCATCAATTGGTGACATGGTTTTGTACCCGTGGTTCTCCGATTTCGACTTTAGAATATCATAATATAGACCAAAATAAGAATGTCTGTTAACTTTTCAGTGGTCAAAGTTGCTCCATTGTTTTTGGGCGCCCAATTCAAATTGAGATCAAACAAAAAAATGACTATTTCTTTTATTTTTTAACGACCTCAAAATTGAGTGAAAATAATTTTTAAGTTATCCAATTTTATGTAAAAAAATCTCAGCTTTCTGATAAAAATATTTTCAAAATCCAAAAAAATTTCGAATTCCAAAAAAATATTTTGTTTTTCAAAAATACCGTTTTTTGTGCTTTTCCCCAATTTTTTTTTTTTTCAAAATTGACTTTTCCATTCGATTTCTTGTCCAATTTTACATAGAATGAGGACTCTGATATCATGAACAGCAAAAAAAAAATGCAAAGTTGTAGCTATACGGCGCAGTCTGTTCGCTTAGAAGGTTGTGTGACGGAGGTAAATATGTGAATTGTATTCTTAGACTTGAATTAATGAAGAAATCAGTGTCTTCATTCATAAAAACATGCCGTATAAAGCCAAAAATGCATCTCAAGCCGCCAATAAAATTTGTGCAGTTTATGGACCCGATACAGTTTCCATTTCCACAGAACAACGATGGTTTCAATGTTTTCGTTCTGGTGTAAAGATGGTCGAAGATGCGCCACGCTCCGGAAGGCGTGTCGTCGAAAATTGCGATAAAATCGCTGAATTGGTCGAAAGAGATCGGCGTAGTAGTCATTAAACCGTTATGAACCATTTGAAGAAGCTTGGAATCACTAAGAAGCTCGATGTATAGGTGCTACACGAATTGATTCAATAAAAATACCGCAAGACTTTTTTGACAACCCATTATATACATACATATGCAGCCACCATATTTGCCCGCCATTCTGCTATTCTGTGACTTTATTCCGCTTTGAAAACTGAAAAATTCGCTTTGGGGAACACGTTATGAGCCCATTAAATCCATTGAAATTCATTCGCTAAAATCACTGAAGGCCTTCCCAGCCGAGGCTTATGGTTATAACAAGTCACAAGGAATGCTTGTATTGGCTCAAAAAGACTCTATTTTGAAGGTTAAAGATTTCTATTAAAATACATGAAAATCCAGTTTTTTGTTGTTAATCCAGGCTATGTTACTATTTCAAAGCTCAAGTACAAAAGTCATTATATTTTACACTTTTAGGCTCTTAGTTAACTGAAACTGTACATTTTTAGTTACTCGAGATTCTGGGAAACAATATAAATCGAGTGCACATTTCTTTGAAGAAAAACAGATTTTATACCACGATTCGTCTGACAAACGCACAGAAATCAATCGACTATACCGATTTATAATAACAATTTTTTCATATTGCATAATGAAACTACACTAGAGTAAAGCTCCAAGTCACACCACGTAAGAAGTCACAGGTTTACATCATAGTATGTCCTTCCAGCATGTCTTGTGATTATTAATTTTAAAGAAAAATTCATTTATTGTGAAGATTAATAAGCGTTTTCATTAAAACTTCCATTAGAATGATGTGTGTTATAATTATATTCCACAAAGAGATGTGTCTACCCGAGTCTTCATAACAAACAGAAATTTGTACCTTAGATTTTATTACACATAAACACTTGAAACGACATCAAGAACCATTTATCAACATGAGTTAAAAATCGGCACGAAGAGCTGAGTTGATTTGTCAATTTTCGTCTGTTTGTAAGCACATACGCGAACTAGTTCCTTAATTTCGAGATAACGTTCTGAAATATAGCACACGTTTATTCTTCTGCCCAAAAATCGGCTTATTTATAGCAAGCGCCGATATCGAGCTACTTTAGTAAATACGAATTAAAAGATCGCCTCATACAAATTTAAAGATCGCCTCATACAAATTGAATGACCGGAATCAATTGCTTGTATGGAAAGTTTTTTTATTTGACCAGATATCATCAAGAAATTTGGCAGGATATATTACGAAAGGCAACTCTATAATATCCGAAAAAAATTTCAGATCAACTAACTTAGATTATATTTCAATGTAGCGTTACAAGAAATGGTTTATATCGCACCACTAACTAATTCTTATAAGGAATCTTTTGAATTTAGGCTTTTTTTTGTTTCATTTATATTTTTTTTTATTTAAATGATACTAATTTTCGATTTATATTCTCTCATTTATTTCAACTAAAAAAATATAATATCAATATAATCCTAAATGTAGGCAACAGTTTTTTTCGGCGCCTGAAACCTTAGCTTTTGTATCGAAAATAAGGTTTAGTTTCCGAATTTGCAAAAAAGTGGATTTGCACAGAATCATATTAATGCCGCTTTAATTTTCGTATATCACATATTTTAAAAATAATTAAAGCGTTTAAAATTCTGTTTATTTACGAGGCAACGAAGTTGACTGATCGTAAGGAAACTTTTATTTTTATGCTATTATATGTATTATATTATATATATATTATATTATATATATATATATATATATATATATCTATTATATTATATATATCTATTAACGTAAACTTATTTTTAGAAATCCTGTCTACTTTTGCTTACTTTCATATTGTGTCAGCCTAAATGTAGGCAACAATTTGTTTTTAGTATTAATATTATACTAACTTAACTAATGAAAAAGGAAGTGCGTTGACTTATCATAATATACTTTTTTAGTTAGTGCATCCTTAGTTTAAAAATCAGTAAGAATAATGAAGAAAGTTAAGGCTTGTTGTCGAAAGCTGCTGTTTTTGAACTATAACATCGAAGGGGCAGTTTCGTGTACTCTTAATTTGGCATTAATATATGTAAGTTTAGTAGTGTATGGGGTATTTCTTTCATATTTGAAAAAGGAAAAAATATATATTATTTTTTTCTACCTGATCTTGCTGAGCGCTTCTGCCAGACTTTCTTCAAATCTCTCTTAAGAAGACTACATATAAGCAATTTTTTCTTGCGCTTCTCTTTCTAAAAGCCTTTTCGTTTTTATTTTTCCTATGGAAGAAAATCTCCCGTATTTATTTTGCCGATGTTCCCAATAATATAATAAATATTTCAGAATCTGTGAGCAGTTCGAAGAAGAGAAAATTAGCTTACTTCTTCTAAGCGATTGCATAGCTTTGTATGGGAAAAGAAGCGCAGGTTTTTTGGACGACGTTTCAGATATAACCTTTTCTACTGATGAACTTCAATAGAAGCACGCGCGATTCCTATGAGAGACAATGGAGTGAGGTGATTTCAGACCCGTTGGTTTCACAATTTATCTTCTAAAGCCCTAAATGCGATTTTGGACAGCTAAAACTCTTTATCTTCATAGCAACTTTTGCAGATGAAGTAATTTGATGTTTCTTTCAAGCAAAGTGTAGCTCCAGGAAATGTGTTATGTTTCATCGAAAATCTGAATAGATCGCGAACTCTTCACGGTTCTTTCTTTAAGGGGTTGCATGGGTTTCGTCGGTAAAAAAACAGCATTTTTTAAATATGTGACCTGGTCTACGAAAAGGGGGCTTAGGTGTCAAAAAAAAAAAAAAAAAAAAAAATGATTTGAAAACAAAAAAAAAAAAATGATTTTTTGACACCTAAGCCTCCTTTTCGTAGACCAGGTCACATATTTTTTTCTAATATAAAAATTAAATATTTGTTTTTTTTTAATTTTTTGTGGTCACAAACATACACTATTAAAAAAGAAATTCTGAAAAAATACGTGTTTTAGTTAAAAATTTAGCTTAAAATTTAGACGAAGGGAAAAAACTGAAAATTGTGTTTTTGGCAGACATTTGTACATAAAAAAATAAGAATTTCAGTGAAAATTTCCCGAAGTTTTTTGTTTAATACTTGTAGTTGTAATCGAAAAAATTGCACTTAACCACTTAAAATATATTATTTTGAGTGAAATGAACTAATATTTGATGTATGTGAATTATATAATTTTTACCTCTGATATACCTACTTCAATTAGTATTGTTCAATCTGTAGAATTTTTAAATTTTCCATCAATTTTTGTAAGTTGATAATGAAGAAAGAATCTTTCTTTCTAATATGTAACTTTGACCTGAAAATCTGTTTACTTATTAATACGATTTTAGGTATTAACTCCTAATGGCGCCACCTACCGGTTAACAAATGACCTTCACCTAAAAGCATAAATTGACGAATTTCAACGAACTCTGAAGACATACGAAAGGAATAAGCAAATGAAAATGGATTTGTGTTTAATTGTGTATAATTCGTCTAAAAATCGATTTGAGGTTTACATTGTTGTTGTGATATGTACATGATATATTTGTAAACCCATAGCCAAGAATGTATCAATTAAACCAAACTAAAGTCTTCTATTAGCGCCCTTAAACTCGCTAACCATAAAACATGTGTACATGTAATCCCCTGCCTCCCACCCCTGCAGCGCTTGCCAGTCACGGTAACAATTTACAGTTTGTTTGCGAATATTTCAAGGTTGCGCGCAGCCAATTCTCTCGAGCGCTTGTAAAAATACATGCATATCAAAGTGTATGTATAAGTAAGTATGTGTCTATTTACAGCTATATAGTTGCATGTATGCATGCACGGCTCGGCTCAGCTTGTTGTATCGCCTTGACTTGTTGGCCGACATGACGAAGGGCACCAGAGGCCAATTTACAGCGACAATATGTTTGCTGAAATGGAAATACCACAGTTGCGCAATGCAATCAGGGACACACGCCGCAAAAGGCAACAAAACGTAGCTCGGCGAAACCAAAACAAAAGCAACAACAATAATAATAGTTATAATAATAATACAAATAAAGAACAATGGCAACGATAAAATAGGAAGGAAATTAACTGGCATTACAATAATGCCTTGGCGAGTCAATAAAGTGAACGCATATTATATTTACAACAACAATAACAATAACAGCAGCTGCAACAACAATCGCACGTCGCGTATTTAGCTGAAAGCTTAGCTTATTTACATTTGCAACATCGTGTCTGAGCTGTTCGGATATACATATATATATGTGTGTGTGTGTATGTGTGTGTGTGTGCGGTGGGAATGAGTTTGCATGCGCCGCTAAAGTGTCAATATTTGCCATTAATTTATCCGCACTTACTCATCCCTGTTTGTTGAGTGAATTGTTGTTGTTTGTTGGTTTGTTTGAGTATTCTATTGTTTTGTGTCCGTTGCATGTTGTTGCCAGTGGCGTGCGCATTTTATTTCCTTTACATACATACACACGTACATACATATATACGAATGTAACTAGGCTTGATTGTTTATATCATAAATCGTACACCTACAACGCCAGGCGACATTTAGACTGACTAAGTTGTCAATGTGTACTCTACACCGCTTAACGGGTCTATTGGGTCATGTTGGCTGTTGATTTAGTTGTGTTTGCAGTCAAATAACTGTGTTGGAGTGTAAAGCAGCAATGCGTTCTTGTTGCGTAGGAGAAAAATTATGAGGAAAAGGTGGACAAGGGAAATTTGGTAGGGTTTTTGGTGGACATGTTGTGCACTGAGTACTTACTATTTATTCAGAACTGCAAAAATTCGTTACTTTTGAAATTTTATTTTTTAGTGAGTTATTTAAACATGCTTTTATATGAAAAGTGATTTTACTTTAAATGGTCCTAATGTTACTAGTTATGGTTTAGTTGAAAAACAACTAAATATGTTTCTTTTCTTACCATTTGAGTGCGTTTTTTTTAAACATGTTTTCAGTTCAGCGCTCATTTCCTTTTAGCTGGTCCAAATGTTACTAGTTGTGGGCTAGTTCAAAAATAACTATCTGAGTTTTAATTTCATCTAATTGAGTTAATATTTTAAAATAATCAAAAATGTACTAGAGTTTGAATTTTTAATTTTGGTTTTTGGTGGACATGCTATTTGCACTTTCTATTTATTGTTTAATCAGAATTTTATGTACCTACATACATACATACAGGTATGTATGTAAAACTATTCCATTTGAGGGAATTACTTGTACATGCTTTTTATTTAAAAATGTTTTGTTTAAAAGTGTTTTTCCTTTAAGTGGTCCAAATGTTACTAGTTAAGGTCTAGTTGGAAAATAGCTAGTTACGTTTAATTTATTTCTTATTTAAACATATTTTCAGTTCAGTTTCCTTTTAGTTGGTCCCAATGTTACTAGTTGTAGTCTAGTTCAAAAATAACTAGTTCAATTTTAATTTTAAATACCATACACGCATATATAATTTTACACATATTCTTATAGCTTGTAAATCAAAAAAGTACTAAATTTTAATTTCTTTCAAATTTCGATTACTTAGCCTTCTTTACGTATACTCAAAACATTTTCGAGCAATCAAATCAATTGTTTCATGAATGTTAAATAAGATATTGGAAAAATATACTAAGTAAATTTTTACGAATAAATTCTCACTGCTTACAATCACTTGTTCGCTGTTCCAAATACATACATATGTACATACATACATACATACATATGTATGTAGATTGGCGAGCAATGACATTTACCATTTTGCTATTGTGGCTTGTGTTTCTACCACGTATCGTTTTCGTTTTTTCCAGTTTTTTCTTGCATTGCTTTTGATTAATCATAACTGATTTTAATTGGTATCGATTTGCTTCTTTTCACTTTTCGCTTTAGAAATTTCGCAAGAAGTATAAACAAGCGCATGTTTTGTAGCGTCTTTTCGTTGTGATATTTTCTTCATTTAAATTGTTTGGTTTCTGAAGCTATGGTAATTTTTCTAAAATTTTATTAAATTAACAAATCATTTTTTTCCATAACTTAAAATATATCTTATTTGAAATAGGTGGCAACCCCTTAGAAAAATAATTTTAATGAAAAATTAAACAATTGAAACTTAATTAAGATTCATATTTTACAATTTTATGTGAATCAAAAAAAAGGTGGCAACCCTCAGAAAAATAAATTTTAATAAAAAAATTAAAACTTTATTAATACGGTACCCACTTAGTAATATATAAAATATTTTATAATTTTTTCTAAATCAACAAACAGGTGGCAACACTCAGAAAAATAATTTTAAAATGCAACCTGCGGAGACATGGTTAGTAATTTTTATAAAATTTTATTAAAATAACAACCGAACGATGGTGTAGTGTGTAGTAATCTTCATCCTCATCAATAAAAAACAGGTGGCAACTTTCAGAAAAATAATTTTAAAATAAAACAAGCGGAAACCTGGTTATCAATTTTAATAAAATTTTATTAAACAAACAACCAAACGATAGTGTAGTGTGTTTTCATCTTTGTCAACAACAAACAGGTGGCAACCCTCAGTGAAATAATTTCAAAATGAAACTTGCGGAAACATGGTTAGTGCGATTTGTTAGTGTAGTATGTTTTCAACTTCATCAAAAACAATTTTTCTTTAAAATAAAACAGATGGCAACCTTTTACCTGTTTTGTTTTAAATTTTCTCTCTATCCTTTAGCGAAAAGCGTTAAAAAATATTATAATTTTCGTTGCAGTCTACTTGTTATGCTCTTTTCTGCTTCTAAAATTGTATTCCACGAAATTCTTTCAAATATCCTGCAATAGCCGTTGCTGCTCCACCGATATTTTTCTAACGCTCACACATATATACACATATCTATATGTATGTACATATTAAATATACATACACACGGAAAAATGTAAATATTGTTTATTAAACTGCCAGCGTTCAATGGAAATTTTTGCGTGTCAACGGGTAATTTTACTGTTATGTGCCACACTATGGTTTTTACCAGCGCAATTCCGTTATTGTTTTTTCTAATAAATAATATATTTCAATATCCATTGTTTGGTTGCGCTTTTATTAACTACCGTGTTTCCGTTATTGTATTTTTTATTGCCTGCCAATGCTTCGGAGAATGGCTGCGCGTAGAAATCATTTAAATATTTAAAAAGCACAAACAGTAGCGTGAATAGCGAGCGTGTTTAGCATACAACAAAGTTTTTAGAAAAACAAAAAATTAGAACAACAATGCGCGCAGTTGAAGGACAATGATAGGGTGATTCGGTAAATAATGGAATTACCAAAGGAATTGCCACTCAATGTCAGCAATTTCAGTTGAAATATCGGTGGGAATTTCAATGTGCAGCAAGAAAATATGGAAAGTGGGCATACATATTGGGTAGTCGAAAAAGTTTTTTCGTATTTTTTTATTTTATTTATAATTTTTTTTTGTTTTTTTGTCGAAAAAGTTTTTTCGTATTTTTTAATTTATTTATTATTTTTTTGTTGTTGTTGAATAGTTTTAATGAAATAAAGCAAGCCCTATGAGTGGAAATTTTTTTTGCTTCTTAGTTGAAGTAATGTACTTAAATATTAATGATTACCTATGATTTGCAGTTATTTAAGCTAAGAGATATGTGTGCCTTTATTATCTCTAGTTGCTCATATGACAACACTTCTGCAATATTTTTTTTTTTTTTGTGTTCGTGATTCTAATTTGTAATAATATATTCCATTTATCAAATAAATAATACTCTAAAGCCATTATCATTACCTAAATAATTGACGTGTCACTTTTCTGCTTATAGGCACATCACCTAAAATATAAAATAAATTAAAATCAGTTTTCATAACTTTGCAGGCGAAGGAAAAGTGATATTATAGAAACCACTCACATTTAAACAATATTTGAGTTTTGGTTATAAAATGGTTATTCACTGGTTATCATACATTGAAACATAATTTGAGTTTTGGTTATAAGACGGTTATATATTAATTATCCGACACTTATATTGAAACATAATTTAGGTTTTGGTTATAATTCGGTTATATATTGATTATCCGACACTTATATTGAAACATAATTTAGGTTTTGGTTATAAGACGGTTATATATTGATTATCCGACACTTATATTGAAACATAATTTGAGTTTTGGTTATAAGACGGTTATATATTAATTATCCGACACTTATATTGAAACATAATTTGAGTTTTGGTTATAAGACGGTTATATATTGGTTATCCGACACTTATATTGAAACATAATTTGAGTTTTGGTTATAAGACGGTTATATATTGGTTATCCGACACTTAAATTGAAACATAATTTGAGTTTTGGTTATAAGACGGTTATATATTGGTTATCCGACACTTATATTGAAACATAATTTGAGTTTTGGTTATAAGACGGTTATATATTGATTATCCGACACTTATATTGAAACATAATTGGAGTTTCGGTTATAAGACGGTTATATATTGATTATCCGACACTTATATTGAAACATAATTGGAGTTTCGGTTATAAGACGGTTATATATTGGTTATCCGACACTTAAATTGAAACATAATTTGAGTTTCGGTTATAACACGGTTATATATTGGTTATCCGACACTTATATTGAAACATAATTTGAGTTTTGGTTATAAGACGGTTTTTTATTGGTTATCCGACACTTATATTGAAACATAATTTGAGTTTTGGTAACGGTTATATATAAAATTTGAGTTTTGGTTATAAAATGGTATATATTGGTTATATCTGATAGCGGAAATGAAAATTTTATATGCGCAATACGATGTATTGAATCGTAAACAATAAAAAACTCAATTTCGATGCATTTGATGTTACCTTGTTTTCGCATTTTATGTGAAAATATATTTAATTTACCATATATATATAATATTCTTTAATGGAAAATCCACTATCAAAAGTGCCTCAATTAAAATAATACAATAAAATGATAATTTGCGCGTATTTCACAATACCGCTGACATCATCTCTCCCAAACTAATTAGTATTGCAAATCAAGCTTAGATGATTACCTAACACTACCGTAAAAGTACCTGTTATATTCATTTGTACTAAACATATTTATATTTATGTCAGACATCTATCTATATACATATTTATGTGTAGGTGTACGTGCAACTAATGACAAATTATCGATTGTGGATTTACCAAAGGATATTGGGAAAACCCACAATGAAGTGGAAAACTTATATGCATTAGCTTGTAATGGCTTTTACACACATAGACACTTAATTATGTATGTACGTACATTTGCACTTACAAAAGTATATGCCAAAAGTTTATTTAATGTGCAATGGGA
The DNA here is from genome assembly GCA_027475135.1 of Bactrocera correcta. Taxonomy (NCBI): domain Eukaryota; kingdom Metazoa; phylum Arthropoda; class Insecta; order Diptera; family Tephritidae; genus Bactrocera; species Bactrocera correcta. The sequence continues at coordinate 60,424,718 of CM050325.1, read as the reverse complement.
ATACCAAATTTCCCACGGCAATGCTGCCATGAAATAATTTATTGCACAAGCAGCGTACTTAATTTTTCTGCGCTGGAAAATTTGACGACCTTGATAGAGCAATCAATAGTTGTCGGCAGCCTAAATGTATGCTTTGATGAAAGTTGCTACTGTTGAAATGGAGGCGACGAAGGGGGAAATTGAGTTTTATGAGGTTTGCAGGTCGAATAAGGCAGGTTGATTATAATACAACCACCAAATATAATACCAAAGTCGATTTAAATACTAGTAAATATTATGTAGACTATGGGAGTGGTTTTAATTTGTCTTTGAAAAGTTAATTTATTACAAACAATAACATTATTTTTATATATAAAAATTTATGTTAATTAAAAATTAAAGTGCAACTCTATAATTAAATAATATTTGCAAATAGGGTTGCCACGTATTTTTGAAAAAATAATAATAATAAAATCAAGTTTCTAAGTATAAATAATTAAAAAAATAAAACACGCAAACTTAGTAAAATAATTTTTGGGCATAGAGTTGCCACGTAGTTTCATGCTTATCGTGTTATGTAAAAAATAAAATCATGTCTTTATGGTTTAAGCGTGTATAAGTATACAAAACAAGTATGTTAATTAAATACAATTATTATTTTCAATAGGGTTGCCAAAAATTAAAAAAAAAATACATATAATATACATATACATATGTACATATGTATATAATAGACAATTACAATTATTATTTTCAATAAGGTTGCCAAAAATTAAAAAAAAATGTATATATAATCGAGTTTCTAATTTACTTTAAATATTTAAAAAATAAAGTACGGTGTCTTAGTAAAATGTTATTTTGGTATAGAGTTGCCACGTAATTTCTTGACATCGTGATTATGTCAAAAAAATATCGATGTGGCACAAGACTTAATTAAAATTAAAAGTACAAAACTGCCATAAATTATTGTTTTTAAATAAGGTTGCCACATGTTTTGAAAAAAAAAATCGAGTTTCGAAGTAAATTTACTACAAATAATTAAGAATTTAAGCACAAAGCCTACGTAAAATAATATTTGGGCTTAGGGTTGCCACGTAGTTTCACGATTTCATGGTTGTCATGTTATATAAAAAACACAACAAAGATATTTCTATATAATTCTTGAGTTTCAGAATATCTTCATTTATAATTATACATAAATTTTAAGAAAATTTTTTTTTAAAGTAATTATTTATAATTTTGATCGATATGACAAGTCTTTTGTATTAGAAATCAGGGAAAAATAACCGACTTATTATTAGTAACTTCAAATAATAATTTTTAAGATTTTTTAAGTAATTTTTTGTAAAATAATAATTCATTAGTTATATTAGATAAATATTTCGATATGCGCATATAGTTTTGAAAAAAGTTGGCACTACTAACACATGATACATGAAAACAGTAATAAAATTAAAAACAAAAAAAAATAATAATTTATTAAAAAATAAAAAAGGATTAAAAAAAAAAAATTTTTTTAAAAATAATAATAATAAAAATAATTTAAATTTTTTTTTAAATTGAAAAATAAATGAATAAATTAATTTTTTTAAGTTAATAATAAAATAATTTAATTTTTTTGTTTTAAATAAAAATAACAATTTAAAATTTTTTTAAATTGATTATAAACAAAAGTTTGTTGAATAAAAATAAAAATTTAATTTATTGTATTATTTTTTTTTATTAATGAATTTATTATTTTATTTTTAAAAAAAATTTAAAAATTTTATTATTATTTGTAAATTCATAATATTTAAAAAGTCACGTAATTCAAAATAATAACTTTTACTTTTTTTGTTAAAAAACTGAAAAATTCAAAATTAAAAGAAGTTGGTTTCCTCTTTCACCCTTCCACTATTCTTACTTAGTTCATTCTGTGCAATTATTAGCTACCACTTCTATATTATTTTCTTACATAATATCACACAAATGGCATCAGCACTTACCCACACACTTTCGGTGTAGTCTATCAGTTTATATTCTCTGCCACTAAATCAAAAATAATTCACTCAATCGAAATCAAATTGCTGGTATACAAACACATACATCATGTAGTATATATTTCCTTCAGTTCAATTTGCATTTGTTTATTTGCAACCAATAAACTCGGCAACTTGTAATTGTTTTTGCCTTTGTTATGTATCTGTCGGCACTGTGGCCTGTAATTTGCACATCATACACACACACAAACATACATCTATGTATATACAAAATATATATGAAGTCAAAAACAACTGTTTCGGCCCCCAAAATCAACAAACAAACAAACAATTAAATCACAGTGGCCATACAATTAAATGTAATTGCTTTGTTGATTTTCGACTGGTTTCACAAAATTGCAGATTTGCTTCATTTACTATTTGCCTGTTTGTTTTGCCTTTCGTACGCTTTTCTTATCAGCATATTTGCCTATGTTTTCTCTCTCCTCCATTTTTTATTAATCGTTTTCGCCTGCCTTTTCGATCTCGTCGCTACAAGTAATTCCCATTTAGTTTGCGTTTATACATTTAATTTGCTGTTATGCCTGTTTTTGTTTATTGTTGTTGCTGTTGTTTATGCTAAACCGAAAAACCGACTTTGCTGCTGTTTGCACGCAGACATTTTCGGGTCACATTGATGCGGAAATCGAGATAAAAACTTTGCTGAAATGTTGATAGATGATAAACTGTTTGTGCGTGTGCCATACGCTTGTTGTTGTTGTCGTTGTTGCACTTGTTTTCGTTTAGTTTAGTCGAAAACTCGTACATTTGATATTATCTCAGTTTAGGGCCAAATGTTGCTGCCTGCTGCTGATAGCGGCGATAAGTAGTAAACACTTTATTAAATATGAAATACTGGCAAATTTATTGCATAACTGTAAGTGTGTGTGTGTGTGGTATTTCGAAAAATTCCGGCAATATTTTGGTAAATAGTGAATTTTGAAACTGTAGAGAAGTGAGTTACGTTTATATCATGTCATTCATAAATAATTGTGAATATTTATTGAACTCGAAAGGAATTGGCTTATTAAGGTTTCATACTCATAGGCCAGTTTAAAGTTTCTGAACGCGCTTTACAGTTGCCTGTTTACAGTTGATAAATAGTTATTAAATTTGAAGATCTTACTAAAATTAATGCGATAAAGACATATTCAGACAGACGCGAGCGCGGTCGTCGGTTACGACCTCACCGGCATCATTTTAAGGAAATATATACCGATAATTCTACCGGATCACAAAACACACAAAACCGCTGTTTTTCTAGATGAAATCACAGCACTTGAATCTCTTCAGAATTCTTTTCGTCTCAAATTTGCTGGTTTACATACTCATTGAGCCAGAAATGGACCCTATCGCTGAATAAAATTTAGCTCAAAAAAGTCGTATCTTCTAAGAACTTTTCAAGAGCCTAGGCGGTGTCTCTTGGGAAGGTCTTTCCACATCAGTTTTTGCACAAACTACATTCTCTTAGCTTTCTACTGTATACAGCGAGACGTAAAATGCGCAAGTCGTTCCATACGCCAGTCCGAAGTGCTGCGAACGGCGCCGAATCGACTCGCCACAGTCTTCGCATACACTCTCAGCTGCTATATTGTCTTCATTGCGTGCTGGACGTGGTATATTCGGTCGAATATTATCCAATAATGAATGTTGGGTTTCAGATGGAACGCAGTGGCAAACACGGGATCTCTGGGCAAGCAAGTTTGAAAAAGTGGGCGTGGCCCAACCCTTCAATAATCCAATAAGTTTAATATATGTATATGTCGCCTAAACCACATAAGATACAACAACAAAATTTGTCGAGCAGAATTATTATAAGAATTCCTACCGACAGGGTGAAAATGCATGTAATCGTATGGTGTCCCGGTTCACTATATAACGGTGATGTTAAAAATTATTAAAAAATCAATAACTAAGTACGCCAGAGGCATTAAATTTATGTCAGCAAAGTTCGGGTTATAACATTCTACCGATATTCTGTTTTATGGGTAGAAATGAGTGAAACCGGACTACAGCCACGCCTACATCCCATATAACACTATTTGAAATTCCATTTGAAATTTTTACTTTCCAGTATACAAATGAAGAACGAATTAATATATCAGGATAAATCTTTGCTCGAATAATAAATAAATAATGCCTTTTTAGAGTGTGGTACTTTATGGCCAAAAATGATATAAATGGAACCAAAACTATTCGAGCCCCTGGGTACCGCACATGTGGACTCCAGAGCCTATAGTTAACTTTATACCGAAAAAAACGGTCAATGTGTGAGATAAGTATATAATTGAAATTAAGAGTGAATAATCATATTTTGACAAAAGTAACTCTGTGTATCAAAAATGTGTTCCCTTAGCCCCCATTCACCTAATATAAACATTTTCAAACTTCCGATTGACTTCATACTGCATATATTGGACAATATGTGGGTTAATTTATTAAAACTGACAGAGCGTGTTTTTCTTATAACAGTGAGTATTTGTGCTTAGAATGAAAAAAAAAAACGGCTGAAAAGTCGCCTTAGAGCCCAAACTTACTATCCCTATGTACCTAAAGTACTGCCTTGACTTTTATCCTTGCAAATTGCATGATTATATAATATTTGCTTATACCCGCACTTAACTCTTCCCTACTTATTTTATGATTATTCCATTCTTAGTTTCATCGATTTTTTTAATAGTCAAAATAAATTTCATTTAATTTTATATTTTGGTTTTTTTCGAAGTTATTTATTTTTTCGAACTTGCTGTTCAAGCAAATCTGCCAGTAAATTTTCACAAAGATTTATAATGAGTGTAATTACTTGCGCAAACAAAAGCATTATTTTAACCTGAGCAATCAAAATATCAAACGCAAATGGCATTTTCTTAAGCAACAACTTTATTTGCTGAGTCTTCGGAATTTTCCAAATTGCCTTTAATATACTAAATCTATGGAATCCTTTGGACAAATAATCAACAAACCTCCAGCGAAAATTTGACGTCGTTGACTTAAATTACAACTCACACACAAACATGCTGACACACACGTTCAGCCATCAAGTCGTATAACTTACACGTGTGCTTAGTTAGACAACCCTGTAAGCAAGCTATTACACACATATCCACACATATATAGTCAACACACACACATTAAAACATATTGTTTTACACTCCTAAAAATCGACTAGATATTACAACTATAACAACAACCACAATGTTTTTAATCTCACCTCCGCTTATGGCTGTTATTCGTCCACATGGACACACAGACACCCACATATATAACTATCCATATGTATTAGTGCTGCCAACAGCAACAACAATGTGGAAAATTTTCCGTAAAATTACTAGCTCATTTCCGAGCAGCCAGCCAGCAGTCGGTTGCCGTATGGTGAGCAGCAGCAGCTCCTAAAAGCACCAACTAAACTAGTGAAGCGGCAAACTAACGATGTGCATGTGGGTGTGTGTGTGTGTGTGCATGTGTGCGAAAGCTAGTGAAAGGATAACGAGCGCAACGACAACAATCGAATTTCGGGTTAAACCCAAAATTAATGAACATAAATTGTTGTGTTGCCGAAAGAATATGGAAGAAAATTAAAATGAAGTGAAAGTGCTAGTCGAAAGAGTAATGGTGTACAACAACAATTTGCCTGAAGTGAAGTGTGCTGCATGCTAACGAATCTGTAGAAGTAGTGCTGACTGAAATAGGAGGTATAATTATACATGTTTTCAAGTATATGCCTTATTGGAAATATTGAGATGTGTTGGGTTTTCGCTAAAAATAAGGAATTTTTAATAAAAAACTTTAAAAATGGTATAGGATGATCTGACCTAATAATGAAAATAGGAATACTTATCAACGAAAATGGTTTTATTGTTTTTCAAAATATTCTCCATCAAGATTTACACACTTTTGCATGCGCTCGAACCAATTTTCGAAGCACTTTTTCCATTCCGATTGAGACACCTCCAAAACATGGTTTTTGAATGCTTCAACAGCATCTTCTGGCGACGAAAATCGTTGACCACGCATTCTTTTCTTGATGTGTGGGAATAAAAAGAAGTCATTGGGTGCCAAGCCAAGGCTGTACGGCGGATGACCCATCAATTCGACGTTTTGGCCCGTCAAAAGGGCGCTGGTTTGAGCCGATGTTCGAGAGCTCGCATTGTCATGGTGCACAATGATTCGTCTTCTCTTGTTCGTTTTTCGAATTTCTTCGAAGACTTCAGGCAAACAATTGGTGGTGTACCACTCAGAATTGACCGTCCTACGTTGCTCAAGCGGAACAGTCGCCACATGACCAGTTTTGCCGAGGAAACAGGCGACCATTTGCTTCGAAGTGCTTCTTCCACGAACAACTTTCGTTGCATTTGGCTCGTCTTGGAAGACCCACACGGTCGATTGCTGTTTTGTTTAGGGCTCATACGCATAGATCCATGATTCGTCACCTGTGACGATCTTATAAACGTCTTTTGAAGCACTGTGATCGTATTTTTTCAGCATTTCTTTACACCAATCCACACGAGCCTTTTTTTGAGTGATTGCCAAGTTGTGCGGGATCCAACGAGAACCAACCTCTTTTACGGCCAGGTGTTCATGCAATATCGAATGTATGCTGGTGGGAGAAATGCATAGGCATGCCTCTATCTGAAGTTATGTTACATGATGGTCTTGCATTATCGGTTCACGTACGGCATCGATGTTTTCTGGCACAACGGCTGTTTTTGTACGACCTTCACGGAATTCGTCTTTGAGCGAGCGTCGGCCACGATTGAATTCGTTGTGAAAAACGATCGCACAAAAATGTTCACGAGTTAATTCCATTTTTCGGCCGAGATGAATTTTTTAAGTCCCTGTAAATAAAACAATTCACAATTAAATGACAAAACGTTCTGATTGATGTTAAGCTAAAAAATGTAAAACTGTCCAATGGAAATGTCAGATTTCACCTGGCAACTCATAGTGTTGCCTAGGCCAGAAATACATATAGCAGCCCTCGTAGAAACCACTTTTATTCAAACAAAATTTGAGTTTTGGTTATAAAGTGGTTATATATTTTTATATATTGGTTATAAAACGGTTATTTATTGGTTATATCTGAGAACAGAAGCTATAAAGTTTGCAAGAAATTACAACAAATTTCCTTTGTGTTGAAAATCTTATGAAAAAAAGTATACGCAATTAAAAAAATATCTCATTGGTTTCCATTGCGCTTCTCCTTTATTTCTTTTATATTTCCGTAAAATTTTCTCTAATTTTTCCTACCGGTTCATGTGCTCAAGAAACAGTTAAGTAAGAAAGAGCGGTTTACCAATAACTTGTTAATGCGGGTCAGGCATCTGGCAAAGCACTACATTTAGGTATGCATTTTTCAATGAAGTGAGTGTAGGTGTGTTTGGGTTAAGCTGGCGTGTGCCGAAATACTTCGAGATACCCTTGTGCCGCTGTACAAATTAATTAAACACGAGCTAGCAAGGACTTAATTGATTATGTTAAATACTTATACGCATGCTTAGCTTTCTTAGTATTTGTACTTGGTTAGGCATGTCAGTGAAATAAATAGTGAATTTGGGGAAGTAATTTGAGATTTTAATGTGAGTGGGAAATGATATGTGAATATGAAAATCTAATTGCTTGCGACGAGAAAGTTTTTAACAAAATTAATTTGAAAAAAAAAAAAATTTTTGAAACTAGTAACTGGTATCAGTTGTTCTATTCGCCACTCTCTAATGAGCTTTTATTCAACATTTTTACTTTGAAAACTGGTACATATGTTTGGTTGAAATTGAGTTTTTTTTTTTAATATTACTCTTACTCTTAAATATTAGTATTTTTTTTTCTACATTTAAATAATTTTGTTTTAATATATTTTTGTGGCACATTACATATCTCCTGGCAACCCTATTTACTGTAAAAAGTATTGCTCAGCTTGCAGTTATGGAGTATCTCGCTTAGCTCTCACTGTTCGATAAGGTCTGGATGCGTTCAGTGCCCTCCGTTGTTTGCCATCGATTTGCCTCTTCTCAACTAACTATGTTGGAACTTTCTTTTATCAAGAAAAATTCATAGTTGAACTTAATGCAAGAGTGTATATGCCTAACTGTACAAAAAGCTATAACACTTTCAATTAGGTCTCCATTTTTTGCAAACCAGTCAATTTAATTTTCATTAGTTGTTCTATTCGCCACTCTGTAATGAATTTTTACTCTCTCTCTTTTCTCACTACCATATCTTGTACCAGTAAACATATAAAATTTCCAATGACACTCCTTTTTTTTGTTACCATTATCTCCTTTTCAACCCAACCTCAAATTTTCAAAAATAACCACATCAATTTCCATTGCTTACCACGCTCTCCACGTAATCCATAACCGTTCATAAGCACTTTCCTTGTTGTCGTCACGCTTTGCACTTCGTTAATCAATTTCGCTTAGATTGCGTGTTGAATTATTAATTTTAGTAATTTTATTAGGCGTTTCGTTAGCCGCTCCCTTACCAAATAGCGCAAGTAATCCCTTCAATAACTACAAGGAAAATGATATTGGTATCTTCGGGTGGGTATATGCATATGTAATAAGCTACGATTGTTGAAAAACAGCTGACAAGAATAATATTAAATATTTGTATTGAGTTTAAGTGGGGAACTCATGTGCTTAAAAACGTTTCTTTTGCTCTCTCTTCTTCACTTTTGCCGTGGTTCTATTATTTCTTATGTGTGTTATTTAGAGAAAGTGTCAGACAGTTTTGACTTACGGAGGTATATTAATTAATACTAACGTAAGAGTATATTTTATACGTTTAGTTAGCTTAGATTAATCTGATAGGCTCGTTAGCCACGCATAGTCATCCTTCAGGGTGCCAGCGCTAGTCTCGAATTTCAATATGTTCTGCGGGCACATTATCGATACACTATCTCTCAGGGTCGCGTACTGTGGGACCCGAAATGTTTTAAGCGTTACCTGACTAGTGTGCGGCAATCAGTAGAAAATATATTTTCGGATTTTTGTATGAGGACTGTTTGCATAGTCGTGTTTCGATCGAACCTACTGGTTTCAGCTATGTTTTTTTGGGGTTGCTTTGCTTGTGGTGTGGTGCAGGGTTACCCTTTTAGTGATTCCTTCATTATTTCATAATCTGTTTTTGTTTGAATCAACAATGTATTATTTCATTTAAATTAAGAGAGCACGTCTTCTTAAGGGGTTACATGTGTTACCTTTTTCAACAATTTTTTTCTCATATAAAAATTAAATATTTTATAAGAATTTTTTATTGTAACAAACACATATATTTTTAACAAAGAAATTCTGAAATCTTTGGAAAAAAATATGTGAAGCCCGGCCATTGCGGCGCTATTTCCAGTGATCCTTCAGAAAAAGATGAACCCGCGTTGGCAAGATAACTATGTACAGGATCAGCTAAAGTGAAAAAATACGATTTTTAGTTTAAGCCTTAACTTAAAACTTGGGGGAGGAAAAAAAACTGGAAAAAATTCGATTTTTCGCAGACATTTTTACAAAAAAAAAAAAAAAAAACAGAAAAAATCCCTCGTCCAAGTCTTTAAGGATTGTATTTGAAAGACTTGTCTAAAATTGCATGAAGATCGGTTGAGTAGTTCTCGAGAAATTTTGTCAACTGACTTTGGAAACACAGTTTCGAGAAAAACGCGTTTAAAGACGGCGCACTTAGCCTAGCTACCTTCGAGCGCTCAAGTTCTTTAGGTTGCATCTCCGAAATTATTACTCGGACCAACTTAAGAAAAATATTTTAGAGGTGTTTTAGGATTTAAAGAGACAATAAAAAAACGATTTTTTGATTTTATGTAAGAGCACTAGTTACTCAGTTTTGAGATATCGTTTTGAAATTTACCTCTTAAGTCTCTTTCTGCCAGGAAGCTGTTGATTTGTTGAAATCGCCAAAATGGGATCACTATAGCTTTCAGCTGAAAACTTACTGATTTGACACTATATCGTAATGAAATTTGGCATAGGAATTGGTATAAATCAAATGTATAATTTTCGAAGAAATTGTTTAGATTTGGCCTCTATAGCATCAAAATCAAGTTCTTTTTTGGAAAACTTTTTATTTAACAAGATATCTTCACGAAATTAATCATAGATTGTTGCCATAGGGTGTGCTACAATCTCCGAATATATTGTTTGAATCGGTCTGCTGTAATATACGAGTATGTATAGCTACCATACAAATGACCCTTCAAAATCAATATAAATCTTATTATACTTTTTTATGCTATAAGAAACATACCTGTGATGAAGTTAACTCTTTTTACTTAAGCCTCTTAGGCTTTAAATTCATTCATAAAGTTTACTTCAAAGCTTTTTTAAGGTTCATAAGATGTTAGGACTCCATGCTAGGTCACCCATACGTTTCAAAAGCTTGCAAAAGCACCTCGTTAACCACAAAAAGTATTGATTACCCACACGATTAGATTCTCAATATTTCATTTGAATTTACGTTCACCAGTCGGAAGTATGCAAATCAATTTGCAATTGGATATCATACATGTATGTACATACATATATGCATACATATTTACCTGTATCGCTATGCATTAACACATGGAAATTTGCGGAGAATGCATGAGAGAGCTCTATCAAACCGAAATTGGCTTCCAGTCGTGAAGGAGCTAATGCTCATTGAATGGTTTGCTGTCAATCAGCTGGTTTGGTCAGTTGATGGTTGCTTTGTGTATGCGTTGTTGTTGTTGTTGTTATGCCTGAGTTGTTGTTATTGCTATTATACCTGGGTTGTTTTTGTTGTTATGAGTGTGTTTTTGTTGTTGTCATGCCTGGGTTTTGTTGCTGCCTCTCCTGTGGTTAGCCATTTTTTACTCTTTAACTTAACCTTTGCGTCGCTCTCAGTGCAAATTACCTTGGCAATATATGTTTGTATGTATTTAAATATATGTATATGTGCTTATATGTACATACATATGCTTGAGCTTATAAGTTTACATATGTGTATTGTGCATGTTTGTGGACAGTTATTCACACTCGTCTGTCGTCAATGGCATCCTTTGACCGTAATAACAACTTTTGGAAAGGATTTGTATGTCTAGTTTAATATTTATACATTTCAAGCTGTCAACACATACACTCGTGCATACATATCTATAGTATGTGTACTATGTATAGCGTCATATATGTACGTGTACTTACATATGTATATGGTGTGCCGGGCAAGCGATTCTCTTGCGCTTTGCTTGGTGCGATAAATGAAGGTAAGTGCTTGGAAAAGCACTTTGGCGGAAAAGAGTTGGAAAGTGTGAGTGTAAAAGATAGAGAGCGCTCTAGAAAGCTTTTATTCAGAGAAAAATATATTCAAAGAAATAGCAGTGCAAAAAATCTGAGGATTTTTTGGTTGTTAATGGAAAGTTTTTTTTTTGAAATTTCAATTCGGTATTCATAAAAAATTAAAAAAAAAAATTTTAAAAAAGTTTACAAAAAACTTAAACAAATAATAATTGGTATTACAGCCAAACAATGTAATTATTCTAGATACCACTTACGCAGTTATAGCCATAAGATACTAGAAAAGTATCCTCTCTGAGTTTATTAAGGTAACTCTCATATTAACCAATATACGTATAAGGTATAAAGTCAGAAAGTCAAATGTCTTAAAGTTTGTTTTATTAGTAGATATATGAGGGCTATGGGAAATATACATCCAATATTATATATTTTAAAAACAATAATACACCGTTACCTAAGAGATATTATCTCCAAATTCCATAAAAATAACTGATATAATAACCGGTAGTTTTGCCGTTAGTTTCGGTTAAAAAATCGGTTATGTCATACATTTGGTATATTTTGGACTTGAAATTTTCTAATTCGATTTTCACTATTTTTGGACGGGAGATGGCATACCTTAAGGGGGTATTCTAGTCTAGAAATTTAAAAAAATCGAATTTTTTTTATATATTTTTTCAAAGTTTAACTATTCAAGAATATGTGTACAAGGGGATTTTTCAAAATTCAAATTATTTTCGGAGATATAGGCGTTTTTCTGACCCGCCATCCAGACTGGTTCGGCCGGAACGCGAAACTTTAAACGCGTTTTTCTCAAAACTGACTTTTTCGGAACGATGCCCAGGATTTCTCAGGTTCTACTGGACCGATTTACTTGAAATTTTTATAGAGTCTTCTCTATAGGCTTGTCTATGGTTGGAACTAGCCCCATCAAAAAAGTTTTATATTTATTATTTTTAAAAATTCGAAATAGTCAGAAAAATTTTGTCAAAAAAAAAAAAAAACAAAATGTTTCCCACTTTTCCGTAGTTCCGATCATTGCGACATTATTCTAGAATAATAATCTTTTTTTCTTTCTGGTTTCAGATAACTAGGAGGGTTGAAATATTGGGCATGGTCACGTGGAAATTTTTAGAGACCTCCCACTTCGTCAGCTCATAATTTTTAAAATTGTTTACTTTTTTTAGTTTTTAATTTGTTTTTTCTGTACTCTTCAAAAATTAATAAATAACTAGTAAAAAAATGAATAGTAAAAATATTAGTTGCCTTTTTTTACGACACTTTATAAACTACCTGAAATTCATGCTTCTAGACTAGAATACCTCCTTAAAGGCTCTGTTTATGCAAAAGTTTTCTTCGGTAACGTCATCTGAACTCGACTCAACGTGAGTGAGCGGCATTGAGCTGTATTTCTGTCTATCAAGACTTCGTGGAAACCAATATCGTCTGAATAATTTTTACCCATTTGAATGTACTTCAATTTCTTCTTAAAGATGCAGAGCCATATAAGAAAAGTTCGTATATATGTATATGTGATCTGTTGTCATTTAAGGTTTGCTAGTTGTGAAATAATGTGAGTAGAAGTTTAGAAATTATGTTTTAATACAGCTAATTTTCTCTTTTAAAAATCTGAGTACAATATTTTTTAATATCACTAAGCTCCTTCATTTATTGTGCTCGCATTCCGACACACAAATACATTCTTAATTGCATCTCCTTGCCATTTGTTTGTATTGCTTCAGACCACTATTCTTCTCCCCGCCACTGAGCGCACTGATTTAATGTGGAAATTTGCCATTTTCCGCTGCAATGATTTGATAAAAATAAAAACAGAAAAATACAACAAAAAATATTGCATTGCAACCGCAACTTGCAACCTCCACTCACACTCCCCCCACAAATAACTAAGCAATATAGCAAGATATAAAGTGGGTAGTATCAGCGCACTTGGGTATGCAACGCTTTGTACGAGTACATGTATATGGGTGCGTTTGTGTGTGTGTTGGATTGCTTGGCATAACTTTTTATAGCAGCGTTGCATTGGCTGTGGCATTGCAATTACCTGCTTTGTGATGTGATTTTAATTGTGCGCAAATTGCTGGTCACATTTCAGGTACTCGACGAGTAGCTCATAAATTTCACTGCCCTCCCCACCTCAGTTGTTGGTGCGCTTGTGCTGTTGTTGCAGTGTGGCAGTCGTTGTCATCGTTATATATTCTTTTATAGTTTCCTCTGCCATTCTTCGTTATCATTGTGCATTACGAACGCTTCGTGATTACTTTTAGCAGTGCTTATCTACAATTACAGGGACTTTATTGAGTACTTGAGTGTGAGGGTCAAGGAGTTTGCATTGTAGCCATGAGGTCAGTTTGTAGTTAGGTATGGTAATTGGATGGGTGAAGGACAAGTGATGGCTGGCTTGTATGGTATGTGTGCGGAAATCGCTGGAAGTGATTGCAAGTGAACCTCATAATTATGAGGATTTGTACTCGTGCGCTCAGATTATGCATGCAAACAGGCAGGCAGGTAGATTTCAAGGAAGTGAGGACTTTAATTTTTCATTCTCGGAATTTTCTGTTGTTAATATAGTTTTCTTTTGAATTTTACACAAACATAATGTTGTGGAGAGTATAACATGTTTTTCATACAAACTGACAAACGTGACAAACTGAGACAATTTAGCCAAGTTTGTCCGTCAGTTTATAAAATGGAGCTCTAAACAACCTTTACACATCCTTTTCTCCCCAAGAAACTGCATACGGATCGGAACTACCGATACCGGACCTATATCTATCGGACCAAATTTTGTTCTGGATTATTGTCTAAGACAATGGTAGAATCTACGAACCAGTTGTTCATATCAGACCGCTATATAATATAGCTGCCATACAAACCCATCAATAAAAATCAAGACAAAACTATTTTTTATTTTTTTTTGCTATAAGTTCGGATATCTCACCGAAAGTGGTCCTCTGGCTCTACGACACCTAAGTCAAGTCCTTTATGTTCTATGGAATCTTCATATGATAGAGGGCTCTAGCAAAGACTACACTTGCAAAGAAACTCGAGAGCGTTCATCGAGCGGCGCTCATCAGCATATGTGGTGTTCTAAAGTCCACACCAACCATGGCACTTAGCGCCACCTTGCACATAGTGCCCGTTAATATCGTCAAAAGGTGTATGGCGGCAAAAGTTGCGTTTAGACTGAGTTCCTAAAACACTACGTGTCGGAAATTGCTGCACATTTTGACCCCATACCGAATCACTTGGATCATAGAGTCGCCAAACCGAACTCTGGCGGTTCCTTCTCTGCCCATATACCGGCATGGAGTTGTGGGTGGATAGAAGCCGTATGAGGAGAGGGTCAGTGAGCATCTTTTCGGATGGGTTGCTATCAGATTCTGAGAATCTTGGTTCCTAAAAGAACACTTATCTAAACAATCGGAAATTCTCACACACTTTGACTTCATACCGAATCATTTGGGTCATGGACCGTACTTTGGCGGCTCCTTCTGCCCATGTACCGCCCAGGGAGTTGTGGGTGGGAGAAGCCGTTGGAGAAGGGGGGAGTAAAGTTCTTGGTGGATTGGTCAAAGTTTGTGAGAAGTTTGTCGGAGGGGTTTCCTATCGGGAGCTCTCTACCAAATGCAGCTTCAGACTCCCTTAATATTGCAATGTTTTCCAAGCCAAAGTTACAGCCATTAAAGTAGTAGTCTTCTTAGAGCTCCGGAGTGCAGCCTTCTTTAGACCAACCTTGTCAGGTAGCAGGGCAGCGATACTAGCCTTGAACTCATTAACAGGGTAAGTTAAGGAGCGCCTTACCTCGCACTTGATAGATGGGCTTCGCGGGAGCTTGGTCAGCCCTGGCCACTACCTATCGCTAAAGTCTTTTGGCTCAAAATCGATCGCAAGAGATCCAGTGTAGTAAGGCCAGCCTCTCTCTAGTTTTGCGGCCACTAAGAGGCCATTGCATAGTCCAGGGTCCATGCTGCATGACTGGGAATCTTACCAGACGCCATGCAGAAGCTGTAGGGAAGAAGAGGGGGTGGAAACAACTCAACACTTCCTTCTTGACTGTCCCGCATTTGAGAGGTCTTGATTTTAAAACTTGGGAGCGCATATTTTCAGACACCCCACCAACTGAAAAATAACACTACTGGCCTCGCTTCACAAAAAAAAAGATGCCAGCAAGAAGGAAACTTTAAAAATATTTCTTTTCATCTCAAATGCTTTCAACATTTGCCATAGTACAACATCCGTCCGCTGGCAACAGTCGAAGACACTCTGCAACAATTTCCGTTTGTGCTCCCCTGCCACACGCACACATCAAAACGCGAACACAGTTTTCATGGTCAGTGAATCGGAATGCCAAAGCGTCGTATGAAACGGCGGAACCACAAATTTTCACCGTTAAATGCAGCTAAAGCGTTGAGAGCGCATTATATGAGCCGTTGCTGTTATTCTCGCCAAAATGACAGCAGATACACGCATACAAATGCATCCGGCGGGCAAAGTGATGCGGCAATCGCGAGCGGTTGGAAATGACGAAGAAAGTAGCGGTAAAAGTGTACATCACTGCGCTGCATTCAATCGCCACGCAACTGCGCACACATTTGCCACATTTCCGCACTTTATCATTTTCTCGCATTGCTTTGCTCTGGTGCTTCTCGACAAGTCGCCGCAGCGCGTCGTTGCAATGTCAGTGTCTTTTAATGGCCTCGCGCAGTGTCTCAGTTGTCGCTGCAGTCGCTGTGCGGCCGCATTGTGAGTGAGTCATCTTAACACCTGCCACAAGGCGCACCACAACAGTTGCATTTACCAACACATACCTACACATACACATATACATATATGCATATAGCCAGCAGTTATACATTTGCATTAATCGCACTTGCCGCCGCATGCAGTTCGGGAAATTCCTGACCAGCCCCAAGCACACACAAATACGCACTATGTGTTCCCCTTACAAGGTTGTTGGTTTGTGGGCGGCGGCCGGTGTTGATAGGTGCCGGAAGGTGCATTTGTTGTTGTTGCGGCAGTAACATGTAAGTTCCGAGTAATGCTTGTGGGGATGCAGTAGTACCGTTTTGTTGTGGAGCGTCTTCATTTGCAACAGTTCTAGCCGCCCCTTTAATAGTTGGGTCAATATTCCTTGATCGTCCTTCATATGTGGCTGTATATATGTGTTCCCGGTATTATTATGGTACTTAGAATTATCTCGAGTAATTTAACTTAATTCAATAATCTTACACTTTAAATTTGGGTTAATCCATTTGATAATCTTTCTTCAGTAGTTTTTCAGGATATGTTATTATAATGCTATGGGCAAAATATAGTAAGACTTTATTCATAATTTTCAAATTTTTAATTGATTATTCAAAATCTATGTTGTCCCCCTCAGAGTGATCCCCAATGTTTTTTCAATCCTCAAAACCGTCACTTTCCAAAATATGCTTCATTGAGCCTATCGACTCACGTTTAATGGCTTGAATTGACCCAAAACGGTTGCTCCGGACAGTCGGTTGAGTTTGCTGAATAACCAAAAGTCACAAGGAGATAAATCTGACGAATACGCTGGTTGCGTTTGATTGAAAATTTGGCGAAAACCTCACGTAGAATCAATGCGGTATCCGACGGTGCATTATCGTGGTGCAAAAACTATGAGTTGTCGGCCCATAAATCCGGCCTTGTTTTACGATTAGCTTCGCGTAAACGACGCTTAACACTCAAACAGTATTCTCTGTTTAAAGTTTGGTCGGTAGGAAGGTCTTCGAAGTACACCTCGATAGTCGAAGAAAACTCTCAACATAATTTTTTGACTTGCTTTGACGTCGTTTTTCGGCTTCGGCTCACCTTTACCATGATATTTGGGCGATTGATAGTCTGTTTTCGGGTCACAAGCATAGATAAAAAAAAACTCGTCGCCAGTAATAATACGTTTCATGACATCCTGGTAGATGAGAAGCATTAGGAGTATTCAGACCAGCCTTGTTAATTCGTTAGTCGTTATTCGGTAGTTTTTTACATGTATTTCGTTTTTGTTAAATTAACAGACTATCGTTCTACCAAGTAACGAACTATCCATCTGGCAAGCTTGATAATTGATTCGTAACTCGGTAATATCACATCAGCTGTTCTCCTGTCCCTTTGTACATCAATTTAAAGTACTTACCAGTAATAAATTTGATATGCTCCACATAATTTTCAATCAAATTACTGACAATTTTTGATTTTTGCACTTTGTTGTTGCATTTTTACTCTTTAATAAAATTGAATCAGCTGTTTCGGAATAAAATTTACCAGGCTTCGGTCTGAATACCCCTATTGTTTAACAGATGCTAACGCGACGCAGTATTTCGAAAAAATTAAGTGATTTCGGAACTAATAGTGCTTTCACTTTTTTTGGCCCAAATGATTTTACAAAATGTTTTTCACTGATCCTTCTAATATTTAGTCATGTTAGAACCCGAATTATAAAAGTCAGTAATTTTTTATATTGCCTTTTTTGTAGTTCTAGCCAGGAATACTGGTAGTACCTATTCGCATATGGTGGGTGTTAAACAAATTAGACTACATTGAATATAGAATCATTATCAATGTCTGACGAATATGTTTATCACATTGTTATAACAGTTCAACGGAATAGCTTTACGTCTCCTAAAAGCTTTTTGGTGTGTTGTAGGGAAGGTACTCGTAGTAGGGAATATAAAGGTTCGAATAAACCGGTAGACCAATCTATGTGTGGCTTGGACCAGTTTTGGTCATTTGCGATACAGGATGGAGTTCAGTATCTAGGTCCAAGAGAAGCAGTCATCTTATAGGATGCCTACGCTTGATGCGAATTTTAATAGACTCTACGGCCTTACTATCGAAACCTTCTTCGTGGGGTCCCTATATGTGTACACCGTAGTTTTGCCAATGTGGGATAAGTGCACAAGAGATGCTCCATTGTTTCTCTGGTGCCCTGCTCAAAACATTTATGTAATCTTAGAGAACGCCAAAGGTAGAAAAAGACCTCTGTTTACTGATATTACATTATGTTTAGGTTTTTTTGCGTTTTAATGCTTATTTGTTCTCTTTAACGGCTAAAAGTACTTCAATTAGAATTTTACGTTCTCGATAAGGACAGTTCTTTGTCAGCTATGTTTGAAGTCTGATCTCCTGACAAAAAAATCTGCAAGTGAAAATAAAATACTGTGAAGTTGTGTTTAAAAAAAATTGGTATGTGGATACCTCATTATGGGTTGGGTTTTGTCAAAATCTTTGA
Source organism: Bactrocera correcta (assembly GCA_027475135.1). Lineage (NCBI taxonomy): Eukaryota > Metazoa > Arthropoda > Insecta > Diptera > Tephritidae > Bactrocera > Bactrocera correcta. The sequence goes on along the minus strand of CM050325.1, from coordinate 60,406,203 downwards.
GATTTATACCAGTTGTTTGTTCGATTCTGTATTAGACTTCGTTAGAGCTTAACGGCTTCTAGAAAGACTTGAAGATTATTGAAATATTTTAATGAGAGTCATGAGACACTTTTAGTCAGAGCATAGACCGAATAACAAGCTAGGAAATTGCAAAGCTTTAGACACCAAATAAGAAGATACGTTCAAAAATATTTAATATACAATACATATTTTCTCGTACATATATATATATATATTTTCAAATTTCCTTTAATCACCACATCCTCTATAAATCTTTGTCCTTTTTTTGATGTGCTATTGATAAACTCTTAACAAGAAAAATATGGCTTTAAAATTTTGCTTTGCAAGCGTAAACTCCTGAGAGCCATTAAGATAATACAGCACTCAAGTTAAATAAACTCAAAACGCCATTTAGTTTAACATCCGAGTATTCGAGGTCAACACCATTAAATAAGGCAGAGTTCATTATAAAACAATAACAATAAGAAAATTTTATTTGCACAGCAAGACGGCAACACCAACATAGCTGAAAAAATGCGATATGCAAAATAAATGGCGATAATACGCAAATATTTGCAGGCAAATATAAAAAAGAAAGCACAACAAGGCCTGGGTGGGAAATGACAAAGGGAAATAAGACGATGTGAAGGAAAAATTATCGAAAAATTGTTGGACAGCATTTATTTTATTGCACAATTTTATGACTGAAAATCTGTCACAGTAACAAATAGGAAAGCAAATATTAGAAGAGGAAGGCTGTTGATTGTTTTTGTATTTGCCAAAATATATACACTTATATACCAAATATTATAGCAATAAGGAGAAGTAAGAAAAACAAGGAATCATAACCAGTAAAACCACATAAAAATAACAAAAACAGAATTGGAAATTATTATCGCCATAAATGAGCCAAAACCAAATATCTGCCGAAAGTCAGTGACACCAAAGAAGCTTATAGTGTGGAGAAGGTGGTTTTGCGGTAAGGAGACAGGAGAAGTGAATGAAGAGGAGGCATATTTTCATAGATAAATGTGTTTAAGGGCGATTAGGGATTTGGAAGCCCACAGTATTTATTTTCAACAAAATATAAAAGATAACCACAAGTTAGATTTGTGTGTTGTTGAGAATTTTGTTGAACGTAAAATAAAATTGTGGCTACTAAATATAGGTATAGAACAAATTGAATTTTTTTGTTTTGGGGTAAATTATTTTAATATTATTATTAGTTGAATAACTTTTTTTTTATTAAAAATATGGTTTTAAGTAGTTAAAAGAAGTATTTGGAAAAAAAGTAAAAAAAACTTTAAATATAAAAATGTTTTCTTGTAATTTAGTACTTAACCAGTTCCTATATTTTTTTTTAATGCTACATAGTCTTTGTATTATTTAACTTCACGTATTTTACTGACTGTAAAAATATGATAATCCCATTAAAAAAAGGCTTGTCTTAAACATATTTATTTTGTTACACATATTATTTTTTTAGTATTTTATGGGCTGTCAAAAGGTGGCAACCCTACTATGAAAATGTGTTAGTATACAAACCATTCCAAACTTATTTTACCTCATACCCATAAAGCTGTTAACCTCTTTTAAGTAAAAAGTTAAAAATAGGTGGCAACCCTACTTAAATTTTTACTGTTTTACTCTTTTCTAAATTTCAGTTATTATAATATGTAATATTAATTTATTTAATTTTTATTATTTTTTTGTTTTTTTTTGTTTTTTATTTTACCGATTTTGAAATGGCAACCCTACTAAAAAATATTTTTTTCTACAAGAATTCTCAAACCTCTTTAGTTTAATATCCATATTGTAATAACTCTTCAATATACTTTTTAATTTTGCAAAGGTGGCAACTCTAAAAAATTTATTTTAAACTTTAAGCCTAGCCAAACTTCATTAGTTTGATGCCTATAAAGTTTGTAACCTCTCTATGTAGTCATAATTTATAAACAGGTGGCAATCCCACTCAAAAATAATTTTATTTTCAAAAATTCTCAAATCTCTTTTTTTTGATACCTACATATATTGGAGCAACTCTTTAATATACCTTATGAAATTTTAACAGGTGGCAACTATGAAACATTTTTTTTTTGTGCTTTTATTTTCAAATCTCGCTTGTTTGATACCCATATTGTAATAAACCTTAATAAAATTTCCAATTATGAAAAGGTGGCAACGCAAAAAAATTTATTTTAATACGTAAGCCTAAAATTTCGATGGTTTACTACCATCGTTTATAACCTTTTTATGTAGTAATAATTTATATATAAGTGGCAACCCTACTCAAAAATATTATTAGCTACAAGAGTTCTAAAAATTCTTTTGTTTGATACACATACATACAGGGTTGGTTTTTTAATATACCTTATGAGCTTTTAGAAGGTAGCAACTATGAAAAATTCTTCAAGCCTTTTCAACTTTCTTCACTTTATATTTTATGAACAGGTGGCTACCTTCAGAAAAATTTGCAAAGTCTTTTCGATTGACTTTTTGTTTCAAACTATCCAAGCAATTACATCAAAATGATCTAAATGAATAATTCAAACCACTTTATCACTTCTCAAAACCAATTATTACTTGTAAGCTCCATACCATATGTTCTAATATTCCTAGAAAAGTAAACTAATTTGGTTTTAGTAAAAGAAAACTACAATTTACATTTAAAGTGAACCAAAAGCTTTGACTTTTATTTGGCAGAGGTGCAAAAAAATATATATATTTAATATACCAAACGAAGACTATCCAAACTGCTCTCGATTTCCATAAATTTTTTTTCTTTTGACATTACTTTGCATATAAATTTTTATGTTAAAATATTACCTACGCTCTCCATTAACTCCTTTCAACATATCGATATGAAGCTATAGGCAATAACGGTACTTCACAGCTTTCTATAACTCAAAGAAAGGTTTTTCAATATGCAGACATATATCTATATATATGTATATTGAAAAATTCAAATCCTCTTTGTGTAGCTTATTTATGTATTTCATACTTCCTCCTTTTAATTCTATTATTTACTTTTATCTTCTCGTATCGCTCACTTTTGCTGAAAGTCTTCCAACTTTGCTTCGGCAGCTTGCTCGTTGCTTCTTTTTATTATTCGCTCGTATTGTTTGGTTGAATAGTGTTTTTTCTTTCGCGTTTTACTGTTATTTGCATATTTTGTTGTTGTATTTGTAATTGACTTTATTTGTTCGCCGCTTCATTGGGTTGGTTAACTCTTGTTATTATACGAAAATATTATATATTTTTCGCAATTTACTAACTTCTTGTTGCATGCAACTTAATATTGCGCAGAAAAACTGAAAGTTTGAAAAAAGCTCAAAAAAAGTGTATAACAAAGCAGTTTTTAGCCACATACGCAGCTCAGTTTCCGTCATCGCTGGCTGTCAGCATTGTTAGCATCTACTTTAGCATAGAGTTGGGAATCGCCTTACTCTTTTCCTGCTCTTTCTCACTTTCCCTCCTTTTCTGTTTCGGTTTCCTGCACATCCTTTCCGTTGCTGTAGCGCTTTTTCTTAAGCTTCTTTATATTTTTGTTAATGAACCTTTTGCCTGCTACACAATTTTTAATTTTTTTCTTCATTCTCCCATTCTCGTTTTCGCCGTTAGCCTACTGGTTGTTGTACTTGAAACTCTAACAAGGCATGTGGGTTCATATTGCGCACTTGTTAAGCTACCCGCCATCGTCTTCGTGGGTTCGTTTGTCAGTTGAGTAGCTTTGTTCACCTTCAAGCTTCACTCACGTCATTTTTCCTCGCTTCTTCAGACCTCGTATTAGTTGTCTATTGTATTCGTACATAAGTTCTTCATTTGCTTGTCTTGTTAGTGCCATTGTGTGATGGGTTTATGTGCTCTTCGCCGTCATATTGCCGTGAACAACCACTCATCAACGTTTGCTTCAGTGACTTCTTTTCCTGGTTTGCATTTAACGTCAGTGGTGACCCCACATTTTTTTCACTCCTAACTGTTTCCGTCCGCTATTTTTTTAACATTTTTTTCCTGTGGCGGAGCTTGTTATTAAATGTCGTTTTTCACTTAATTTTTCCCGCTTTTCTCTTGCTCCTTTCACTTGTTTTCCGTACGTTTTCCTTTGGGTGCTAGTTTTTTTTTTTTTTGAATAATAACTTTTTTGTAGTATTTTTCCCTCAATTATTGGTTTTTTTTTTTAATTCACCTCATTTCAGCTCAATTGTGTCTATTCTATCGCGTTCCTTTTTAATTTTTCGTCTTTTTTCCTCTTAATTTTTAACCTTTCACAATTTACGCTATCTCTACTTAGTCCTCCCATACATACAGTTTTCAATAAGTTTTGATACTTCATCAGCTTTGTTTTCTCAATTTCAAATAAAGTTTAGTTTTCCACTCGTTTTCTTCTCTTTAGCACTCATAATTACCTGCACCGTTATTTCACTCATTTACACTTTGTTTTTAAGTTTATTGAGTTCTTCGATCCGACAATTCATTAGTGAGGTATTGTGTTCGGAAATCTTCTCTCTGCTCGTTTTAAGTATATTAAAAGTAAAGTGCTCGCTTTCGCATTTAGAATTAATTTTGCTCAAAAGTAAAGTTTCCGCATTACATTTTAGAAGCTAGGAAAATTTTGAATCCAAAAAAGACTCAAATTTTACTATTTATTCAGAGAGTAAGAAAAAAGGGATCATATTTCGTTCCTTCCGATCTTTATATCTTGGGTGGGAAGACACTCGAAGAGTTAAGTAGTAAAGAGAAAAAGTGGTATTGTGATTCTCGGAGAACATGAAATCTAATATCATTGCTACAGGTCCTAATATCTTGAATTGGAAGCTACTGGAAGAGTTCAAAAGTAAGGGGAGAGAGTGATGAATGTATTGAGATACTTGGAGATCGTGGGAGTATGGGAAAAAGACTAACATTTGTTTTCTTCACGCCAAAATAACTTGTATTAGAATATACTGTCAGAGCTAAGTGGTAAAGCGGGAGGGAGGAAGGTATTGCGTTTCTCTAAAACATGGTCCGAAAAAGGATTGGATTATCGTTATTTCAGGTTTTAATATCTTAGATTGAAAGATACTGGAAGAGTTCAAAACTAAGGGGAGAAAGTGAGTGTCGCATTGAGATTCTTGGAGATCATAAGATGTGGAAAAAGGAATAAAATTTATTTTCTTCACCCCATAATATGTTGGATTGGGACACACTGGAAGGGGGGGAGAGGGTATTAAGATTTTCTGAGAACATATCACGTCTATACCTCAGAGCATTTTGAACTCATAAGGCTCTTATAATCCTTTATGGAGTTACATATCGTCTTAAGTCATTTAGTTAAGCTTGCATCTGAGAGAATGGAGCTCATTTTAACGACATCTTAGAAAATTTTTTTGAAGTTTTTTCAACAGTCTGAGAATTCAAAAATTAACTGAAATTTTACTTTCCTTCAATTTCTGCCAGTTTAATATACTGCTACACCACATAATTAAAATAAAATATATAAGCAAATTTAAGCTGATTTTGCAAATTTCAAATCATAAAAGCCATAAAAGCCATAAAACCTTTTTCGCCTGAAAATTCATCAGGCGATGATGTGGAAATCAAATCATCAGCCTTCTTAATGCTATCACTAAATTCCACGGCTGACTCGCATCTTCGACTGTGTGTCTGCCTTCTGCCGGTCTTTACGATGTTGTCCATTGAGGCATGAATTGCCAGAGATTTTGCTCCACACTCGCCGCCCGCCGCTAAAATGTCGGTCGGTCGCATAAAGTTAAGAATAAATTAATGTTATTTGCATTTTTGGTAAGAAATTTTCGTTTTCAAATACGTGAGCGAAGACAACGGATTTATAATGGAGAGGGTGAGAGTTAGGGCAGAATGAGAGAAAGAGAGTAAGAAGAAAAGTGCGATTGTTAGTGAATACAGGATTTAACAGCAGTGAATCGGAAATAAATTGTGAATGAACGGAATCGATCGAAGTGTGGACTGAGATTTGTGCAAATGCAATTAAAATCTACAAAAACTGGCGAGAGAGAGGAAGTAGCATTTATTTATGTATGTATGTGTATGCATTTATCTCTGTATTTGTTGAAGGTGACAGTTGGCATGTTTCACTTAATTTTCAATGCCGAAAAGTGAAAAAGTTTAGAGGCCGGAATTCTCTAGTATTTTATTTATTTACTTCGGTTAGCCGCAACAACAATAACAAGCCTTTACAGCAACCACAAACACAAAGAAACAAATTTGCCATGTTTTGTTTGACTTGTTTGCTCGACTAGCCAGCTATAGTCGGTCACGTTGGTCTAACAGTAAAATAATCTAAATAATTTAATTGAAATCGCCTGAGTAGACTTCGTCGTCGTATTTGCGCAGTGGCGAGTGCAAAATTTGCATAAACATGGAAATGAAGTGAGTTGAAAACGAAAATTGGTTATAAGTGCATGAAAAAAATTCAAAAAAAATATAAACGAAATAAATTCAAAAAAAATATTAGCGAAATAAATTCGAAAAATTATAAGCAAAAAAAAAATTCAAAATATTGTATGCGAAAAAAATTTACAAAATTACAAAAACAAATTTTAACTAAATTCGCATAAATTGTGGCGTTAGAATAAAGGCAGCTGCGGCATAGATTGAAAACACAATGCAAAACAAAAACAAAAAAAAAAAAAAAATGAAAAAAACATGCGAATAAAAAATTGCTAAGCAAGTGAAATTTTATGCAAAAAACACGTGTTTGCTTATGCCGTCTGTGTGTTTGTGTGTGTGTGTTTGCTTGCCACTTGCCACTGTGTATCTATGAAATATTGCGCATTAATCGCTTTTATGAAAAATAAATTGCTTGAGTTGAATTTTATTTATCTGTGGCAAATTAAAAATTGCATTGAATCAATTTACTGACTATTTTGCATTTTACAGTTAGCAAACGACAACAACAATCAAGTGTGAAACTAAGCAGATTAAGCTGCACAAGCAGCGAAGCATGCACTCAGCAAATAAATGTGTTGTTTTAGCAAATGAAAAAAAAACTAATTCATAACAATGCAATTTTTTAAATATTGTATTTATCAAACCAACACACAAACACACACTTACGCATGCTTTATACAATTATACAATTTCATGTGGAATTAAAAATAAATTATTTTAAATTATTTTTGTGTTGATTGATTTGATTGAATTTGGTCGGCTTAAAGAGAAGAAAAAATACATATTTTTAATATTAATTTATTTCAGTTTGTCGTGTACAGGAAATACATTTTTGCCGTTATCTGTCTATTGTTTTGCCATTACATAGCTAATGCAATCAGTTATTGTGTTCGCTGGCAGTGGGAATATGAATTTTCACTTGCTGGAACTGCATTTCTCACGCATTCAGTTTTCCACGCAAATTTTATATTATCAGCTTTATTAGTAGCAAGTTTTTATATAGCTGCTGAATACATAAATAAATGATTTTAATCAGTAACAGTTCATACTTCTAAAATTATCTAGAATTTTCATATTTTATTGAATTTGTAGAAAAAAAATTGATATTCATAATTAAAAAACCAATGAAGAGCAATAGTTGGCTAACAAAGCAAGATACAAACAATAAAGGAGGCTCCACTTTTTTTTAAAAAGAAAAAACACAAAAACTTCAAATTTAATGGAAAATTTTTATTATCATTCGAAAGAACATTCTTTCCGATTTATTTTTTGAAGATTATACCTTTCAAATGTGGCTATGTCCCAGATGGCTCTTCCTTTGAGTTCAATTTTCGATTGTTCGTTCGGGCATTTCGACTGGTAACTGGCGAATGACACTCGTGCTATTTGTTTCAAAGCCTGAATCGTGGCGAGATTGTCCACATAGACTTTCGACTTTACATATCTTCTTCTTCTTTATTGTCGTGGCCATAGCTGAGTTTACAATAGCGCGCCAGTCGTTATTTCTCTTCGGTGTTCGGCGCTAATTGGAAACTACAAGTGTAGCCAGGTCCTTATCAACCTCGTCTTTCCAAGGGAATGGAGGTTTTTCTCTGCCTGTGCGGGTACTGCATCGAATACTTTCAGAGCTGGAGTGTTTTCGTCCATCCGGATAACATGACTTAGCCAGCGTAGCCCCTGTCTTTGAATTCGCTGAACTATGTCAATGTCCCCGTATATTTCGTACAGCTCATCGTTCCATCGACTGCGATATTCGCCGTTGCCGATGCGCAAAGGACCATAAATCTTCCGCAGAACCTCTTTCTCTGGAAAACTCGTAGCGCCGTTTCTTTAGACGTTGTTATCGTCTATGCCTCTTCACTATATTAGCTGGACGAGAATAATGGCATGGACTTATAGAGTTTGTTCTTTGTTCGTCCAGGGAGGACTTTTCTTTTTAATTGTTTCATTTCTCTTTAGGCATAAGTCACCTCTGAGGGTTCCACAAGAATATGCGCCGGTTTTGAAATCTTCTATTGGTCTCCGCGACAAGATAGCATTTACATTTTTTCCTTCATCATTCATGACCTCTTGGTTTTTCGGGTGAGTTAATATTAATGGTTTTTGTGCCGAGTGACTTCAGTAGGAGTGGAGCGGGCAAACTTTTATCGTCTGCATAATATTATGAAACAGTTATGGCTATTGACCAACTACATTGGTTCTGTGTTTTTGCTTTTTTCGAAATGTTTTTGTGGGTTTACAGGAAGGGTTTAGCAATTATAGTACACAGAAAGCAGCATAAACCTAGCAGTTGGAACTCTATAACCGACGCGTTGTTATCAAGAAAATACCCTCCATGATGGATTTGACTGGTGCAAAAGTGAAGCGACAAAATGCTCGATAATATGTAAAAATTTTGTTCAAGCATTAAATATCATGAAAATAATGATCTAAAAAACCAACAAACCAGTAAGAAAACACCAAAGACCCTATAAAGTATTAAAGTAGTAATGAGTAGCGTGGCGAGCTGAGTCGATTTAGCCATGTCCGTCTGTATATACGACTACTTTTTTACCCAAGAAGCTGCTAATTTGTTGGAACCGCTAATATGGAAACACTATAAGATAAGGATGCCATAAAAACTGAACGTTCAAAATGAAGAAAAACTCTTATTTGAAGAGTTTGATTTACATAATTTGATAGGAACTATTGTCCACGACAGCTCTACAGCATTTGAAGATATTTTCCGTCCCGGATCGCTATATCATATAGCTGCCATACAAATTGAACCAACAAAATGAACTTCTTGTATAGAAAACTTCGCTATTTGACAATATATTTTCAAAAAATGTAATAAGAATTATTGTTTATTCAATAAATTATCTAGATCGGGCCACTATAGCATATTTTTTTTTAGCCAAAAGATGACAAAGTTATACAAATAAATTATTTCTAATTTGTGTCGGTCCGAGAATTAATTTTTTTGAACCCAAATGCACCCCAATTTTTCGTAATAATAATTATTATTGCCTTTTTTTTCGAATATTCGATGATAGCAAAAACTTCAACAATAAAATTGTAATAATGCTTGAAAAAACCGGTTTAAAGTTATACAAAATTTAAAATAACTTTACACAACTCCAATTAAGCTTAATTATGCGCCTTTATTAAAATGCATAGACGTACGGATTATCCGTGGCAACGCCAAATTCGCCACTGCAACCGACAACATTTTGCAGGCAATGCCTTAAGCGAAAATCCTTGAGATGACTTCGAGCACCGCCCGCAGCGGGTACATGGCATTGTTTAACTGTTCACGCATTTTCCACGCTCACAATTACCCGCGCGCAGCCGGCCTGCAGCAATGTTGCACAACGGTGCATGACATGAAAATTCATTTGCAACAGCGCAACGCGCTCATTTCCCGCCTCCAATATTACAGCAATCAAGCGCTAACACTGGGAGACCACCCCCATCAGCCACCCGCTAGGTTTGTTGTTGCAAGAGGTGCTAGTTGTTGCTCTAGGCATATTTATGTAAAGTTGTTGTGCTTGTTGTTGTAGTTTTTGTTGGTGTTGCTGGTGTTGGTAAATCGTGCCAATCGCAACCGCAAGTAGTAAAGTGAGAAACGCAACAGCCGCTGTTGCAACAGCAACAATAACAACAACGGCAACAATGTATAAAAGTAACAACAAACATTCACAACAACAACACACAACCATTTATTGGCAGTAGCTAGTGACTGCAACCGCCATCCATGTGAAGCACACTACAGCCAGCGTTGGCCGACATCCTGTTTCTGTCGTGTAGTGGTGTTAGTTAGCTAAGCTAAGGTTACCACTGCCGGGAACGATCTCTTGACCTGCTTACGCCATTCAAATGCTTGCAACAGCCGCTTCAAATGCCGAACTCGATTGTCCATGGCAACAGGCTGCGGATAGTTTTATGTGTGTGTCTGTGCTGCAGTTGTAACACCCATCCTTGGAGAACAACATCGAGCTGGCTGCCAACCGCAAACAAGCTTTTGCACTGCTGGTGCACCGATGAACCCATCAAGCCATCAACTCATCAGCCAACTAGCGACACCATTATCATTTGTGGTTCTGAACGGGCGTCCACATCGACGCAGTAGCTCGCTCTCGGGCACCGTGGACGAATATTGAATCTGAATTACTTAATCAGCGTGTGACTGTCACCCACTTGAGAAGTTGGCTCTTCGCTCGACCACAAAGCGCGCACGCAGTGCTCACAACAGTTGTTGCTGCCACACACAGCGGAAAGCCGGCAAAGCAGGAAGCGCTGCACTCACTCCACTCACCCATTCATTCGACTTACTCAACTCTCCAGCTGCGTGAAAAGCAATCGCGCCGTCACTTTAACAGTTTTCAGCGATGTAGTGGTGTTGCTATTGCCGCTTTGTCGTGGTGGATTCCGTTTTTGCGCTGTGTTGTGTTGTTGTTTTAATTTGGCTCGTCTGCTGCGCTTCCTTTACTCTGCCAAGCTCTGAATATCCTTTGCACGGCTGTTGCCTCTGCCAACGCACAGGATGTGGTTGGTCGCTGGACGCAATTCGCAATTCGCAGCTCGAAGCGGATGACTTCACTCAAAAAGGATGTCGCGGATGCAGTGAAATTACAATTTTCTTGCCCTGCTGGGTCCGTTTACTTCATTTGGCTTTTAGCTGAAATTTCTGCATATTTTGCATAAAATATTAAGGCGTTGCTTTGAGAAAATTTTTGCCAAAGAAACATGTAGTCGATTAGGAAGTTGGATTTTTTTTTCAGATGGTAAAATTGTAATAAATATTTTTTGAGAAATTTTTATAACTGAAAATAATATGTATACTATGTATGTATATACAAACTTTCTATATAAGATTAATTAATATCAATCAATATGATTTCTTAAAAATTTTCTCAAAAATTAATTTTATATTTTTTCTTTATATTTTTCAGGTAAGGAAATATAATATTCTTACATATTCAGTATAATTCGAATAAAACTACATATAAAGACGATCAGTTAAGGTAAGTTCTCGTTGAATGGTTTTTCGTTAATTTAACTCAGCGAGTTTTGAGTTTAAGCAGAGTTAACCCAAAACAAACTTCTTTGTTATTCCTTCCAAGCCCACTTTTTTAACATTCAATTTTAAGTTTGAGAAAAAAACTAAAGAAACTCTTCAAATATTTGAAAATCAGTCGGGATGCTCTCAAAAGTTCACCACTTCTAAATCTTTTTTTATTGTTTTTACCAGTTGTTGTTTTTGTAGGGGCAGAAATAATTTGAAAGCTGCCGTTATTGAACGGATAAAAAACCGGGTCCGTTCCGGTAAAGATGAACCGTTCACTTAAAATATACCTAAGAATATGTCTTACTTATGAATCTCGAAATTTCAGTATTATACTTAAATCCCGATCCCGAAATTTCGTGAATTTGTGCATTGTGAAAAAATGGCTCAGATTAGAAAAGTGAACTCTTAAACCAATCCCGAAATTTCGGTATTATTCTTAAATCCCGATCCTGAAATTTCGGGAATTTGTGCATTGTGAAAAAATGGCTCAGCTTAGAAAAGTGAACCCTAAAACCAATACCGAAATTTCGGTATTATACTTAAATCCCGATCCCAAAATAATACCGAAATTTCGAATTGGTTCTCGGATTCGCTTTTTTAAACCGCGCCATTTTTTCGCAATGCATGAACTCTTTTTTTTTTTATTGGAAAATGTTAAATTAAGTTGTTTCAAGTGAAACTAATACCACTGGAGTAGTTCTCTAACTGTTTCATTACTTCCGAAAATTTTTTGTATTTTCTTGCTTCCAGTGTGTCAAACTGGGTTTCTGCATCAAAAAAACCAAAAAATAAATTATTTATAGAATACCGAAATTTTGGTTAATACATATTATATTATTTCGGGATCACACCTCGGTACTTGAGCATTTTTTCGCAAATCTTTTTTTCTCTTTCTTGTCAACTATTCAATTAAACCATCTTAAGTGATACTGACACCAGTCGCTTAATAACTTAAGCCATGTCTCAATACGAATCCCGAGATTTCTTGATCACGCTTCGGATTGAGACCAGAACTCTATTTTTTTGTACCCCAAAAACTTTTTGTATACCCATGCCGACATACAATGTCAAATTAATTTCGGGATCCCGAGGCTTTAGTCCCGAAATTCGCTTCAATTAAGACCTGAACTGTATTTTTTTTACCAAAAATATACCACAGCGTATATTAAATGTTGAATTAATTTCGGGATCCCGAAACTTAAGTCCCGAAATTCGCTTAAATTAAGGCCTGAACTGTATTTTTTTTTACCAAAAATATACCACAGCGTACATTAAATATTGAATTAATTTCGGGATCCCGAAATTGAGTTTGAAACTGCTAACTCGCAAAATGAAATTACGGCATATTTAAATATCGCGGTATGCTATTAAAGTGTATTTCCAGTAGCATACATAAGGCACAGTGAAATTTCACTTAGCATATTGTGAAACCATTCAATTTAATTTGGATGCCATGGCGACCGTTGAATTATACCGTATTTACATATTTTAAAGCAACGTTAGTGCTGAAATGCCCTCTGCCGCTGCTTGTGGGCACCTTCAGCCTTAATTTGGCAATAAAACTGCGACTGCTGGTATGCTCTTGCTGCTGTGCTCCCTTTTCTCTTTAACTACTGTCTATGTAAAAATTTCGTGTGTCATTTTCAGCATTAAAATTACATTTTTGCATTGTCCTTTTTGCACCTCAACTACATGTACATTGTAATGCCACATTTTCCATACAAAAACTATTTATTTTTACAACGGTAGTTCTCGTTTCAGTTACTATTTGTTGCTGCTGCCGTCCGCTCTGCGTTGCATTGCGTTTTCTTTTACTTAATTTCGGTTCAACGACAGCGTTCTGGGCCAGTTCGTCTGCCGCTGGCTGCCCAAGCCAGATCCTTCTCTAATTTTATTTTTGATTTTTTTCGTGCTTTTTTTGTTACTTTTCTTTTTACTTTTTTGCTTTGTGTTTTTTTCTTTTTTCAACTTTTTGTTTGCTTTAAGCTCTTTTCATTCGTTTGATTGTCTAAAAAGTGCTGGTAGCTGCCTAACTGTTACTTACACTGGTATTTTCACCATTTCTATTCGAGTAAAACACCGTGCTGCCACTCACTTTGCTAGCTCCAGTGAGTGCACCTTCATTGATACGCCTGTGTGCTAGTGTGTTTACGTATGTGTGCGTAAGTTTAGGTTGTTTGCATTGCCTGCTGGCGCTTTTGAGTGTTGCACATACAATCTTCTATGCCCGTATCCGTATCCAAGTCTTTGGTTGTAGTCAGTTTTTCAAGCAAAAATGGCATGCTGGTGCCACTTTGTCGGTATTCATTTTTGAGATAGTTTTATTTCTTCGAACGGTGTAAATTTTAGTGAAAAGTAGTTATAAGTAAGTTTATGAAATAATAATTAGGGAAAGGCAATAAAATTAATTTAAATTTATATAAGAAAAATAAGAGAGTATTAATGACAATTAAAAATAAAAGACTTCACTATTTTGACCGTAATAAAAACGGTTAAGTTGGGTTAAAGCGTCGAACTTAAAAGGGATCTCACGTGCACAGCTTGTAGCCGGTGTTTTGGTGGCAAGCACTCGTTAAAATTGATCTTAAAGACCCTCATAAATCGACGAAGTGCTTTGAGACGTCCGAAAAATTGGTGAGGTCGCTTATGTCATTTTCAGCTATGCCTCTGGTTTGCAAAGGTATAATTGTCGAGAGTTTAAACCCTGGTTTTGGAAAAGCTGGAGGAAGAAGGAACAAGTTTTCTGGATGGTTCCACCTCACCTTATTCCACAAAATTTTGACAACTTATGCTGAAAGATTTTTTAACCCAACTGCATGAATGCCTATGTGACAATGTTCAGTAAGCCTTCTCCTTCTGCGGCAAAATGAATTTTACTAAGGGCATTAATTAAATATCTTACGTTCTAGTCAGAAAGACAGAAGGGTTGCGGTTGTTCATTAAACAATGCCTGCTAAGCTGGATCTATGAACTACATTACTATCAAGTTTGGTAGCGCTGGCCCTAATTTTGTACTACAATTTTTTTTGTCAATTAACACAAAAAAGTGATGTTAAGACAATTTAAAAAGAGTTTTAAAATAATATTTTTAATATTCGTTACAAAAATTTATATTTTTTCAAACTTAAACAGTAGTGCTTAACACGAGTTAATGGAAATTTTTTTAATTTTTGTATTTCTTAGTAAAATTTATTGCAAATTACTAAACTATATATTTATCTTCATTAACACCAAAAAAAAGTGATGTTTAAGAGGAGTTAACGGAAATTCGTTAATATTAACAAAAAACATAAATTGATTCCATTAGCCCCAAGAAAGTCGTGTTTTACTTGAGTTAATGATTTTTTTTTTAATACTGATATTTTTCAGTAGAGTTTATTGCTAAATACCAAAACATATTTTTTTTCGTAAACTCTAAAAAAAATGGTGTTTAACACGAGTTAATGATTTTTTTTTTAATATTTGTATTTTTCAGTAAAAGTTTATTGCTAAATACCAAAACATATTTTTTTTCGTAAACTCTAAAAAAATGGTGTTTAACACGAGTTAATGATTTTTTTTTTAATATTTGTATTTTCAGTAGAGTTTATTGCTAAATACTAAAATATTACTTTTTTCCGTAAACTCCAAAAAAAAAAGGTGTTTAACATGAGTTAAAAACTCTAAAAAATGGTGTTTAACACGAGTTAATGATTTTTTTTTAATATATTTATATTTCAGTAGAGTTTATTGCTAAATACTAAAATATTACTTTTTTCGTAAACTCTAAAAAAAAGGTGTTTAACACGAGTTATTTTTTTTTAGTGTTTGTAATTTTCAGTAGAGTGAACGCTAAATATCAAAATTTCATTTTTTTGGGTAAAATCTAAAAAAATGTGTTTAACACGAGTTAATGCATTTTTTTTTTAATATTTGTATTTCTCGGTAGAATTAATACGAAAATATAATTTTTTCCCGTAAACACTAGAAAAGTGGTGCTTAACTCGGGAGAGAGTTAAAGTTTATTTCAGCGTACAAAGTTATACATATTTTTTCATTAACTCTGAA
>CM050325.1:60209191-60390198 GCA_027475135.1 Bactrocera correcta | reverse complement strand
AAGAAAAACAGCAAGAAGTTCGTCTTTCTTGCAGCCTTAATGAGTGGCAAAAACGATGGGACGAAGCAACAAATGGTAGATGGACACTTATTTGATAGAAACGTACAAATGTGGGTAGAGACACAACACGGAGAAACTGACTATTACTTGACGCAGTTCCTGACTGGGCACGGTTGCTTCAGAGAGTATTTACACAAATATGGACATGACGATGGGTTTGAGTGCTCTTTTTTGGAAACGGGATTGAGAACGCGTGGCACATTTTCTTTCTGTGTCCCCGTTATAAAGATGAAAGAGAGGAATTAGAGAAACTACTATCAGAGCGGCTAACCCCTGGAAACATTGTACCACACATACTACGTTCCCAGCAGGTGTGAAACTTTGTTAGAGAATGGAGCGCGGTAGCCCTAATAGAACTTAGACGGAAGGAATGGCAAAGAAAGAGCGATAGACAGGCGACCCACATGGAGTTGGTAAATTTATAGATCGAGAGCCAAACGGCTAAAGCTTATCCTTGTGAAGAAATGCCTAGCGGCGGTCCCGCAAGGAAGATAAATAGCTAGAGAAGACGGAGTTAGGGCTTAGTACGTAGGCGTCGTCCTACCCCGCAGGTTCCGCACTTGGTAATAATGGCGGCCCGGCGCGTGTAGGATGAATCGTATGGGCCGCCATTGAAATAGTAAACAAAAAAAACTGTTCAATTCCAACTAAAAAGTGTATAAAAATATGCTGCTATAATTACAAAAACATCGTACGTAACTTACTCTAACTAAATTTGACTGTGAATTTAGAATGAAATTTCAAGTGATTATGTGAAATTGTTTCCGAGTACTCGGTTTGAAAAATATAGTTTCGGGATAACTGGTTTGATTTGACGTCGTAAAGTTGATTGAAGCGAACTCTTTTACCATTTGTGTAATGTTTTGAAGACCAATGAGCTACTTTTGCAATCTCTTGGGAGCTGTCTATTTAATCGAATTGTTTCGGATATAAAAAGGTGATCCAAGTGGTGGTACTTTTTTAATGGTCTTGTTTTGACAGATCACATGTGAGTCGTGCCAAGCTGTAATGCTATTTTTGTTCAGTATTGTTTGCATTTCACCATGAAAAAACTCATGTCTGAACAACGTTTTCAAATCGCTAACCTTTATTGCGAAAATTCACGTTCTGTAAAGAATGTGCTTCGCGCGCTTCGCTCAACTAATGGTCAACATAATCGGCCTACTGAGCGTACTATTCGCAACATATTATTGGATAATATTCGACGGCATAGACCACGGACTACGTGCAGTGAAGAAAATACAGCAACCGTAGCTGAGAGTGTACACGAAAACCGTTGAGAGTCGATTCGGCGCCGTTCGTAACAACTCGGACTGACGTATGAAACGGTTTGGCGCATTTTATGTCGATACCTTAAATCGAGATTCAAGAGCTGCCAATTCATCCAGAAAAAATCAGCGGTTTGGTGTGGTTTGTGGGCCGGTGGAATGATCAGTCAATACTGCCGGTAAGAAGGAAATCGTCAATAACCAACTCTTTTATGCCTGAAATTGAAGCTGGCGATCTCGCTGATTTTTGGTTTTAACAAGACGGCGCTACTTCCCACACATCGCATAAATCAATGGATTTATTGAGAGAACATTTCGGTGAGTAAATGTTGTCCCGTTTTGATTGGTTCGATTGTCCACAAAGATTGTGTGATATCACACCGTTAGACTTTTTCCTGTGGGAATACAAAAGTCTATGTGGATAAAAACCGCTTCGTTCAGGCTTTGGAAAAAACATAGCGTGTCATTTGTCAATTACCAGTCGAAATGCTTGCACGAGTCATCGAAAATGGATGCAAAACAAAACGAATACCAATTACTACATTACAAGTATATCTTGTTTCTATGTAAAACAGATGGGTTCAAAGAAGTTTTACTATAGGCACATATCTTTATACTCTCGCAACAAAGTTGCTAAGGAGAGTATTATAGTTTTGTTCACATAACGGTTGTTTGTAAGTCCTAAAACTAAAAGAGTCAGATATAGGGTTATATATATCAAAGTGATCAGGGTGAAGAGTAGAGTTGAAATCCGGATGTCTGTCTGTCCGTCATAATTAAGCCATAAATAAAGATATTAAAGTGAAATTTGGCACAAAGGATCTCATTAGGGAGGGGCATATTTGGACGTAATTTTTTGGAAAAATGGGCGTGGCCCGTTTTTCTCTACTAAGTTTTTTGTACATATCTCGGAAACTACTATAGCTGTGTCAACCAAACTCTATAGAGTCGTTTCCTTCAGGCATTTCCATATACAGTTCAAAAATGGAAGAAATGTAACCACGCCCACCTGCAATACAAAGGTTATGTTGAAAATCACTAAAAGTGCGTTAACCGACTAACAAAAAACGTCAGAAACACTAAATTTTACGGAAGAAATGGCAGAAGGAAGCTGCACCCAGACTTTTTTTTTTAAATTGAAAATGGGAGTGGCGTCGCCTACTTATGGACCAAAAACCATATCTCAGGAACTATTAATCTAATTAATTACTTGTTCAGTGCTTACAAAATGCTTCAAAAATCGTTTGATATAAATTTGTTTACTCTCAATCGACATATCATGGCCCGGGTTTCTGGATATCACGCGATCTTTCCAACAAAAAAAAGGAATCTAAAATACGATAATTGGTCCGTTATTGATTTTACATGCATGATCAGTTGAATTCCGTGGGAATGCCTATTTTTATCCACTTTTTCAAAAAGTTTAAGTACCATACTCCTTTTCGGTTTTGCCGGAATAAGGACATTAGGGAGGTAGCAGAAGTGCTGCTACCGTGGGTTCAATTAGCGCAGGATGCCCCATTTTAGTGTACTCAAACCATTTGATGCTCTCAATGATACTACTTACTATACTATGACTTGCCTTTGAAGGCTTGCCTTTGAAGGTTTGATGTCTGTTGGATTCCAAGTATTCTGTGTCTGTTTTGTATTAGAGCTGGGCATTAACAGCTAGTTTGCACTAGCACGGGCATGGCATTACCTTCGCCTCGAATTGGTCTTAACAGGCTTCTATATGGGCCAACTCGACTACTTTTTGGCTGCCGAAAATATTCCAGCGATCGGAAACGAAATTATTGACAAGTTGAGTACACCTATCTTCTTTTTCTTTATTGACATAGACATCGCTTATGCGGTTATAGCCGAGTTTACAACAGCGCCATTCTTCTTTCCGAGATAGCAAGTGCAGTCAGGTCCCCTGATCTATCCAACGGAGTGCGGTTCTTCCTCAAATTTTGCTTCCACCGACGTCGCGAGTGGAACGACCTTTTGTTTGACAACAGGAGGTATTTCGTCTTGCCCGCATTCGCCAGCAGTTGTACACTCTTGCCGAAGATTGTACCTTCTCGACTAAGCTCTACAGCTCGTATTGTTTTCTTCAGCAGTAGTATGAAGAAGAGGCTGTCAAAAGCAGCTTTGAAATCGACGAAGAGGTGGTGCGTGTCGATCGTATTTATACAATGAATATTTGGTCAGTTGTTCATTTGCCAGACCCAAAGTCACAGGCTCGAATGAACTTTATATACGATGTGGTAGTTGGCGCAAATTCTGGGGTCTCACTTTTTGTGGATTGGACAGAGAACACTTAAATTTCAATCGTGGGGCAGGCTTTCGTCCGATCATATTTGACAAAGAAGCTGATCCATGATCTTTATCAGTTCTTCGTTGCTGTTTTTGAATAGCAATCCCTCGACCCCCGCCGCTTTGTTGTTCTTCAAACGCTTAATTGCCATTTAATCATCTTCATGGTAGGGCAATGAAACGCCCGCTCCATCGTCATCGATTGGGGAATCGAGTTCACTATCTCCTGGTATTATACTTTCACTGCCATTCAGTGTTCAGTGTTCTCTCCATAATTTTGGTATGTTCTGGACATCAGTCAATAGGTCATAGATCTGGAGGTTCTACAAGAGTAGGAAGGAGTGTGGAGTGGAAGATGCAGACATGTGTAGAAGTTCACGCAAGTGAGGAAAATTTTTCGAGCTCCATTCACTTGGGAGTGGCCAGAAACGATTCTTTTACTTCCAGTCTCAGACCAAGTATCCTCTGTGTTGCAAAAACACATCTACCTGAAGCCGAGCTAAAGTGAGAAGGCGAAATGTCCCCTCCCCCGAATTGTACGCTTGTGTTGGGATGCCACGTTAAAAACCACTACCAATGAAAATAAGAAAACAGCCTCGGATTGGAGTACACCCATAGCAAGCCTAATGTTTTACTGCTATTATTTACAACGAATTAGTTTGTGACGTCGAAAAGTCGGGCAATCCGTATATATCCGTATACAGGTATTACCATAAACATTTTTTCTGTATCCTCGCGTAGTTATTCAATAGTGTTCTATTATCACATCCTACCTTCTCTTTCTCTATACCTAGTACATTTGCTTGGGAACGCCAGCAGAGTTTGCTAGTCGGATAGAGATAGAGATTTCGAAATAATTGGAGTCTACACCAATCCCTTTTCCGCATCTCACCTCGGATCCTTCGATATAAAGAGAGATTATATCATGCTAACCTACTAAACCTCTTCTCGATAATCTAGAGGCTTTCCTCACCCTTGAAAAAATATAGTCTGATTTACTTACATGTTGTATGTTCAGCTGGTTTTAGATGGCGCTATGTTCATAATATTTGTTATAGCAGAATTTCTATTTCCGATTAAATACGTATATATGCTGATACAGGAGTATGTTAAACGCGTCCGTCGAACATGACATATCAGCCTCGTTAAACTCTGCACAGGCTTCTCTCTGTATTCCATTTATTTTCTGTTTTTTGGGGGAACGCAGAATCATTCTTTCCAACAGGTGCTACTTTGGACTGAATAGGTAACTGAGAAGTAAAGTCCTCTTTCGACGAACAAAGACCACATTCTAAAAGTCAGTCATTATCCTCGCCTGGTTATATGATGCAGAGGCATATACTATGACAACATCTCATGAGTATACGTTGCGATTTTTCGAGAGAAATGTTCTGCGGAAGATTTATGGTCTTTTGCGCATTGGCAACGGCGGATACCGCAGTCGATGGAACGATGAACTGTACCATTGTTCACCGAATCAAGAGACAACGGCTCCGCTGGCTATGAAAAAACCAAAGTTTTAATGGTTTTGAGTGTAGTACCCGCTGGGGGATTAGGAAGACCCCTACTTGATTGAGAGATCAATTGGAAAAGGGCTATGACTGCGTAAGTGGTGTCTACGCAGTAAGAAGATAGAGTTTGTTTAAGGCTGTTCACCAAACCAGTATAATAGTTTAAGTTCCTTTTTTCATAATAATGTCATAAAGCTTCTTTTACTCTCTCTTTGAAGTTTACGGAAGTCTGGTGGAAGCGGGATTCCAAAATTACTCGATTAACTTAGACTGCATTCGAGTTTCCTGCGGGGTTCGCAGGGCTTTAAAGCAGGCATTTACGGTTACATAACGAATATGGATATGTTCGTGCGCGTTGCGAAGCTTATGCGCTCATGTGCATTAATGTGGATTTTCCTATAAATTTATGCGTGCTTTAATGTTGCAACTAACTCCCTCTCTCTTTCACACGCATACAATTACGCATACTTATGCACACACGTGTATACCGTTATCAGCGCGCATTTTTAGCCGTAAACGTGCTTTGTCGGCGATTCGCACAGAATGTTGGCGTTTTTATCGCTCCCGCAACGTGCACATGCACTGACGTATGCGTTTCGATGGAAAAATATCGCCAATAACAATAATAACAAACACCTAAAAGAAGTTAAGCAGCAACGGCACGAACAACAAAAAATAACATTTCAATGTTTTTCCCTCAAACATTTACGCACTTTTCGTTGCATTTATTATCGCTTAAATTTTCCAATTTGCTTTGGAAAAGTTGGGAAATACACAAAGTGAAGTTGATTATAAAAACGCTTTTATTAAAGTTCTTCATAATGCGCAGAATCCGTGGGTGTCCAAAACAGCACCAAAAGGGGATCTCTCAAGGCAGACAGTCTTGGATCTTGAATGAGTTCCCTTGTGCTGTATGTTGGGAGATGTTCCTCTTGTTGAAGTATGGGTCCTGTATATAAGACAACTCAGGGAAAACTATAGCGATGTAATACAAGAACGTACTTTAGAAACTGTATGTACTACCCTAAAAGAAAATAAAATTTGGTTTAATATAAAAGGTTATCCATTTCGAGGGTCTCTACTTTTTAAAAGAAAAAACACAGAAATTTCAAATGTAATGGGGAATGTTTATTATCATTTGAAGAAACAACCTCTGGCATTTATTTTTTGAAAATTATCTTTTTCAAATATTGGCCGTGGCAACGTCTCAGATGGTCTATCCGTTGAGTTCAATTTCCGATGACTCGTTTGAGCATTTCGACTGGTAATTGGCGAATGACACGCGTGATGGTTTGCTCAAAAGCCTGAATCGGAGCACGATTATCCGCGTAGCCCCACTGAATAAAGTCTAACGGTGGGATATCACACGATCTTGGTGACCAATCGATCGGCCAAAACGTGAAATTGTCTGCACACCGAAGTATTCTCTCAATAAATCCATTGATTGATGCAATGGGTAGAAAGTGGCATCGTTGAAACCAAATTGAAATAGTCGGTTACCGTTTTTTTTTATGGACGAAATGGCGCTCTTGCGTCTCTCCAGGTTGCTCTTCGTCTCGAATGCGGTAAGTTTGCTTGTTTACATACCCATTGAGCCAGATATGAGTCTCTTCGCTGAAGAAAAGTTGGCTCGAAAACGTCGGATCTCCTTGGAACTTTTCAAGAGCTCATAGAGCGAGGCGATGTCGCTTGGAAAGGTCGAGTGGCTTCAGTTCTGGACAAGCCGTATTTTGTGCGCTTTTGTCAGTCCGAGTTGCCGCGACCGGCGCCGAAACGCATTTCCACGTTCTTTGTGTACACTCCCAGCCACGGCTGCTATATTTTCTTCACTTCGTGCTGGACGAGGTCTATTCAGTCTAATATTATCCAATAATGAATGCTGGGCATCAAGATGGGTGATGGTGTTGCAAATACATAGTACGTTCAGTTGGCCGGTTATGTTGACAACAAGTTGAGCGCTTCGCGCCAAACGCACTCTTTACAAAACGTGAATTTTCTTAAAAAAGTTGAATGATTTGGTGTAAGTCTTTCCATGCAGAATTTCCAAGCAATACTGGGCAAAAGTGACAGACTCTCGCAGGATCTGTCAAAAAAGGGCTAGAGAAGAAAAGAATATCTCCAAACTTGGAGTACGCCATTGGATTATTCAATAGTTCAAAAAGCCGTATAAACTCTTGGCACCCATATTTATTTACTATATATTGTAGAACATACCTCTAACATTATTAGTTTCCTTTTATATTTTAGTTTCTTGATATATCTACATACATATGTATATAATCTCCACCTGACCAACTTTCCTCAACCGCAAAGCTTTGAAACCATCCCATAGTAACAAAAATACACAAATATACATATACCAATTTCACCACAACTGTTCGCTTTAATATTAAAGACTTAATTTCTCATTTGCATTCACGACGCAACGCACCACAAACGTCAGCCAACTACGTACTTACTTACGTACATATATGTATACGTATTGGATTTGCATGCCGAAATGGCCGCGTGTGTGGCCGCATCCTGAAAAAGTCCTGTTGGCCACATACAAAGCGCAGCCACCTATTAAATTTCAGCTTGTATATGTTTATCGCATATACCAAAATAAATATATGCGAATATACATAACACTTGCATGTAAATATGTATATATCACAAACTTACATATTTATACATATATGTGTGTGTATATGAGCTTTCCGATATGCTCGTGCGTGAGTATATATCTAAATAAAGCATGCATTTGCTGCAAAATGTTCGGCCACGCTGTCAAGACAATGTCATTTGTTGTAATTCAACCATATTGCTGTTGCTGTTGTTGCATTTATAGCTACTGCACTCGCTGGGCGGTCGTTTAGTCCAGCATACTCGCAAAGCGCCAGCTGTCACTCGAAAGGCACGAAATTTCCTTAATGAAAGCCTCTTAGGCAAGAAAAGTGAGACATCTGCGAATCGAAAAATGCTTTCAGAGAAAGCCACAATTTCAATAAATGTCTTTAAATGACAGGATAATGGACGCAAATGTTGAGCATTTAAATTTCAAAGTTTTTATGTCAATTTTATAAAATGAATTGAATGCCCATTAATGCACGCACCTGCTTAAGGTAACTCGGTCTCCCTAAACATTTATAATGATCGAACATTTTAGAGTCCTTTTGACTTACAAGAACGGTATCACAGAAGTAGGAAAATGTCAATATCGAAGTGGTTCTAAAGTCGAAAGAAAAAAATATACTCTTATAAAACTTGCGACTTTTGTAGAATATTATTTTTTGATACATATATGTGACCTGGTCTACGAAAAGGGGGCTTAGGTGTCAAAAAATCAATTTTTTTTATTTTTATTTTTTTTTGACACCTAAGCCCCCTTTTCGTAGACCAGGTCACATATTATAAATGATTTGCATTATATCTTAAAATGACTCGAATAAATTCCAATCGAGAGGCGAAGTTTTCGCCCACTTTTTCCAGCAAATTGAGCTGTATGTCAGCAATAACACGCCTATTATGCTTTCCCAACACGCCAATCGTCTCGGGCTGATCTCCATAACAAGTGACTGCACATAAGCCCATCAAAATAGTTCAGCGGTATTAAAACACAACACATCCATATCAACATCCTCAAACTAAGGATCAAAAAAGTCCTTAATTACGATCTATAGCATTCTCCATTGACTGTAACATCTTGGTAGGCTTCATTTTTGGAGAAATATAATATATTGATAGCAGTGACTTTTTATGATGTGACGGTGTCTCAACACACAGCCACAAGGGCTCCCCAACTTCCTCAGCGGACCCACCCAACCAAAAGTGAGTTTAATTCCTGAATAATTTTCTTGTGAAAAGTGGGATCGGTGGACCCGAACGCGCGGTGCACTTGATAGTCGTTCAGCTGCAATTCTTGTACGAGTTGGATTTTGTAAGCACGCAAAGCAAGACCCTTTCGCAAAATCTTCAGTAAAGTGAATGGGCGCAGTTCCGATTCTTCCATGCGATGGCGGAACTCAGTCGATACTCTGTTTCACAGCAGCAATAAGGTTTTCAGTGTGCACTTTAAGTCTTCTCTGGGGATACGGATTTTTCGCTGGAGTAAACGGGTAATTATGTCGACCGAACCGAACCATTATTTTCGCATTCATTCCCAATTTGCAAAAATTGTTCAAAGTCTGTTCATTATAAAATGGCAAACCAAGCTAAATATACTATAAAACAAGTATAATTCAAGTAAAAAAACCGTTGATTATTCCTTCATTGGCGGTCAATGGACAATTAAAGAAACTCGCTTTCTGAGGAAATTGATGTCGCGTGTGTGTTGAACCTGATCATTGCACACCCTCAAAACGCCATTAATCAAGAGACATAATGTGCTATTACACTGTCAGCAAATTCACATGACCACTCCGAGGACACCGTTTTGACTCAATTGAAGATGTAAGAAGAAAAAACGTTAACTTCGGTTGCACCGATACCTTTCACAGGGGCATTTCTGTTAGTAACTATGTGTTCAGTTTGTATGGAACTATATGCTATAGTAACCCGTTCTGAACAAGTTTTTAGAGATTACATTGTTGCCTTAAAAAATAATATTTACCAAATTTCGTGAATATATCTTGTCAAATGTGAAAGTTGTCCATACAAGAACTTGATTCCGATCGTTCAGTTTATATGGCAGTTATATGTTATAGTGATATCGCCAGTTCCGACAGATGAGCAGCTTCTTGAAGAGAATTTAAGTTTCTTGATGGATTCTCTTCAATTACTCCAGCCACCATCCATCATTCCCCGCTAGCGTTCGAGGTGGATACTTATCTTTTCGCTCCTGTAAAACCTATTGATGGGCTTGGTTTTAATTTTGCATTTTGTGATTTTGAACGACTCAACAATGCGCTTTTTGAAATTAAATGGAATGATTTACTTTCGGGACTAGATACAGCTAATAGTTTCTCCATTTTTAAGAAATCAATTCAGGAATTCTGTCATTATAATATCCCGCTCAAACACATACATCCATATAAGTTGCCTTGGTACACTAAAGACCTTAAACGTCTAAAAAATCTCAGAAATAAATACTATAGAAAATTCTCTTCAACTAAATCTCATGTTTCCTTTGTTCAATATCAGCACTACACAAAACTGTTTAATGAATTGGATAAGTCTCTCTATAAAAGGTTTATTAATTATACCGAGTCTACAATCAAGTCGAACCCTATGTTCTTTTTGTACTTTGTAAAATCTAGAAGAGCGTGTTCGGCCATTCCTTCTGCTTTACGCTAGGGAGATAAGTCGACATGCACTCTGGTCGAAATCTCCAACTTGTTCGCTGAATTTTTCAAATCGAACTATGTTCAAGATGATCCTGGTACTAGTTCCACTTTTTCAGCTAATGACTTCCCATCCATAAATTTTGGCTCGCTGTGTCTTTCACAGAACGATATTGCCATGGCTATTTGTGATATTAAGTCTTCTACCAATTTGGATTCGGATAGGCTTCCGCCCGTACTTATAATAAACTGTACTGCCTTAATATATCCTCTCATGCTTATCTTCAATAAGTCTCTCGCCACAGGGATTTTTATTTCTGACTGGAAATTGACATGCATTACTCCTATTCTTAAAGGGTGGTAGAAAGGACGTTGTCTCCAATTACAGACCTATTCCTAAACTTTCTACTATTTTGAAAATTTTTGAGTGTTCTGTTAAAAATAAATGTTTTTTTGCAGTAAAATCAATAATTAATGTCAATCAGCATGGATTTGTCTCTGGGCGCTCCACTGTGTCAAACTTAGCAGTTTTTGCGACTATTGTATGTGTACTGTTTATCAATGACATTTCCTGTTGCTTCTCTTTCGCTAACTATCTCTTATATGCAGATAACTTAAAAATTTTTGCAATTATCAAAAACACACAAGATGTACTCAAACTTCAATGTGATATTGATACTTTTCATAATTGGTGCCTGAAATCGAAGTTTTTTCTGAACCTCGATAAATGCTCACAGATCTCTTTTGGTAGGGGACGCAACATCCTTTCTTCCAGCTACAATATTTCTAATTGCATCCTAAAATGCGTTACTGAAATCAAACATCTTGGGGTAATCTTTGACAACAGATTTTCTTTCAGTAATCACATCAATTTTTCCGACCCCTACACGTTAAAATTACTGTATACATGTTTTGTGCGGTCCATTTTGGAGTATGCAGTGTTTATTTGGAGACCATATTGCATATCGTCAATTAATAGGATCGAGCGTGTTCAAAAGATTTGTTTTAAATTTGCTCTCCGCTCCTTAAAGTTTGTTGACCCAATGCCATCGTATACATCGCGTTTATTGCTTTTACATCTTAAATTACTGGAAAACCGAAGGTCCGTTCTCTCCCTTTCATTTGTCTTCAATGTAATTAACGGTGGTATTGACTGTCCCTATTTATTAGGGAAACTTAACTTCAATACTCCCCAGCGTTGTCTCAGGTCCATTTCCCCTTTTTATTACAAAAAGGAAATCACAAATTTTGCTGAATATGCTCCCCTCAAGAGGGCTATGCGTGAGTTTAACTCGATTTCCGAGAAAGTTCTTTTTGGGTTTCTCTCACACTAGGGAATCCTTCATTAATACCCTCAATTCTGTTTTTTAGTTTAAGTTATCTATTCATGTTATTGTAATTTTAATTATTTTAGAATTCTAAATGCATCCTAGTTTTCATTAGTCTGAAAGAATTAATGTTCATAGGCTTTACTAAATAAATAAATAAAAGATAATTACGTTTGCAAAATTTTTAAAAGGATATCTTAAAAACTGAGGGACTAGTTCGTATATATACAGACAGACGGACAGACAGACGGACATGGCTGAATCGATTTAGCTCGACATACTGATCATTTAATAAATATTTTTTAAAAGGGTCCCCGGGCGATTCCTTCTGGGTGTTACAAACTTCGTGACAAACTTAATATACCCTGTTCAGGGTATAAAAACTGAATCAAAGGAAGGCTCTGTTGGGCATCACGACGGAAGTTTTTTGTCAAATGCTGGAAAATTCGTTGGCATAAGTGATTGCAGCGGGAGGGGATTTTCGAAGGAAATGAAATGGACAAAATTCCCCTTTGGGTTTGATCACATCACTGACCCGGGAAAAAAATAATAATATCAGGAAAGGATTCTCTACAATTTTCAATTATAAAATTCACACATTGAGGGTTTTTTTCCCGGTAAAAAGTCAACTACTTATATGCTCAAACCGTCCAATATTCGGTACCCGGGGCTTGAACAGTTTTGGCTCCATTGTTTTATCCCGTTATATTAATTGCTTTTTGATTTGTACACTCGAAAGGAAAAAAAAAAAGTTTTTTTTTGGTTAATTTTTAAACCCCCTTTAAAAAATTTTGGTTTTTTGGGCAAAGGCATAGACGATGACAACATCTGATGAGTCGGCGTTACGAGTTTTAAAGGAGAAAGGTTCTGCGGAAGATTTATTTGCGTATTGGCAATGGCGAATACCGCATTCGATGGAACGATAAGCTGTACAAGATATGCGATAAAGTGGGGGTTAAGAGACCTCGGCTCCCATGGCTAGATCATGTCGTCCGAATGGAACACTCAGTGGGAAAGCCCAGGGGGAAAAAAGGACCTTTGAATCAAAAATTTGGGCCCAAACAGTAAAAGGGAAAAAACGATTAGCGCGCTTTTGTAAACTCGGCAATAAACCGTAAACGGTATCTACCCCAAATTTAAGAAAAAGAAGAAGGGTGTTTTCACCTAAAAGTGAGCGGTGCCCGCCCATGGTCCAATCTTGTCCCCGTTTTTTTAAAGCAGTGTCATGTCATCTAACTTGTAAAATTTGGGGCCACTCCCACTTTTCCAATTATTTTTTTTTTTTGAATTTGGGGGGCTGGTTCCGTTTTTTTTTGGGCGGTATTTTTTCGGCTTTTTTGGGGCGCTGAAAGCGCGTAGTTCTATTTTTAAATTCGTCGCATGGGGTCATGCTATACCTTTTTAAAAGGCTCATTTCACGCGCTAACACGTTTTGATTGATTGTCGTTTCTTTTAAGTGGGTTCGTGAGTTATAGCGCGCAAAATTTGGAGCAAAATAAAGAGAAAATACGGCTTTTTTACATTTCTACTACGAAAAAGGGCAAAAATGCATCTAAAGGCCGCCAATAAAATTTTTGAAACCCCCAAATTTTTTTAAAAAAAACCGGTTTTTTCTTTAAATTCAAATTTCCATCCCCTTTCCCAAAAGGAAAAAATCCGTTTCCCGAAAAAAAATTTTGGCTTTTTGGGGCCCGGGTTTTTCAATTTTCGCCCGGGTTTGTAGATTTTCGGGATGGCCCCCCCAAGGTTCCCGTCTTCAAAAAAACGTTTGAATTTCCCCCGAAAAAACGTGTCCCAAAGGGGTTTTTTAAAGGTTTTAAAGCCAAGAAGTTGAGGGCCAAGGGGAATTTGGGGGTTCAAAAAATAGGGTTTTTTTTCCAAATTTTTCCCCCTTCAAAGAATTTGGGAGGGTGCATTACCCCGGGTTTTAAAACCAAAAGGGTTTTCCCACTTTCCCGGGGTCCTTTTTGGCCGGTGGGGTTGAAACCCCACGAAAAAAAGGTTCCCCGGGGGGCCCCTTTTGCTGTTTGACCGGTTGAAAAAAATTCATAATGACAAACCACGATAATCGAAGAAAACAGTAACATGACCTTGATTTTTAGCGACTTGGCGCGTTTTTTTTTGGTCTGGGCCTCTTTTTTTGGCCGATATTCGTTCGTTTGATCGGTTGTTTCGGGGTCGTAAGCATAGATCCAAGTCTCATCCCCAGTTATAACGCTTTTAAGGGTACCCTGGTAGTCGGAAAGCATCGTTTTACACACTTCAACGCGACGCCTTTTCTCCAAAAAATTCAATGT
Source organism: Bactrocera correcta (assembly GCA_027475135.1). Lineage (NCBI taxonomy): Eukaryota > Metazoa > Arthropoda > Insecta > Diptera > Tephritidae > Bactrocera > Bactrocera correcta. Next base: position 60,376,175 of record CM050325.1, on the reverse strand, counting down.
TTTCGGTACCAGTCGAGATTTGACGCGCTTGAGGCCCAAAACATCCTTCAAAATGGTATTGGTTGACCCTTTTCGATATGCCAACTTCAAAACAAGGTCTCTAATTTTTAAATTTTTCCCCCTTTTTTTTAACACCCAAACCCCTTTTTTAATTTGGGGTTGGGAACCCCCGTTTTTTTTTAGACATAGCCTCATCACCAAAGGCTTTCTACACCATCCTCAAGTTCCGCAGCAAAAAATTTTTTTTCCCGAAAAAAAATTTTAAATGCAAATTCTTTGCTCAACAAATTTCGCATCGAAAAAAACAAAAACCTCACTTTTAGCAGCTCACAAAACGACACGTATCTCAAACGCTAATGAATATTTTGACATTAAATTTGACATAACTGTGACTGACAGTACTCCCAACCTAAAAAAAATAATTCCCTTTCGCGCGCGCATTTTAAAATTCAAATGTCACCTTATACAGTAGTATATACAGACAGAAAGATAGACGAATGGCGTCACGCTGATCACTTATATATACATATGAAACAGAAACTTTATTATAACAACATAACCGGTGAAAGGTGTAAGTACGTATTTGAAATCATGTTACTAAAACTTTAAAGTAGACAATAGTATTTTTAAAATACGCAAGTGAAACAGACATTTTTGTGATAATTCGGAAAAAATTCAAAAAAAATTTGACACATTTAACAGTCAAAGGGGTTCACTTCTTATAAAAGAACGCAAAACCAAAAACCCAATCACTTTCTGAATTTCTGATCCAAATCAACATCCGTATTTGAAAACTTGCCTAAACCCCCATTGAAAAACCTCGTGAAAAATACGGAAACATATGAAACTTAATAAGAGATTTTTGGGTTTGTTTTGCCGACAATCAAAATTTCAAAATTTAAAGAATTTTGAAAATTTAAAAATACCGACAAATCAAAAAACCGAAAATTCAAAAACAAACCCGAAGAAATTAAAAAAGAAGGAATACATTAAATGAAAAAATTGTTTAATATGGTATTGAGTAATTAAAATAAAACAAAGACTATGCGTATATTTATGAAAGGTGGTTTTATACGTCCGAGGCCCTGCGGCTTCCGGCATGTACAAAAGTCGAATATCCATAGACAAAATATGGGATTACATTTTAATACAATTTAAGTTTTCCAAAATTTTTCTGACTTCTCAATTCTTCATTTCGGTGAATCCTTCAAAACGATTCGGGCATTGCTTTCTGCCGTTACATTTCCCTTTTTTTAAGTGTAAATGTTACGAAGTTTATCTATTTATGGTAAGTACTAAATGATCACTCCATAGCTCAAACGCAAATTTGCAGCCACATTCCAGAATGATTTTTCATAGTAAAAAATTGGGAATAATGCGACCAAAAATTTTCCCCTTGAAATACCAAGGATCTTAACTAATTCACTTAATTTAATTTTTCGATTACTCAACAAAATTTCATAAATTTTTCGAAATATAATCTGAAAGAATTGATCATCATTTTGCCAAGCTGTGTAAAAAAAAAGTGAGTTTAACTTCTTCATTGTACACAAAATAGAAAACAAGAGACCGATAACGTGAATATGTTTTCGATGAAAGGCATCAAACTTTGATAGAACTCTACATAACCCCCACCCCTTGAATAGGTCAAAGAATTTTTAGCCCATAAAGGACAAGAAACCCTATCTTAATTTGCGAAAATCATTGTTTCCATCATTATTTTTTACGCCGTAAGGTTGAAAAAAACCCTTCTCTAGAGCCTTCAAATCCAATGCGTAGAAAGAAAACCGGACCAAGTGAAGATTATAACCCTTTTTTCATCAATTGTTAGTGAAAGCAAACTGTAAAAAATTGTTGCTCAGCACCGCGCTGTTTAAGCTCTTGGCCTGTCAAAAATTTTCTCCGATTTCCCTTCTCTCCGGACCCTGCTCTAATTAGAAAATATTAAAAGATAAACACATCTTGCATCGATTTCTGAAGGCTTATCTGCTTCAAAATGAAGTAAAAGGCATAAAAATTTTCAAAACAAATTGAAAAAACCCCAAAAATTTCCTCTTATCAGACTTTGAACCCTGATCGTGTGACTCCAAAAAAAAACAATACAATTAATTTGTTTAATTTTTCGATTTGGTTGTTTTTTAATAATTTTTATTTGTATTTTAGGATTTTAGTTGCATATCTCCGAAGAACTGCCAGTAGATTAATTTCCCAAACGCCGTTCCTCCTGCACTCACGCCCATATGTATGCTATAAGTATATTTGCTTGATAGGCGAAGTATTTATGTAATTGTTTTAAATTTCTTTGATTTTTCTTACAATATTATGCTATAACAAAACACTACTTACATAATCTTAAATATACGTCACATACAAACGAAGACTATAACGGTTAACTAAATCAACTATGAATAGATTAGGTGTAAGACGACTTACAGTAGTGCATTTTGTTAAACACATAAGCAAAACAAACAATATTAAACAGTTAGCAAACCCAAACACAACTTAGATTAGAAAAACAGGTCTAGATATATAAAATTACAAAAAGTAAGTAAGCTAAAAATAAGGCAAAATTGTGGTTTGGTTTCGATTTTCTTGTTGCTCTGTCTTAATTTTACATTGTTGCTGTTGTTGGACAACTTTTTAACTCCAAGTGTTTTGAAAAAATTGTAGCAAAGTGTTTATTTTTAAAGTTAGTTATTATTGCTTTTACTGAAAAAAAATTTTTTATGAAATTTGAAACCAAATAAAACAGTTATTAGTTTACAGATTTTTCTAAAACTGCTGAGCACAGAATTTTACAGTTTTCAACTAATTTTCAGATAGTTTCTGTGCTTAGTTTTTTTTTTTTTAAGTTTTCTGGATTTACTACATACATTTATAGCTTATTTAATAAAACTAACTTTTTAAAATTTTTTTTTATAAATTTTTATATCACAATAGAAAAGAATTCGTGTTCTCTTTTTTTGCTTCTTGAATTACATATAGCATAAGTAAATATGTACTCACTAATTTCTCCCGATTTTTACTTTTTTTTTAATATTTTTAAAATTTTGGTTTTGAAATTTAAACTAAATTTAAACAAAATTTAAAAAAAAAAAATAAGCGGAACTTTTCAACACATGACATTTTCTTTTTTTTTTATTGAATTTTTCATACCTCTCACCTTTAAAAAATTTATTTCTACTCTACTCCTTTCCAGTCGGTATTATTAACAGAAATTATCCGGCGATTTTTCTTTACATTTTGTCTTTTATGCTGTTTACTAGCTAGTATTAGTTTGACTGTGTTTGTTGCAGTAGAAAAATTTTTTTAATTTCGGCTGGAAACACGTGTGACTAAGGAACAAATTGATTTATTTTTTGCATAAATTGGAATGGTTTTCCCCAACCTTCAAAATAGTTTGACGTTAGAAGCGGACATTTCGGTTCTTGACAGTCTGCTTTCATACTGACATCTACGACCCTCGTGACCTTATGGTCAAGGATTAAAATCTAGTAGAAGCAATAAAATTTTATTATCGCAGCCTAAAATAAAAAAAATTTCAGCGAGCTAACGAGCTAACTGATGAATTTCAAAATCTGTGACTCTGCACTTATCTGTGATGTCGAGTAATCGCAGCAATAAACGACGTTTCAATATGAAAGCACGAAAGGGGGTTTTGAAAAAATTTTTTAAAAATTTTTTAAAAATTTTGGCAAAAAAAAACACAAAAAATTCCTTTTTTTTGAAAATTTTTTTTTTTTTACTTTGAAAATTCATCTGAATTTGGCTACAAAACTCCGATTTTAGAGAAGAGTTTTGAAACCCAAAATCCCCCCGTTGATCCACTACTACATTTTTCAAATTGTTATTTGCGACCACAGTTCCAGCCCCTCTTCTTGCATTTTCCAATTGCCTATTATGTTTTATTTTTTATTTCAATGAGTTTTTGCTTTTTAGTTTGCGTTTTTTAAGTGTATTTTTTACAGAGAATTTGTTTTAAATTTCTTTTAATAGTTATTGATTCATAATAAATATACTTGTTTGCTGCTGTATTTATAAATTTATTTTTATTTTCATTATAATTTATAATTTTAGTTTGCTCTTATTTGATTTTCTCTCGCCTAAAGCGTTGTGACTCGAACTTTTTGCAGTTACAACAAAATCAGTCAGCCAATGGCATTACTTCTACCCTCCCCAGCATGAGTCATCCCATTAAGTTCTTCAAGCAAGTGTTCTGAGCACAGAAACACAATCGAAGACAGTCGCTCCCCAAATTTTCGGCTTTTGCATACGAGTGCAAGTTACACTACTCAACAAAACGGTATGAACAATGAAATGTCGGCGTTATTTAATCTTGTTTGCGTTTAAATTTATTTATAACTTTTTCAAGAATTTTTTCCGCGTATAAAAGCATTGCCCCAATCAAGCTGATATTGAAATTTGGTAGATTCAAAACTTGTTCTTTCTTACATTTTGCATAAATTTTTTAAATTCACAAATTAATTAAAAGCCAATATTATTACAAGCGAAAAAAATTCAGATCAAAAAAAAAAAAAAAAATCAACTGGGGCCAATGCTTTAATTTCAATTTGCATACTGGCGCTTTGTTACACAGTGTACAGAACGAGCGCAGCAAAGCGCGCAGCTAAGGCGCGCCGCACTGTTGTTGTTGACAACGATTCTTACTTTAATATTTTCTATCGTTTTTATATGCACTCTTTCAGCGTGTGTTTTTTTTTCTTTTATATGTGGTTGTTTTTTTTTCTTTTTTTTTTTTTTGGATTACTAAGTGGATTTTTTAGTATTTTTGTTGTATGTATGCATGTTGTGGTTCAGAGCTTTACAGGTGTTCATGCGTTTGTTTGCGTTAGTTCATACATTTTGCTGTGTATATATGTATGTTTTGTGTGTTTGTACAATAGACAGACAGACAAAAATGAGGGTCGTTCGTGCATTTACTTTTGCTATTGTCGTGTTTTTTTTTTTTTTTATAATTTTGTTGTTGTTGTGCCTTAACTTTGTTAAAAATGAGCTCAGCCTTAACTTGATACACTAGAGGTGAACTAAAAAGTGAACCTTGCGCCGCTAGAACTGACTCTTGGCACCCCAGTTGTTGTGTTGCTTTTGTTGTAGCTGCTATTGTTGCTGCGCGCCCTGCCACGGTCTCGCGTTGCTAATTGTTGCCTTGTTGTTGGTTGCATTCCTGTTGTCGCGCCCAAACTATCATCGATTTGTTGTTGCTGTTGTTAAGGGGAACTCTGCTGGCGTTGTAGCTTGCATTGCTTTTAGGTATTTCCTGTGTTTTTGCTAAATTTTTAAAACTTTGGCTTTTGTTTTTGTTTACTGGGAAATTTTTGATTGTTGTAGGTGGTGGTTTAGTGTATATTACTAATTTCAAAAAGTTGTGATTTAAATTCAAGTCATTCGAATAGCGCTTGATAACAGTTACATTTGCCTCTACACGAGTGTTCTATTCGCATCATGCTCCAGGTCTTAGCTGCCGGCCATATCAACCCAAATTGCCGCCCCAATATTTACTGTCTGCACGCATCGCCAATATACATACATATATGTATGTAAATACAGCACATTTGCAGGTTTGTAGTATGCAAAGTAAGCGCGACCAAAGCGGTGAGCCGCCATCGCAAACCAAGGCAAGTGGTTAGCCATACGTCCATGCATTCAGCCTGCCAGCCGAGCCGTGCCAAGTCAAGTCGCGTTGACTGGGGTACTGGCATGCCAGCCGAGCCTTCCGGTCCACCGTTCGTCAGCCAACAAGGCAATCATGCGAGCAGCCTTTGCAGTAGCAATAATTCCAGCGCAGTCACATATCTACACACATGCCACACTCATGCACATACATACTTATATACATATGTACATACATGAAGGCTTGCAGCACATGAGTTTCAGCGTGTGTGTTCTTGTCTGTCCCATGGTCTGCTGTGCGCTGTCTGTCTGGTGGACTCGCTGTGTTGCGTGCCTGACTTCGCGTCCAAGTTAATCGCCATTGTTGCTGTTGTTGTTGCGCCGTTCTTGCTGGCGCAGCCTTGTTTTGGTCGTTGGTGTTTCGTTTCACTTTGTTCAATGTTTCTCCTATTCGCGTTTTTATTGGGTTCTTCATTGCTGTTTTAAATTTAGTACACGCCGTGTTTATGAGAAACGAAAGTCATGCATGCGTTGCTGTTGTTGTTGGTCGGTCTGCGCTGGCTTTGGTTTTATTGTACCACTCTTATTATTTCGAACATGTTTTTTTTCTAATTTTATTCGTCTTATTTTGTCGGTATTTTAATTTTTTCCAACGATCTGCACCCTTCTCAAAGCCGCCACTCCGCCTTGGCGTTGCGTTGTCCCCATCTCCCCCGCTGAGCCTCGTGCGCGCATTTATTCAGTGGCGCGCTGGCGAGTTTGCATGCTGGCGATACACATTTCTAGCCGCACGAGAGCACATTCATGTGCACAAACACCCATATATTTAGGCAGACAGACACACATATACATATGTGAGCTTTGCATAATTATGGGTTGCCGCTTTGTTGCATTATTCCCGGACTCATGGTTGCAGTGGTGTATTCTAGAAAGCAATTAGGCGCGAGGCAAGATCAAAATTTAGACGCAAGAGATTGAGCTGATTTCGCTGTTTGATCACCTTCAACATCCGAAATTAAAGTGTGTTTGTGCTAGAAAATATCTGCAAATTGTCTGCTTGCTGGCCTTTTCCTTACGAACCCTTTGGCTGTCCTACACACGTTGCTCATAGGACCTTGAATTCCGAATTTACGCTGCCATACCGAATTCGTTATACAAACTTTGTTGCATTGTCGCGCCGAAGAATATTTGGCGCATCGTTGATTTTTGCTGCGTGAGACGCATCATCTTACGAGCCATAGCCCGAGATTTAGTTTTATCAACTTCGGCAATTTCATGAACACGTCGATACCCTTTGAAGATAATTGCGTGCAACCATACAAATCGATCGTCTTTAGATTTACCAGATCTTGCGCTAGTGTCTCTAACCCCTTGTCCGTTATTCGACTGCATTGCCCGATGTTAAGATTTTCCAGTTCCTGCAGCGATTTCGAGATCTTCAACATACCCTGGTCGGTTATTTGGCACTGATTTAGGCTAAGCGAGCGCAAACGATAGAGTCCCTGTGCGATGTGTGAGAGCGCTTGATCGCTTATCTTGTCGCAGAAGCTGACATCGAGTGAGGTAATGCCGCTGCCGCCTTCGGTGAGGTACGCCATGCCGATGTCGGAGATGTTGTCGCAGGAACGTAAATTGAGTTGCTCGAGTTTGGGCATACGCGCCAGATGCTTGAGGCCGCTGTCCGTGACGGAGACGCAGAAGCTCAGGTTTATTGACTTTAGTGACGTTAGACCTTGTGCTATATGACCCAGCGCTTCATCGCTGAGTCGTTGGCAATCCTGCAGACCAAGATATTCCAACTCCATATTACCTTCGGCTGTTTCCTTACTCAAGCCAGCCAAGTGACCAAAACCCTGATCGCTGATGTGCCAACAGGAACGTAAATTTAAATGTTTCAGTTTTTTAAGACCCCACGCGATGAGTAACAAACCGGTTTAGTAATGTTGCAGCAACCGCCAAGTTCAAGTGTCTCCAAGTTCTTAAGATGTTGTGCAATGCGTCCGAGACTCGTATCGGTGATTTGTTTGCATAACGAAAGATCCAACTCTTTTAAATTCGGCAAATCCACAGAGAAAGCATGACCCAAATTCACATCGGCCACGTTAAAGCAACCGCTCAAATTTAGCGAGACTAGTGATGGCACGCCGAGTACAAGATCCTTTAACGAACGGCGCAGCGAAAGTATTTGCACCTTTTTAATGCCGCGACGCACCAACGAATTGAAGAGACTAGGACTGGAACGCTTGAGATGCAACTTTGCTTCAACACCCTTCCACACGCTCTTGGCATATGCTGCATCACGCCAAGCAACACACACCTGAGCGGCGCGACCCAAATCCCGTACCGGCAACTTCTGGAAGATCATTTCGAGTATTTCGGGGGAAAAGATTGCTGATGTGTGTACCCTCGATAGGCGCTGGACTCTCCGGTGACGCCGGCCTATGCTGCAGATGATGATGATGGTGATGATGTTTCGCATGTGCGGCCGCAGCGGCGGCAGCAGCCGCGGCATGCTGGAGGTACAACGCGGGTGGTAATGTCTGCAGTTGGGGGCGATGATGCAACGCGTAGGGCGTGAATCGCAACAGATGGTGTGCGCGCTGTGTGAGGGCGGGAAGTTCAGTCTGTTGGTAGAGGCAGTCCTCCATGTTCCAAGCGGCCGCGGCCAGTTGTGTAGCATTTGGCAGTACGGAACCAGCGGCCCCACCGCCACTACCATTTCCCCGCCGCCACCACTGCCACCACCATGATAGCTGGTCAGTGCAGCGGCAGTTTGTAGAGAAATGGTTGTGTGATGATGGAAGGGTAGTATTTCCGTGTTTGTAGCCATCGTGTGTAACGTTGGAAGCTCTGTGTCGGAATTGATTGAAACAAAAGCAGGGAAGTAAACAGTTAGTGTGCCGAACCGTGTGCGCTTTATGATATTCGCTCTGCCGCTACAATTGGCGCTGAAGGTCAACTTAATCCAAATAAAATATTTCTGAGCTTAAGTGGCGAACAACCAAGATATCTTGATTGTTGGTTGTCTTCTCGAGGGTATCAGTTGGGGGGCAACCCCCCTTTTGGTGGCGTGACTTAATTTGATTAAACTTGCGCAAAGGGGCAATTTAAGCTGGCCCGGGGTTATTATTTCTATAGTCTCTTATTCTCACTCGTACACTTAAAGCGACGCTTTGTCCATAAAGATGATTTGATACGTTTCGGTCACTACTCTACGCGACACTACCGTACGCGTTCGATATATGTAATTCTTGACTACGTCTATTCACCTTCCAGTTTATCTACTCAGTCGTAATTTTTTCTTACACTCTCGCTATGGTTCTTCTACGAGCAGAACTGATTGCCACTGTGATAATGAAAATATTACCGTATCAGTTTACAATTCAAATTTAAGAAACACATTCGAGATTCCTTTTTCTTGTTCTGACTATTGCTTCTTGGATTTTAGGGCGCGACGCGACTTTTTTCTGCAATTTCTTCAATTTATTTACTGCTATTTTTTTTAATATTAATCACTATACACGTGCTCATTGAGCTTGAAAGTGGCTTGGTTTATAATTCAGCGGTAATTTATTATTTCTGTTGTTGACTTTACACTTCACTAACGATTTCCGAATTATAACCGTTATGTTCAGCAATGTTTCACAGACTAAAATCGTCTGCTCTGTATGTTTTAGATTTTAAATAAAATGTTACCTCGCTATGAAATGTTGACTTTCACACACACATATGCATACCTGAGAGTGAGCACAATTTACCGCTTTGCTCTCATGAGAACGCCGCTGTTTTCAGCGGTAAGGAGCAATGTAATATCTCTTGCTAGCACAGAGCACAATATTGGAAAACAAAGCAAGATGGCTGAATTTTCTCACGCACACATGCGAGTTCGCTCACAGAAACACACACACTTGCATGAAGCGCAAGTCTTCAGATAAAGAACGGACAAATGTTGACGCTTGGTATTGCCTTTGACTTTGAATTTCGTTATCGGTGCGCATTGCCTACTGGGCTGCTTTTCTTCTGTGCGCTCACAGCTCGAAAGAAAACCAGATAAGAAATTTGAGACTTTATTCTCTGTTATTTTTTCCAGAAATACTACGTCTTTAGAATATTCATTTATTTAGTTGTATATATTCCTAAATAAGTGTGTGTGTGTATGTATGTTTCTGAACTTACATACAAATATATGTACATATGTATGTGCCTATGTCTATACGTATGTACTATATGATGTTTATTGTTTAGAGCGGTATCAAATCTAGATTACTTAACATCTTACGTCACGTCTAGTATGTAGATCTTCTTACATTTGGAGCGATAATGAAGGGGGTACATATAGGGAAAACAATGCAAGTGCACTTCGCTACTTTATTTGAAGACATACATATGTATGTAAGTCAAATAGTAACAAAACTCTTATACTCCACAGCAACATGTTGCGAGAGTATAAAAGTTGCTAAATCTTCTTTCAATTCACGCAATATTTATTCAAAGATTTTAGCCGAGTTCCCGTTCAATTGTTCGGTATCAAATAATCTAGCTTTTTATATCTTGGCTACCTACAGTTGAAAACGTTTGAAGACTTAGAGAACATATTAATGGCACTGCTTAAGTTTCTGTTCAGTAAACTAAGAAGTTTCTGAAGTAAGCCAACATGCGTAGCGATCTAACAATCCCCAAAAAGAGTCGGAAATCCTCAACTCCATTTATTGATCTTGTATATCTTTATAGTCGAACTTTCATATAGCAATTTTCAAGGGAACAAAAACAACTTCATTATATGCAACTATTAATACAGAATTGTTTGAAAAGGTTATATTTTTACTAAGGCTTATTTCTTTATAGTTATTAAACAACAGGGAATTTTTAAACGCCAAATAGCCTGCTTATTTATATGGAACTTCATTTTAATGCTTTCAAAGTAATCAGAAACAAGAACACTGCGATTTATTCCCAAAGTTTGGTGACAAACGAGCTCTCAATATTTTTAAGTTCATGGAATAAGTGAAAGTATGGATATACATATTTTTCGCGGTTTAGGTATCCGGTATAGATTGCGATTACTTGTAAATTTGTCAGAGACAGGAGACACCACACTTTTGTAAGCAATTACTGCTCTATACAAATTATTTATTCTCTAAATTTCTCTGTGAAGTGTTCCCGTAAAAGTGCCCTTAATTTCATTGAGTGAATAAATACCATGGCCTGCGTTCTGGATAAGTATATTTAAGCTGAGTTCCAAGAAAGTAAATATAAGTAAGAATAAAATAAATATTTGTTGGTTATTAATATTCTAAAAAAGTTTTATTTTTAATATAGAAGGTACATACATATGTATATCTCAAAAATAACCCAACTTTGTATAGGGTGATTTTTTAAGAGCTTGATAACTTTTTTAAAAAAAAAAACGCATAAAATTTGCAAAATCTCATCGGTTCTTTATTTGAAACGTTAGATTGGTTCATGACATTTACTTTTTGAAGATAATTTCATTTAAATGTTGACCGCGGCTGCGTCTTAGGTGGTCCATTCGGAAAGTCCAATTTTGGGCAACTTTTTCGAGCATTTCGGCCGGAATAGCCCGAATTTCTTCGGAAATGTTGTCTTCCAAAGCTGGAATAGTTGCTGGCTTATTTCTGTAGACTTTAGACTTGACGTAGCCCCACAAAAAATAGTCTAAAGGCGTTAAATCGCATGATCTTGGTGGCCAACTTACGGGTCCATTTCTTGAGATGAATTGTTGTCCGAAGTTTTCCCTCAAAATGGCCATAGAATCGCGAGCTGTGTGGCATGTAGCGCCATCTTGTTGAAACCACATGTCAACCAAGTTCAGTTCTTTCATTTTTGGCAACAAAAAGTTTGTTAGCATCGAACGATAGCGATCGCCATTCACCGTAACGTTGCGTCCAACAGCATCTTTGAAAAAATACGGTCCAATGATTCCACCAGCGTACAAACCACACCAAACAGTGCATTTTTCGGGATGCATGGGCAGTTCTTGAACGGCTTCTGGTTGCTCTTCACCCCAAATGCGGCAATTTTGCTTATTTACGTAGCCATTCAACCAGAAATGAGCCTCATCGCTCATCGGACACGGACGCGAAACACATTTCGAACCGAACACTGATTTTGGTAATAAAATTCAATGATTTGCAAGCGTTGCTCGTTAGTAAGTCTATTCATGATGAAATGTCAAAGCATACTGAGCATCTTTCTCTTTGACACCATGTCTGACATCCCACGTGATCTGTCAAATACTACTGCATGAAAATCCTAACCTCAAAAAAATCACCCGTTATTTAAATAATACAACAATCAGTGTTGTCAAGCACTATTTATCAAATTATTATACATACATACATATATTTATTTGTTCCATTTATACCAAGAGCAATTTTAAAATTCTATGTTAAACTTGAAAAAAATTTCACTGAAACATACCAAATGATGAAAAAAGTTTTGGGTGATTACTGTATGAGACGGAATCGAGTTTATACGTGATTTATATACATACATGATTTAAAAATGGTGCTGAAGATTTAAATGACCACTAAGTGACCGCCAAGTCAGAGCCAGAGTCAAGTAGTCGTGCCAAATTAACCACATTAGTGGTCGAAAAATTTCGAGAAATCGTTGGTTTCGATTCAAATTTTACTACGAAAAAGTTGACTGAATGAAAAGTTGCCTATTAATAGAATTTTAACAAATAATTGGTTAATAAAAGGTTTGTGCGCGTTTTGTTCCACATTTATTAAATGAAGACCATGAAAGTGAACGGGTTCTTGATAAAGAAACGGATTTCTCTCATTAACCCCCTTCAGTATTCGCCTGATTTATAATCATGTGACTATTTTATATTTCAAAAACTAAAAATCAACAAGAAAAGAGCATTTAATGATATAAGTAATATACCAGCCATTCGAGCCGCCGCAATCGAGTTGCCGAAGAAAATTCATACAAAAACATTTAAAGATCTATACATGCGCTGGTGGAGCGTTTCAAACGTCCTCTTGTTTTATAGAAGAAGGAAATATTGAAAATCGGAGTGCAGAACTTTAATCCATTAAGCCTAACTACTCCCATTTATGTCTCTCCCACAGAACTACTGGACTACATATTACCTCATCGGAGAGAAGAAGCCATTTAAGTCTCCTGTATTATACGGACTGACTGACACCGAATCTATCTAAATTCTAAATTTTTAAATTAGAGCGGACGCTTTGCTGACAGCTTTCCATTTTACAGAGAAGTTGCACATAAGTGCGGTAAAATTTTCCATGGTGAGACTACCTCCAAGTGTGGTTTTCAACTTTTCCCTATTTTTACTTGAAACCCAAAAAGGGCAATGATAGAGTACATGTTCAGAGTCTTCTATACTGACTAATACCTTAGTAGCGTGGTTCTGAAAGCACTTATCTGCGCTAGATCAAACATATATTAAATGCTTTTAAAGATAAAGCATCTATAATGCTCTTATATAAGGTTACCAGATGTACTGATTTTATCAGTACGTGTACTGATTTTTAGACCCCCGTACTGATATACTGATTTTTCAATAAAGTGTACTGATTTTCGGCGCAAACGCCTTTTTTCGCAAATATATCAATTCTTTTCGCAAATTTTTGAAAATTGCGCACTACTGTTTTTCTATTTCGGACATAATGCTAATTGTGAAAAAATTTTCTCTCTCATCAATACTCAATGGAGTGATGAGCGCAATCGTCTCCTTGTTGAAAATGTTCGCAAAATGATTGTCACTATATATATTATTATAAGAACATGTCGTGCAACGATTTCCATAAGTATATAATGAAAACTGAAAATGTTGATGTGCTAAAAGCAATCGGCAGTGCCAAAAAATATTACGCTGCTAGAGATAATTAAATTCTACCCATTTGAGACGCTGGATTTTGTTATCTATCCGTACCCTGCTCCTTTTCTTTTTACTTTTTGTTTTGCTTTTTTGATGGAGACGTACTGATTTTTCGCTGGAACGATATGGTAACCCTACTCTTATATGCTTTACACCAAGGTACTTCTACTTTGACTGTGAAGTAATCTTACAATCTCCTATGTTGAGCGATATGTTTTCTTCAATTTCCTTGAAGTTGATGAGCAAGACTTCTGTTTTCTGCATCGGCGCAAACCATTCATTTTTTTCAACGGACCTACCTATAAAAAATCTTAGAAGAATTAAAAAAATACTCAAATGATATTATTAAGAAATTAGAAAAGATTATACAAATTTCGTTTGAATTATCGAGTTCATACTATTCAATATATGTTGATATACATATGTATATTTTTACAGTTAGATGATACCAAACTTATTTGTTCCACTAAATATGATAATGAGCAGTAATGCAGGAACTTTTAAATCGTATTCCTAATAAACTTTCAATTTTTTGAAATGAAGTTATATATTATATTAAAAAGACCTGTGAATGTAATATTATTTATAAATTGTAACACAATTTCTTGTTCTAAAAAGTTTCTGAAGCTTCATGAGTTAGTATTTGGGTAATAATATAGTTGTTAAGTCATAAAAATATAATTAAAAAAAATAAAGATATTATTTAAATGTGGTCTGAAAGCACTTGCTTAATAGAATATCTTCATTTTGATAAACTTTTTGAAGAGAAAATATTGAGTTTAGATCAGACCTAGATCTAATAAGATCTCCTGGCAGTTTTTAATGATCTTAAGAAAGAAAAAAAAAATACTTTAGAAAATTTCTCAAACCAAACCAAGCAAATTTTTAAACCAGAGACTAAAAGCCTAATAATAATCACATACGAGTACTGTATAGAAAGCAATTTAGTGAATGCCAGACAATAGATGGACATAAGAACAGAGTTGATGCGCCCCGTTAGCAATTATACAGCAGGTACCTCAACCTCAGACACTCCCGTCAACGTCACTGAGCACGGCACTGCCGCAGTCCGATCAGCACGAGAAAGGAAGCGTGTGTTAGTATGAGTCGGCGGTGGTGGTCTACTAAGCACTGTTGCTGTATCTCTTAAATGCAGTCACACATACATTTTAATACATGTACCAACCAATGTGTATTGTCGGGGCAGCAACACCAGACTGTCTTCGTCATTGCTTGTACCTTATTTCCAAGAAACACATACAAAGTTGCCGCGCCAGCCAAGCCAACGCAGCTCCGCTCCGCAATGCTCCGGTGCTGAGTAAACCTTTTGTTCTCGTTGCCATATTATTAACGTGCACATGGTTGCGGCTATTGTTGCTGTTGCGAATGCTATAATCTGACATGTATTGTTGTTGTGCAAAGTTGGTACATCGGTATATTATACGAGCAAAGGATCCTTTCTTCTACGGCAACTATGTAGTAATAATACTCTCAACTGCCTTTCGATTGGAACTGAGTGTTTCTATCCCTATCCAATATAATTTGTATAGCACACACACTCACATGCATACACGGATAACCTTCGGCTTGGAAATAGTGGTGGGCTCATCTTTTCAGGTTCGAAAATCTCTAAGAAATGCTCGCACTGTTTGCCTCGATGCTTATGAATGTACCAAATAAAAAATCCCGTAAAGACAACAGAGACGACAACGACCTAACGGAAAATCTACCTGTTCGAGTTTGCTCAGTTACTGCGACCGTACCTATGGTCGTGCAGTGCTGGCTTCGGAGGAAAAATGTGTAAAGTCGCTGATTTATGTACGATTTCCATCGACACTTTTAGTCCCTTCTTTTTCAGCATCCTTCGCACTTTGTCCGACACACAAAATACAACATACATATGTATGTGCGTTATAAGTATGTATTTCAACCAAAATGCTAACGAAATGCAATTGTTGTAGCATCTTCTTTCTCCGCTTTCAGCGTACGGACGTAAAATCACTGACGATCAGCGCGACGATCATTGCTTCGCATAATAATGAATTCTACCTGCTTGGCATGCCGCTGTGCAGCGTTTCGAAACAGGTTTCTCCCCACATCGCCGGCGCACACATGCGCTTATTGGGGTAAATAATGAAAGATTTTGAACTCGAAAAATAATCTTTTCGCTGAAAAACACACGGGGGAGCGGCAGAACGATCGAAGTGAACAAATATCGGAGGTGAATGCAGACGCGCACAAAAGCCAGCGCACAGGAACAAACATGAGAAAACACCTGAAAGCGTACCCCGAAAGTGCATGCAGATAATAATCGATTGTATTACGTTTAACCTGATATTTAGTAAGTGTGGCGATCGTTGTGGTGGCGGAGAAAACAGTAGAATGTCAGTTTGCTTGCGCAAGAAGCTCGACGAATTGAACCGAATTGAACAGTGCGTGTGAAAATATAAGGCATTAGTTCGCCGATCGCTTTAGAGTTAAATTTAAGTAACACAACCGAAGATTCAACACTGTCAATGACCTAATGAAAGTATACTTGCAGTAGTCCACATTGAGTGCAAATTTCAGGATCGGTATATTTGAGATCTGTTAATTTTCTGGCTAACATCATAAACAATCATAACGCTCAAGTCCTTATAAAGTATGTCGTCAACTAAAATGCAAAACAACGTATCAACAAAAAAATCGAAATTGTGTTTTTTATTGTTTGCGATTCACTGCATCATACACATATGTATAGCATTAAATTTCGGCTTCCACTGTCAGATATAACCAATATATAACCAAAACTCAAGTTTTGTTTCAATATGAGTGATTTCTGTTATTATATATCGATTTTCCTTGCCTGTAAACTCAGGAAAAGTGCCATGTCTGGTTGTATATACACGAACAAGTCCCTGAGTTTTTGAGATATCGATCGTAAATTTTCACACGTATTTTTCCCTTAAGGAGCTAGCTCTTGTTAGAACCGTCAATATCGGAATATAGGAAAATTAAGTCATGGTATGGATTATTGCCCAAGACAATACTACAATCTCCCAATATCTTTTTCAGTTTGGAAGAATAAACACAATAGATCAGAACTATGCCATGCAAGCTGGCCGATCAAAATGAAGATAATGATCTTAATAAAAACATTTTTTTTGGTAAGTATCCTTAAGACGTCTTGAAAATCATTTATATCAAACAACATGACTAGGAAAAACTAGCAAACGTTTTCTCTTAAAGGCATACAGTTAGTTAGGTTTTCAGATTAAATTATACTTATAGTTGCTATAACAAATGCAACTTAAAAGAAATAAAATTATATAAAGGGAAATGGATATGACGAACGGATCAATCAAGACTTATTACACATGAAAGCCTACCGGCGGTTAAGTGATCATTTTCTGAAAACGCCCTTTTAGCAAATTAGGCAAGTAGATTCTTCAGTGGCACGCGGTCAATATTTAATGACGAAAAAGTATTCACTGTTGAGAAAGTTTGTTTATAAATGTATTGACCACATCTAAACAAAAACTTTCAAAGTTGCAGAAAACTGTATTCCAAAGGTTGGACGTCGACACCATCCAGCTGCTGTATTGATTTGGTAGGAAGTCTCTTGTTAAGGCGTTACACCCATTTATTTCTGTAAAAAAGGGTTAAAATTTAGGTAAAAGTTTAACAGAAGGATGTTGTAAAAGGTGTGATAAGGTAGTTACGCAATACTAACTTCTATGGAGAGCATTAGATCTTCCAGCAATATTCTGATCCAGTACGCAAGGCAAAAACCACACAGCAGTGTCTTAAAAGCACAATTTCCGGTTTCATAGCTGCAGAAGATTGGCCGTCTGGAAGTCCAGATTTGAATCAATTGGACTAAAGATAGTAGTCAAAGTTCGGGAACAGAGCTTATCGAATACCAGACAGAAATTTGGAGAGTCTCTCAAAAAACTTTAATTCGAGCAAAGTCATCAAACAAAAAAAGTTTGTTTGTTTAATTATATTTTAATTTTATAATGCTGGTCGGAATGCACAAGGTGTTTTGGATTAAAAATAGAAAACTTTAATTTTTTAACTGAATGTGTACGTTTGCCAACCAGTGCTCTAGAGTATTGAAGATGAAGGAGCTGTGCGAGCTCTAGTTTAAAATACATAGTAGTACACAGCAGGACTAAGTATAAGCCAAATTGATCTCTTAAAAAATCTCAGAAATAACACAGTAGATATCTTATCTCAAAAAAACTATTTCACCAAGATTACTCACACTCTCTGCACCCCGTAAACCATTCATCAAACTAAATTATTGTGGGCGTTTTACAGCGCTAAACTCAAACATGCTATATAAATATAAAAAAAAACCAAGTGCAGTCTGATTGGCTCACATTGACAGTTTTGCTGCACCCAAATCAGTAGAGATTTGTAACACTGATTGTGATGATGACACTTTCGCATTAATGCGCAACACTACAGAATAATATGCATGCACGCATGCGCAGAGGTGCTGCAAGAGATGTCTAGTTATATATATGTCTGTACATTTATGTATACACTTTCATATCTATCTGTATATTTTTTGTTGCAACCGAGATAAAAGTGAAATCGGCGTTAAGGCACAAGCACAGGCAATAAAGCTTGTTTATTGAGCCTCCAGTCTGGTGCAAGCTGTGTGTGTGCCAACTTATAATATTCGTACATTCAATAATATACCACAAGTGTGTGTAGGTGGGTGGGTGATGTGCATGTGGGAGATATCCTCTACAACTGATGTGCCAATTCGAATTCTCCAACGCAACAGTATTGAACCTTAGCGCAAACATATATGAATAATTCGTAAACGAGTACGATAATGAAGTCCCAATTTCTGGAATACCAGTTCCCCTGTAGAGAGCATTTTCAGCAGTTAATACTTTAAATAATACGTTCTTACTTAAAGGGCCACTGCAGCAGGTATAAAACCGTGTGTAGATCCGATATTTTTTTTCGTAATATAATGATTTTTTACTGATTATGAAACGCTTAACAAGTATGAATCTGAAGCTGATTTTTCGGCTAATTTTGTTGATTGTATTATTGTATCGTGCGATGTTTATTTAAACGTTTTTTTCTTTAAGCGCGCCGCGGTGAGACGTGTAACATCCGCTACTATGCAAATTTTAAAGATAATCTCAACATTTTAAGTTGATCGGATAAAAATTTTCTAAGTTATTTTCTCACCAATTGGAAAAAAGTACTTTAGAGAAAAATGCATTTAAAGTTTCACATATGTTTTTAATAGAACTGGAGAGGGATTTACTATATACGCTTAAAGGCGTTTGAAAAAATTTTCCTCTATATAAATCAGCTTGCTACATATTTTTATGACTATACTTGTATACGATAATGATAGTTAAGCGAAAAACGATTTTTTGAAAACTCTGAAGGTGGTCATACTGCGTAAGTAAGAACATGTTATAAAAGGTATTTAGTGCTGAAAAAGTTGTATACAGGGAAACTAATATTTTAGAAAATTGGACTTCATCATCTTATTCGTTTACACGTTTAGATGTTGCAAGAAGGAGAATTGTACATATTTATTCGTAATAGCTATTAATAGCTCTAGTTCTTAAGGGGGTATTCTAGTCTAGAAGCATGAATTTCAGGTAATTTTTAAAGTGTCGTAAAAAAAGGCAATTAAATTTTTTTTTGCTATCCATTTTTTTATTAGTTATTTATTAATTTTTGAAGAGTACAGAAAAAAATTAAAAACTAAAAAAAGTAAAAAATTTCAAAAATTATGAGCTGACGAAGTGGGGGGTCTCTAAAAATTTCCATGTGACCATGCCCATGATTTCAACCCTACTAGTTATCTGAAACCAAAAAGAAAAAAAGATTATTAATCTAGGGAAAAATGTCCAATGGTCGCAACTATGGAAAAGTGGGAAACATTTTTTTTTTTTACAAAATGGCGACTGCCTGAAATTTTTTTTTATCACTTTTTCTGACTTTCGAATTTTAAAAAATAATAAAAATAAAAATTTTTTGATGGGGCTAGTTCCAACCATAGACAAGCCTATGAAGAAGACTCTATATAAATTTCAAGTAAATCGGTTCAGTAGAACCTGAGAAATCGTGGGCATCGTTCCGAAAAAGTCAGTTTTGAGAAAAACGCGTTTAAAGCATCGCGTTCCGGCCGAACCAGTTTGGATGGCGGGTCAGAAAAATGCCTATATCTCCGAAAATAATTTGAATTTTGAAAAATCCTCTTGTACATATGTTTTTGAATAGTTAAACTTTGAAAATATATAAAAAAAATCGATTTTTTTAATTTCTAGACTAGAATACCCCCTTAAGAAGCACTTCCATATTCGTAATACACCCCAAGATTCAATACCGCAAACGATTAGCGATCATAACAACATTCACATCATCCAAATTAATGAAAAATCTCAAAGTCAGTAAATTTGTGTTTACCATTGCGCTGACAGTAAACTGAGTAATATATTATTAGATTGTTTGCATTGAATATAGAAATTGAAAATGCGCTAAATATTGCGAAGCCTGAATTATTTGACTTACTGGCGCAAATTCTCCATTGATTTTCGTAGTTCTCTTGGATATGTAAGTTTAATTTCTTTAATAAGTCCCCTTTTGAAATTACGTATAACTAAAACTAGGAAAAAACAGCATGAATAAAGCACTTATATCATGTTTGACATGCTAAAAAGAATATCTTTTACACAGACAGAACGGCTCAGCCCGAGGTTCTGCTTTTGAGGTTCTGCGAACCCACATTGTGATTGTCCATTAGGCTGGAAGCGTAACAGAACCATACTTTTTTGAGAAATAGACTGATCAAGCAGTGACTGTTACTGGCGCTTGATATCGCACCATGATAACCCAGTTCGTTTTGCCGAAATGGGATGATATTGATGTGGCCAATATGTGGTTTCAAAAAGACGGTACCACAAGTCGTACAACCCGTGAAATATCAGGTCATGTACCTTCTCGTTTTGGTCATCAAATCGTGTGATTTAAATTTTTTTATAGTCTTATTTGAAATCACAGGTCTATTGCAACAAGCCCACAGCTGCGCGTGCTTCAAAGGTGGATATCCAACGTTGCAGCAATGAAATTCAGCTACATTTATGTAGAATAGTCATGTAAAGTTTTGAAAAACGAGTGCATTTGTGTATGGAAAACTATGAGGCCATTTTCCCAATGTGTTATTCCATAAATAACTCTATTCGGCAAAAACATTACAATCGAAAGACCAAAAACTTCATTTATTTACAATATTGCGTTAATTTTCGGACATCCTTCATATAGGGATTTCCTTCTGGGTTTACAAACTTTGTGGGTAATTAATATACCTTACTTAAGATATAAGAGAGACCAAGATAAACTTATTTAATCTTTGTGTAGTGAAGATTTCTTGAAACTTATTTCGGCAGCGATTCTTCTGTCATTAAAAGTTGATATTAGCAAAATCGACACATTGCTTTTCAGTGTAAAAGGTGTAATTTTAAATTAGGCTTTTTAAGTTTCATAATTATTTACCTACATTAACAGTTTTCAATTTCCAATACTACAAAGAAAAATTAACAAAGCTTTCACGCTTTGAAATATTAAACATTTCCTATGCACGAAGGACTTCCCTAGAGGGCATGCACATAGACACATGCATACATAAGCACTCATTGGAGCGAGTATAGATATTCACATACATGCATAAGTATGTGCAATCGGGAGCTCAGGTGCGCAGACTGAGTGTTTTCCGCACATCCCCACCATCTTCAAACAGCCGACCGCCACACAGTCTGTTAGCCAACAATTAAGTGCTGTTGCTATTTTTAAACATACACATGTTGTTGTTGCAGTTGTTGTGATGTGGAAAAATTTGCATGCGATGACGCTTGTTTGTACGCTTTTGTCGCGCATACTTGAGCCATAAAATGTGCGCTGTCAAGCGACTAACCGGTCGTGACAACTGTTAATGCACAACGACTGCGGCAACAACAACAACAACAAACGCGCAAATAAGAAATCAAGAACTACTCATACTCAGCGCAACAAGTTGCTGACCACAATAAACCGCAGCAGAATCGGCCGCAGCATTTTAAAGGCACAGCAGCCCACCAATCGGCCGACACTGCGGCAGCTCACGGGCAGTGTGGACCAACCGTGCTAAGTAACTAACGAATGTAAAACTTCATTTTTATGTGCAAATGGAAACAATAAAATGAAAATTACAACAACAACAACAACAACAACAATAAAGCGAGCGGCATCAGCAGTAGCAGTAAAACGAGCAATGAATGAATCAACAACAACAAAAGTGATGTAAAAAGCAACAAAGCGGGTTCACATCAGCTGGGCGCCATGGTCTACACATGTTCACACAACTGTATGTTTGATTGTGTGTGTGAATGTAAACACGATTTGTAAATTTGTTGGTCATCCGCCACGGTTCCCTGGCGTTTGTCGGCCAATGGTTTGCACTGCTCGTCTGTTCGTCCATTTGTCTGCCTCATAAAACGGCAATAAAATTGATTGGCAATGTTAGGGGCGTCATAATAAAGCAGGCAAACACTGATGCCAATAGACAGACATTCAAAGTTTATTGCTCAGCTGGTTAGCCTCTTGTTTCAGAAGTTATACTTTGCATTTACTACCACAAACGAAAGTACGAGCATAATCTTAAAAGTGAAATTAGTCGCTCCTTTCTGCCTGGAAGCATACAATTTTATAAGATCTTTGCAAAAACAAAAGTGAAATGAAATTGATTTTGGTGGAATGCAAAATATAGATCGTATTGAAACGTAATGAAGAAACAAATCGAATTAATAAAACGACATTCACCAGTACACAATTTTTATGAAAGGATTTTATCCAAATTTTGTTTAAATATTCCTATAGAATTCTCCAAATATTCCTCATTGTGAACTATATACTACTTTGATCAAATTGAAATGTGAATTTTGTTCATTTTATCTCCTTCAGAGTAATCCCCTTCCGCTGCAATACACTTAAGCCAACGAATTTTCCAGTCATCAAAGCACTTGGAAAAATCCTCCGTCGTCTGTGGTGCATTATCGCACTTCTTTGTTCAATAAATTCAGAAATTCATAGTAAAAATCGAAGAATTCACTTTTAGAGCCTCACAAAACGATGCGTATCGCAAATACTAATGAATATTTTGACGTGAAATTTAGCATAGATGTCACTAACAATACTACCAACTTACAGAAAAAATCACGCGAAGTATAAACTTAAAATTCACCTTTCAATTTGATCACCGTAGTATTTATAGGGTATATAATAGTAAAATAAATTGTTGAAATAACATCTAAAAATAGGTCTTGCGTCCGCAATTTTGATGCATAAAACAAAAATTTCAAAAAGATTATTAATCTGTGGGAAAGTCGCTATCTCGCTGTGGAGGGTTTGAAGAAAGGTTACGAACTTGGAACCCTTTTTCCGACAGCTTTTCGTAAAAAAAATCTGAAGACTTCAAAAAAGAAAAAGATGTTCTATAGCGCGATAGAGAATGGCGTTAAAAATGTTCTCTGCAAATTGAAACTAGGTATCTTCAAAACTCTTCCTTTGATAATGGAAACCGTTTTGAAAAGCAACATTCTAAGAAAACCGTGTTTAAAGATTGTCTCGCTCCGTTACCCACTCTGTTTCCTTTCGACAATCAACGCTGTACCAACCGTAATAATTTGAATTCGAGCTAATAGGTCTAAACTCTTTCAATAAGTAGAGTTGTTTCTACTGGTATTCGGTATGAAAACTAAAGTAAATAAATCCATATTTGTGTTTCTGAGATTTCTCCTTACCTCGTTTCTGAAGTTTGCTTTTGATCTAACCGCCACCAACTCTTCTTCCTTTTGCCGCATGTAGCTACCAGCCTTTGAGAACCCGCCATTAGTGACCCGCAATCGTGTGGCATTAATATAATAGCGTGCAAAGGGTAAGGACTCATCCTAAACACCGTTCACTGTCACAACCATCAGGTTATCTGTGGAAAACTGAAAGCTATGACGTCGCCATCCATCACTAAGTTCAAAAGAAGCTGTCGGTTTTAGACCTTCAGAATGCTGAATGGGTTTGGTCTCTTTCTTCATTTCAGTCGCTAGTCGGTCCTTCCGGATTATGTAGTTGATGCATGTTCCGGATTCACCACGAGAGATATAATTACCATCGCCTTGGACAATGATGGAATATTGCTCCGGTCTACCATCTCCAGTTTTGCATCCTTCCATAAGTTTGGAAGATGTTGACAACAAGTCATCGTTACAATTCAGGATTTTCATTCCGCTAAGCCATACTGCACCATTAAATGAAGGCATGGGTGCGCTTGGTTCGGCATCCTTCTTGGATAAAACGGCATCCAATTGCTTTATCTCTACTATTTTCCATCGCTCCTGTGACATCTCGGCTACGTCCCTGCACTTCCTCTTTGTTCAAGGTGCTACGTCCCTGCACTTCCTCTTTGTTCAAGGTGCCTTCGGTCCGCTCTCCGTCGAACTCTTCATCTTTCCAGTGATATCTTCTTCAATTCACAAACAATGGATCTGAGATATTGCACCAGTTATGAGCAGCGAGGTGTACTCGGTCGTTTTGCACCTCCTCTGACCCAAGTCAACCGTTTCACCTTTTCTTTCTTCAGGTCGGACTTGCCCTCGGTTACTCAAGCCGACCGCCGCCGTGCGTATGCCTTCAAGCCCTCCTTGCTTGGCTTCTTCCTCTCTTTTTGCCAGAGTTGGAACCATCGGTCACCTGCTCAGGAGACGAAAAATTTATTTTTTCTTTTCCGTGTTTACGTTCACAACATTTTCTTGGTCCGAGTCTTCATGGACTGTGACACCCATGCGCTAGAGAAATTGCTGTGCCTGCCGGTGGTTGCACTTAATCTTCTAGAACACAAATGTTTGATGGTCCTATTATCAAGTATACATTGTGACAAAATTGCACCCGTAAATTGTAGTTAAATTCTCCAGTTGTAATGATGTTAAAAACAAGATGTTTATAAGTTGGTAGGAGTATTCTTAATTACTATACCAAATACATATAAGCGCGTTCTGTCAATCAGTTCGTTTACAGCAGCTGCTTTTTCGGACATCGCCTTGCGATTTTTACACTGGATAAAAATATCGAACAAAGAATTTCTCAGTATCAAAAACGCAAGATTGGGACAAAACTTTCAAATACGATCGAGAGATTATTGAAGACATGTCTCGTTCTGGAGGCTTTCGACCTCTTCAACTGATGGAAATACTAAAAAAATAAAGGATATAGTGCTTGAAAATTATTAGGCAAGTGTTAGGGAGATGATAAGAGAGCTCTCGCGAGTCTGTTCGAATGATTTTGGTAGATACTGTACTTTGAGTATTAAACGTTCTTGCTCGACTTGCTTTTTTTCAAAAAGAGTACTGTAAACAGGTTTATTTGATGAGACATAGGCTTATGAGTGCAAAATGCAAACAAGTCAACCCGTTTTCAGTCGATAGAGGGCAAAACTCGCTGAAGGCCATCCCAAAAAAAACTTATGAAAAGTGTTTCAAGGACTACAAAAATCGTTGATATAAATGTATTACATCTGGTGGGGGATTCGGATGAAGCCGAAAAAATAAATTTTGCGTTTTATTCAAATTTCTGTTTTTTATGATTTTTAGAATCATGCGGAACACCGTTCTAAACTGTCCAAGTTCCTGTTAGGATCTAGAGCTTAAGATAACCAACCTATCATCGCCGTTATTTATATATTGGACTTAGTTTTTCTGTTTGATGATGTTTTGAAAATGGTCCGATTTTGTCCATCTTATAATTAGGCAAGATTCTGCAGACTGCTTATACTTGTACATACTATTTACTCTAAGTTTGGCAGAAACCAACCTGGTTCTCGATGGAGGAAATCAGAAAAATTACGATGAGAAACTCCGTACCATCTCAAACATATTCAGGATAATTGGTTATCTCTATGAAGGAGACTTTTTTGCTTTTCCAAATTTTTGTATTTGTTTAATAATGTTGTATGGAAATAAACTGCACGAATTTTTTGTAATCATCTTGGTATGTAGAACGATCGGATGGTTAGCTTTCCACTATATATTGCCAACCATTGAGTCGAGTACGTACATAATTTTATCGAATTCAAATTCATATTCTCCTGTTTAAAACTTTTAAAATTTTGCATTTATTTCTCCTTGGCCAAAAAGTACTGGACAGTTTTTTTAATCCTTGAAAGTGGTTAAATTTAATTTCCGAAATAGCTTTCAAAAAATTAGTTAGAAAAATTAGTAAAAAAAATTCACTTTTCTTAGGCGCAATGTTGTTTCAAACTGGTTTTTACTGATCCTTTCGATATTCCAAAGATGCCAGTAAGATTGACTGTTAATCGTCGATTCTCAAGCACCAATTCCTTTATTTTATTGACGTGTTGATCATCAGTAGATGCTGATGACTGTCCTAGACGTGGTTCATCGTCAACGCGTTCATGACCCTCTTTCAAAAACGCTTGCTCGTGATAAACACCGAAGGTCTTTCTAACATTCCGAACGTTTCGGCACCAGAAATTAGATTCCGCACAAAATTTAATGGAACTTCTTTGTTGAATAATGTACTTCCCGGAAAGTGACTACAACCAGAGTTTCGAAGATTGGAAAATCCGTTGGCATAAGTGCATTGCATTGAAATTGATTTGGAAGAATAAACAAAGAATTTTCAAAATAAATACAATGTCACCGTAGTACTTCAGAAAGACAAGCATAATACTAAACTATAGAATATTTTGATGTGACATTTAGCACAGACGTCACGGACAGTCATACCAACCTAGAAAATAAATATTTCGACGAATGGATTTTCGAATGAAATTGAAATTAAATAGTCTTACTAATTTTTGCCAACAGTAGTATGTATATCGAGCGGAGGGTTTGTGATTGGGTTTTGTGTATACATTTGATACTTGACCGATACAGTTTTGATAATATCACCTGTGTTTACTTTTAGTGTATTTTAAACACGTCATTTGGCACATGAAGGTGAAGCAAAGCCTTATTATTGTTAGCAATACTTCAATTCTTTGTTTGTCCAAGTATATCTTTCACACTATCCACCAACACTAAAAGACCCCAAAGTCAGAAATTTCTAAAGCAACCCACATGGAAAACTGAGATCGATATTTGGAACCAATTTTGCATTGCTCATGGCTTTAAATCGAAATTGCGGAAGGCACCATTTAATGATGTAAGTATATTGTTCTGGACTCCCTCTTATAATCATTATATTTTTAAATTTCAGTTTTAGCCAAACAAATTGTAAATATTCCTCAGTAGCTAATCACAAATAAAGTGGGCGTTGAATATTCACTTCTCTCGAAAGTATTGTTCTGCAGATTTTAGCATCAGGAAAGGCTTATAGAAATCTATTGATTGAGTAACAATAGAATGGTCAACTCTGATAAAATTTCCCGTGGTCAAACATATATTCACTTTGTTTAATGGCTTTGGACATATTATATTAGTATTAATTGAAATAAACGTTAATGCTTGGGTGTATCTTAATTTAATGAAAGAAGTCAACAGACTTGAAGGCAGGCTATTGATTGCCGAGGATTTTATCTTTAAACAGAACATCGCTCCTATTCATAAGGCCAAAATTGATAGTCAGTACCATGCAAACCACCATGTTATGAAGTTTTTGGAATGGGCCCCACAAACATCCGAACTTTCCCCTATTGAAAATGTAAGGGCGTGGTTAAAAACTGAGGTTACCAAGAGAATGCCTCGGAGTTTACATGAATTTAAAGTTTCAATTATGAAAATTGGATAACATTTTCACTAGAAATGTGTGAAAAGTACTGTCTTTCGTTGCCGCAAGGCTTACTAAATTATATGTTCAATTCATTTTGATTCCATATATTTTACTTTCTCTAAAATTATTAATTATTTTTTGTTGTTATTATCTGAATATGGTTTAAGTTCTAACTTAATCTAGTTAAAAAATATGAAATTTTTGTTTGTTATTAGTATGGCATATGTATTAGAAACTTAAGGAACGGTTTGCGGTTTGCTTCGTAGAGCAAAATGAGGTTTTTACAAATATCGAGTCAACCGAGTCAGGAGAGGAAAGAGAGTTTTTAAGCTCAGCTTCTTCTTGATTGGCGTAGACACCATTTACGTTGCTACGTCGAGTTGGGTGCGTATCTTGGCTGCATCAAGATAGTGGACCGAGTCAATATTAGGACCTCGGAGCGTATGTACGTTTAAAACAGTGGAACCGTGTCTTCCATCGATCACAACATGATCGATCTGGTTGGTGGCATTTCGATTCGGAGCCAGCCAAGTAGTTTGTTGAATTTTCCAATGCTGGAATCTAATACTATGTAACCATATTTCGAGCCCCTCGAAGTCGGTCACCCTCAGCCCATTATGGGAAGTTTCATGGCCCTCATAGAAGGCATCTTTGGTCATATCGTCTTTCCCTTCTGTCGGGGCGTGGAAGCAAATCAGCGATATGTTGAAGAGTTTCGCTTTGATGTGGATTGTGGCTAGACGTTCATCCACCGGCGTGAATGCCAGTATTCGGTGACGGAGTCTCTCTTCCACCACGAACGGTGATGATGTCAGCCTTTATTTTTACGAGGACATCAACCAGCTGGGCAGAGGCACCCTCCCAACTACCGGATATTCCAGGTGCATGCCCTCAAATCGTAATTCTTAATGTATTTGTCATGGTTGTTATGAAAAGGGGGTCTCTCGTCCGAGATTGTTGATGAGGGGCCGTCGCCCCGGGCGCGTCGTCTTGGGGGCAGTAAAACGATCTTCGCTGTTTTTTAATATTCAGAAAAATACTTCAACAAATTTTTTTATAAAACTTATTATAAAAAATGTAGAGTTGTACACTGTAAATAACAAAAAATATTAATTTTTACTCGAATACTCTTAAGTCTTTGAATTTGTCTTATATCTTTCTTAAAAATAGTGATAGAACTTAAAGATGCACTTTTCTAGCTTTGATCGCTGCAAAATCACATATCATATCATTGTAATTTAAAGTTAAAGCAGTTTCACATTCTATTGAGAGAATCGCAAGATTGGACAGTCCACTCTGTCTCATGGTCGATCTCAAGTAAGATTTGATCAAATTAAGTTTGCCAAAAGATCTTTCACAAGATGCAACTGATACAGGTATAGTGAGTAGTATTCTGAAAGCTGTCGCTAACGTCTTGTAGGCTTACAGTCCCATTGAAGAAATGTATAATAAAACTTTTTCTGGCGAAAATCCAATTTGTTCTTCGTTTTTCTTCGCTCTCTTTAATAAAAGTCTTGGATGTTACTGTATAAATCTTCCTTATCCAAGTCATCTGGATAGGATTCGGCAAGTTGCTGGCATTTTTCTTTAATTTTGACGAGTTTGTCATTGTATGAGTCTCTGTTTAGTTCTATAATTTTTTCAAAATCACAAAGAGAACCAAAACGGTCATTAAGCTTTTCCAAATTTGTGAAAGGGGTGGTTGGAACTTCAGAATTTGCGTGGCTTCTAGTTCCTAAATTTTATATACTTAATATTGAAGATATTTTGTAAAAATTCACTTCTGTTCGAACCACCTTATGACACTTGTAGGTAAGTAGATAAAGGGGGCTCCGGGCGGCCGAAGTTGTAGCTACGTCACTGTTTCAAAAGCTAAGATTAAATGCGTTATAAACAATTTTTACATTTTATTTATTATGATAATATGGCCTTTTTAATTTTGGAAAGTAATTCACATAAATCAAATGTGTAGGTATGAGAATTAAAATTGTGACATATGCTACGGTATGGATCGTTAAGTTCATAATTTGACCTATAAGATTTTAACAGTAAGGGTCTAAATTGCCTCAAAAAGCGAAAACTGCTAACTATTCCATTCAGGATTTTTACAATACCTTTTTCTTTCAAGGTTATGGTATCAATATTAACACTAAAATTAGCTTAGGATCCATAGTAACTCTCAAATCAATAAAGTTAAAAAATTGCTCTAGTAATTAGTATTTTAATACATAAGGAGAAGGGAACCCAAATCTACGAGAAAAGCATATTGTCTTACATTTTTTGAGATTCAATGGCAAATAACAATCATAATTGAATCGAAAAAGTATTTTTTAATATCACTCGTTGAGAGTGAGGAAAATATTTTAAGAGAATTAATAGAGTAGTTTGACTTGAAAAACTTTGCAAACATATTGAAAATAATGTTATTGTCACATGACTTGATATATTTGTATTTCATCACGGACGGAAATTTGGAAATCCTTGCGTGTTACCGAAATCATAAAACAATTTTGGATTACGTACAATATTATATTTTACATTATTTAAGTAAATTTTATAACATTTTTTGTTTAGGTCAGAATACTGTCGACGTAGTGCAGAATATTTAAAACAGTCGACAAGAAAACCATTTCTTTTAAAATGTTTAAAATCTTGAGTTCTTTTGTTTTTTAGTTTATAAAAATCCTTCGAGAATCAGGGTTTTGTACTTTTACTTTTTTTTTAACAATTACTACAGGGACATACTTCTCAAATAATTTCATAATAGTGTTATTAAAATGCGAGACACTCAATTCAAAACCTTCTTAATACCCAATTTTGAGTTGTTGCTTTGTATTTTGTCCTTTAGGCGTGTATGCTTAATGGGAAAGTAGTTTCTTTATTTGGATCTTTCATTAACTACACAAAAACGCTTCAATACCTTGAGTCTGAAAACACCTCTTGTTTTCCTTTGGTTTGCCACATTTAGTATGAATGGTTATCCAAATTTCTGAATATAGCAATTTGACCACTTCTTAATCTGCTTGTTTGAGTTCGCTGGATTTTTTTTAGCCTTGAAAACACAACTTCAGAATCTATAGAATGCAAATTGAAGTGGGCGTGGCGCTTACACAAAGCTATAATTTTTAGCCATTTGTTTGATCTTCGAAAATTTTATGTTGTTTACGATTAGCAGAGGAGTGAATATTCAAAAAGTGCTTATATATGCAAAATTAAAATTTTAATGAAGGGCGGTTTGAGGTCCATTTCTTCTAACCTTCTGTTTCGACTTAATCTTTGCTTGCAGCTAATAATTCAAGGTTAACTGGGCGTTTTAGCGATCGTGGTATTCGCCGTGATTACCTAAAAACGAACTACAAAAGCAGGTAGATTGAAGAATATTTGTAGAATTTATATGTCAAATATTCCTGCTACCTAACGGATTATTTTTTTTCTTTTTCTTTTGTTAAAGTTAGTAAATTTCAGGTACAAGGTCATGTTATTGATTCTTATGCTGTAGGAAATTCGCTATTTTATTAAATCCTGGCATCGTTCTAGAAAAATTATAATCCACATAACACAAAAAAATTACCAACAAGGAATTGTATTGTTATTAGAAAGAAGTTCCTTCTGAGTTTCATTAAGATTTCTCTCGTATTGCCCGAGCTGAAAGTTAGGAAATATGTATACTAAGTATTCGGGGGCTAAGGGAAGGAACTTTATTTTGAACAGTTAGCTTATATGGCAGCTATAAGCTATAGAAGGCTTAGCTTAGACAATAGTTGATGCCAAATTTTTTGAAGACATCTTCCTCATATCATACATAGTATAAAACAAAGCCCCTTTTCTGTCCCTTTGTATGTTTCTTTGACTAAATCTTTAAAACTACGCAACGGATTTTGATGCGGTTTTTTTTTAGTAGATAAAGTGATTGAAGAAGACGGTTTATATGTATAATAACATCAATTAATTAGTGGGGAAGTACTGCTATTTTTGAGTCTACAAATGTGATGTCGTAAATAATTAAATTTTTTCCGCTTACGCTGCAAACACAGGCTGAACCCTACAAGATTTATTAAATTTATTGTACACATTGAAAAGGTCTACAGAAACTCCGCGATGCTATGTATCTTTTTCTTATGGATATTCCACAATAACATTGTTTCGTCATTTACTTTTTACGATAAATAATTTTTTTCGCTAATTTTCGAAGCGATTTTAACCAATACAGCTTTACTACTTATTCATTTAAATACCTTTGATATATATATACTCTCGCAACAAAGTTGCTGAGGAGAGTATTATAGTTTTGTTCACATAACGGTTGTTTGTAAGTCCTAAAACTAGTCTGTACGTCTGTCCGTCCGTCCGACTGTCCGTCCGTCCGTGCAAGCTGTAACTTGAGTAAAAATTGAGATATCATGATGAACCTTGGTACACGTATTTCTTGGCTCCATAAGGTTAAGTTCGAATATGGGCAAAATCGGCCCACTGCCACGCCCACAAAAAGGCGAAAACCGAAAACCTATAAAGTGTCATAATTAAGCCATAAATAAAGATATTAAAGTGAAATTGGCACAAAGGATAGCATTAGGAAGGGGCATTTTTGGACGTAATTTTTTTTTTGGAAAAGTGGGCGTGGCCCCGCCCCCTACTAAGTTTTTTGTGCATATCCCGGAAACTACTATAGCTATGTCAACCAAATTCTATAGATTCGTTTCTTTTAAGCATTTCCATATACAGTTCAAAAATGGAAGAAATTGGATAATAACCACGCTCACCTCCCATACAAAGGTTATGTTGAAAATCACTAAAAGTGCGTTAACCGACTAACAAAAAACGTCAGAAACACTAAATTTTACGAAAGAAATGGCAGAAGGTAGCTGCACCCAGGCTTTTTTTTTAATTGAAAATGGGCGTGGCGTCGCCCACTTATGGACCAAAAACCATATCTCAGGAACTTATTCAATGAAATTCGATATATAATATTTTCTTAACGCCCTGATGACATGTACGAAATATGGGTAAAATCGGTTCACAACCACGCCTTCTTCCAATATAACGCTATTTTGAATTCCATCTGATGCCTTCTCTGTATAATATATACATACATATGTACATATATTAGGAACCAATGATGATAGCGGAATAAAACTTTACACAAATACGGTACATATTTGAGCTGAGGTATCCCTTGTGGAAAAATTGTCGTGATCAGACTATAACTTTTCAAGGTCCCTATTGTCGAACACGAAGAACTCAGTGCCTAACCTAACCTAATTTTTCACCGAAAATATCGGTAAATCTCTCAGATATTTTCATGTAATTCAGAGGGCATCATTTTTATACTCTCGTTGGATAGGTTTTGCTATTTGTAAAAACATATCTTTAGAATTTAAAAATATAACATTTAATTATTAAAATATATAATACTTATCACTTCTAAGTCAAACCTGTATAATCTTATTTATGTAAAAAATAAAATGTGCATTAACTTCGAAAAACGATTGTTTTTGTTTTTTTACATAGTCCTCAATACAGTTAAAATAAATGAAAACACAATTCAATACTCAAAATACACAAATTGATCTAATTAATTTTACAGCAAAATAAAAAAATATGTAAATGACGGATAATGAAATCTCGATTATCACTTTATCATGCGAGAGTATAAAATGTTCGGTGACACCCGAACTTAGCCTTTCCTTACTTGTTTTAATTTAATATAGATACATTTTCAGAGATATTGCAGATTTAAAAATTGCGAGACGTAGCGTTGT
The DNA here is from genome assembly GCA_027475135.1 of Bactrocera correcta. Classification (NCBI taxonomy): domain Eukaryota; kingdom Metazoa; phylum Arthropoda; class Insecta; order Diptera; family Tephritidae; genus Bactrocera; species Bactrocera correcta. Next base: position 60,343,133 of record CM050325.1, on the reverse strand, counting down.
GGCGATACAGGGAAGCGTGTCTATAAATAGCGCGTCGGAGGCCGAGGTTCTCCCTATAACACTTTGAATTTAGCAGCGATCGGACTCGTTGATTATCGGAGCTCTCTATCGAGGAATATTTATGAAGTATATGCGTACAATATCAAACTGATTCTTCCTCAAAAATAATACAATTGCTAAATATTTAGAATAGTAAAATAGAACTGCAAGCAAATAAAATGCCAACCGATTTTGGTTGAGAACCGGTTCATCGTGTACAGTCCACTAGAATGACGCCAGTATGAAATGATGGAGCCGTGTTCTACAAGATGCGTTCCAAAGTAAACAGGACTTCTTGAATCTAACGCCCCCTAGTGTCGCCATCTACATATATGTAGACTGGTGCGTTTGAATCTGCTTTTGTCCAGTGAGAGTTTCAAGACCTTTTGTTGATGGGAAGTGAAGTTATTGCATTTTAAGCGACAGTATCTTTGTGCTATCGGTGCGAAAATGAGCTTCGAACAAAGAGCCAACATTAAATTTTTTTTTAAATTGGTAAAACTTTTACCCAAACATTTCAATTGATGAAACAAGTTTATGGCGATGATTGCCTATCCCGTAGCAGAGTGCACGAGTGGTTTCAACGTTTTCAAAGTAATCGTCAGGACATAAATGACGATCAACATGTGGGCCAATCAAAATCCGTGGTCACCCGAAATTCCATCCAATTTTTATGAGTCCAAAGGTATTGTCCATAAAGAGTTTGTTCCACCCGGCCAAAACGTTAATGCGGTATTCTACCTTGGAGTTTTGAAGCGTTTGTTGCGCCGTATTCGACGTGTTCGGCCCGAATATCGCGAATATGAAAGTTGGCGTTTGTTGCACGATAATGCACCGTCTCATCAATCGACGTTTGTGTTCGATTATTTGACCAAAAATTACATTTTAGCCATTAATTACTCCCCGTATTCACCTGATATGGCACTGTGCGAAATCTTCCTTTTCGTAAAAGTGCTTTTACCCATGAAAAGAAAGCGTTATGCAGATGAAGAGGCAAACATCTTCTCAATATCAGCAATTCGGTGTTTTTGTTGGATTATGAACTTGCAAGGCACCCATTTTGCACAAAGCTTTCGCGTCTTTAGGGCGTCATTTCGCTTCTTTCCAACTTAGCAGACCTCTTTTTAACGGTTGGTTTCCCTGGTACAGAGCATATATTCAACAGTATTTTCTCTCAAAAAGCAATTCTTTATTAACACACGAAATGCTTTTTGATCCATTTTTTGTAAACTTACACAAGTTGCTTCACAAAAATGCAATATCCCATTAACTAATAGTTATCATCTAAATCATAAAGATGGTAAAATTAATATTATCAATGTGTCAGCAACAATAAGGCGTGGATGGGTCCTTTAGTGTGAAATAAAAGAGGTTTTCTTAGAAGGAAATGATTTTGAACGTGCATTTTGTATGACAACTATGTATATGCAATAGTAGTCCGACGCCGACAGTTCCAACAAAAGAGCAGCTTAGGGAGAATAGGACTTGTGCAAAATTTCAGATCGTTATCTAAAATAGGGCTTGTATTAGACATACCCATATGGCTAAATCAACTCAGTTCATCACGTTACTCATATATAGTGTATAAGTATGTACGTACATATATATTTTGCAGGGTTTCTGACGTTTCCTTCTAGGTGTTACAAACTTCGTGGTAAACTTAACATACCCTGTTCAGGATATACACATTTTTTTAGCAGTCACCTTCCTCAGTCAGTGAAAGTTGACTTTCATTTATTTATTTAGTTACTTAAGTGTATGAGAATTAATTCTAATAGACTATTAAAAATTTATTATTTAAATTAGAGTTCTAAAATAATACAATTACAATTCTACACATAATGAACTTAACTAAAAAACCGAATTAACGATGTTAATAAAGGAAGCCCTTTAGATACCCTTATTGCAGTTGTTTAAAATTGGCCTCAATCTGCGATTACCTCTCTTATTCTCGAAAAAATTCTTTCCGGCAAGCATTTCCCTGAGGTCTGAGAATAAGAAAAAAGTTGGATGACTCTCAATTTAACTCCGGAGTGAAATAATTCAGACAGGTTTCATCCATTGTCACACATCAATACGATAGTTCGACTTACGATCGCACACCTCTAAGAGCTTTGACTTCTTTGTTGTGTTTAGTTGATTGCGAGATCGGTATTACCTTTCCACAGAGCTTTCACATACATTATATACCCGGTTAAACACTACCAGGTGTTGGCAAAACTGTATTAAACAAGTACTAAGGGGCTAAGTTCGGGTGCAACCGAATATTTTATAATCTTGTAATTTACAAAAATCAAAGCCAGAGAAATACTTTATGGTGTAAAGCGTCAACCTGAGGATAGAAATTCGGGCAATTTTATATGTACATACATATATAATATATAACTCATATACTATATACAGATAGACACATAAGGTTAGTTAGAAAAATTAAAATCATTATACTAAGTAATCGAAGGTAGTATTTTCGTATTTTGTAAAAAGATGTCGTTGGAGTCGTATGTCTCCAGTACTACCAATTTCATTGTGTCATACCATATAGTGTTAAAAAGGTAAGATTTAAGGCTTCATTTAACCAAAAATAAATTGAATTCGGGGAAGGTTGAAAAAAATTGTTACAGCTGTTCAAAATTAATGAAAATTATGAAAATATTGCTATATTTTGAAATTTTTTTTATCAAAAAGGGAAGAATGTGGCAAGCCACCAATAAAATTTGTGAAATTTACGGAGACGATGCTGTATCCGTTCGTGTAGCACAACAATGGTTCGCTCGCTTCCGTTCTGGAAATTTCGAAGTGAAAGATGCACCTCGCTCTCGTCGACCTATCATTGAAAAAGTCGATGAAATTATGGAAAAGATTGACCAGGACCGTTACATAAGCAGCCATGATATCGCTAAGGGACTTAACATTCATCATCTAACGGCTTTGATCCCTTTAAAAAAGACTGGCTACAAAAAAAAGCTCGATGTTCACTACATGAATTGTCTGTGAAAAATTGAATGGACCGAATTAACATCTGCGATTCTTTGCTGAAACGAAATGAAATCGAACCATTTCTGGAGCGAATGGTAACAGGAGACGAAAAGTCGTTCAAATACGACAATAATGTACGAAAAAGATCATGGTCGCAAAGCCAGGATTGATGCCACGAAATGTTATGCTGAGTGTTTGGTGGGATTGGAAAGGAATCGTCCACTATGAGCTTCTCCAGCCTAGTCAAACGATTGATTCCTGATTTTACTGTCAACAACTGATGAGATTGAAGCAAGCAATCGAAAAAAAACGCCCAGAACTGATCAATAGAAAGAGATTCCATCAGAATAACGCTAGAACACACACATCTTTGATGATTCGGCAAAAACTGGGAGAGCTTGGCTGGAAAGTTTTGATGCAGCCAGCATATAGCCCTGACCTTGCACCATCGGAATACCATTTGTTTCGGTCAATGCAGAACTCCCGTAAATCTCTCTAACGGCGAAAAGTTATATGGTACATATTTGGTTCATTAAAGTTCATTATGGACATAAAAAAATAAGTTGAAGTTTGATTATTATTATACCAATATGTAGTATATGGAAGTTGTAGTAGTATCGATCAGATTTTATTTATTTTTTTCCAATACCACATACCATCAACACATCACTCACTAAAAAACTAAGTCAGCCGAATGTTCGAAAATCCTGATATTAGTTATATGGGGGGTTAGTCAAGTTTTCCCTCAAATTCATCTGTTTTAAGCACAAAGATACATTGTTAGGAGTAAAACACGCTAGCTCATTTTCATTGAGATAACTCATATATTGGCCGATATATGCTGCAAAAAGTCACCTGGAAGTTCGATTATTTTTAACTTAGGTATATGGGAGCTAAGGGAAGTGTTGGTCCGATCCAACCCATTTTTAAATACGGGCGTACCACTGTCATAGAAGTAATATCCAATACACAACGTGACGTCCACTACAAAGCCTTGTCATAACAGCCCGACGGCAAATTTTTACAACGGCCCTTTCAAAAAAATTTGCCCACAGGTGCCTGCGATCCTTTGTGCCAATTTACAGCTTTATTTGTTAATTTAATGCTTAGTTATGGCACTTTATATGTTCTCGGTTAATGACGATTCGTGGGCCTCAGTGGTCTGATTACGACCATCTACGAACTCGTATTTTTTTTTATTAAGAAATTCACATACTACGTTTCACCGAGATATCTCAATTTTTACTCAATTTACAACTTGCACGGAGGGACGAACAGACAGACGGTCAACCGGGCAGACAAGCAGTCAACAGGATTTCAACTTTTCTCGTCACCCTGATCTTATATATGTATGTATATAACCCTATATCTATCTTGATTAGTTTTAGGTGAACTTCCAACCATTAGGTAAACAAAACTATTATACTCTGTAGCAACTGATTGCAAGAGTATAAAAATGTTGCAAAAAATTCAACAATCATTGTTCGAGAAACAGTGGTTTACAATCAAATGTGTATCTTATTATGAATTTGTGAACTTATTTTATAGATCATAGGCTTAATTAATTTTATGACTATTTTAAAATCAAGTACAAATAAAATATATCGGAATGAACATATCACTGGAAAAGCTGAATTTAATTTATTGAATTGATAAAAAAAAATCGAAATTCTTGTGCACTTGATTTTATTAAAGTATCTCACAACCTAAACGGCTTAAAGTCAGCTGAAAAGTCGGAAATCACTACATAGGAGTTGCTCAGCTATACTCGAGAACATATTTCCAAGCAAATTTATAAATTCACATCATTATCACACAATTGTTATTTTTTTAAATATCAAAACTTATATTCCTAAAATTGATATATGTATGGATGTCACAAACTCACTGACATTGTGACGTCTTCTTATGGAAATTACGCTTTCTTCTCACAATTTATTCATGGTATACTACTGTGCCGAAAATATAAGGGGACATTATTTATTTTGAAAATTCTTTATTTATTCTTCCAAATCAATTTCATCTCCTTTAAACTAATCCTCTCCCGATGCAATACACTTATGCCAACGGATTTTCCAATCTTCGAAACACTGGTTGTGGTCACTTCCCGGGATGGCCTTCAGTTCCGTCTGCGCTGCGGCTTGAATCTCCTCTATCGTATAAAAACGGTGTCCCCGGAGCGGTCTTTTGAGCTTGGTGAACAGCCAGAAGTCGCACGGCACCATATCAGGTGAGTACGGTTGTTGCCGAACGATATGGGTTGAGTTTTTGACGAAATGATTACGAATTACGAGGGCAGTATGGGATGGTGCATTATCGTAGTGTAAAACCCAAGAATTATGTTTCCACAATTCCGGCCTCTTTAGGCGGATAGCGTTACGCAAACGACGCATAAAGTTCAAATAATATTCCTTGTTGACGGTTTGACCGGTTGGAAGGAATTCATAATGCACAACACCACGATAATCGAAGAAAACAGTCAACATGACCTTGATTTTTGAGCGACTTTGGCGCGATTTATTTGGTCTCGGCTCTCTTTTGGCACAATATTCGCTCGATTGATCGGTTGTTTTGAGGTCGTAAGCATAGATATAAGTCTCATCGCCAGTTATAATGCATTTCTTGACTCCCTGGTAGTCGGAAAGCATCGTTTCACACACTTCAACGCGACGCCTTTTTTCCAAAAAATCCAATGTTTTCGGTACCAGTCGAGATTTAACGGGCTTGAGGCCCAAAACATCCTTCAAAATGGTATTGGCTGAGCCTTTTGATATGCCAACTTCATCAGCAAAGTCTCTAATTGTTAATCGACGGTTTTTCAACACCAAATCTTTGATTTGTTGGACGTGAGCTTCGTCGGTTGAGGTTGATGGTCGCCCTGGACTCTCTTCGTCTTCGACAGGTTCATTGCCGGCTTGGAACTCACTATACCACTTGTAAACATTTTTTTTCGACATAGCCTCATCACCAAAGGCTTTCTGCACCATCCTCAACGTATCCGCAGCAGAAAATTGATTCCGTAAACAAAATTTAATGCAAATTCTTTGCTCAACAAATTTCGACATCGCAAAAAACGAAAAACTCACTTTTAGCAGCTCACAAAACGACACGTATCTCAAACACTAATGAATATTTTGACATGAAATTTTACATAAATGTTACTGACAGTATTACCAACCTAAAAAAAAAATTATTCTCCAAAACCTTCGACGCGCGCAGTTTAAAATCACCTTATTTTTTGGACACAGTAGTATATCACAAACTCATTGACATTGTGACGTCTTCTTAGGTAAATTACGCTTTCTTCCTGCAATTTATTTAAGGTATACGTTCCCACGTATCACTGGATGTCGTTGCCACATATTAAAGGCAGCTTTCCAAGAATATTTGAGTTCCATGAGGTCAATCCTGGTGATGAAACTTTACTTTTCTATACACGGCACTTTTTTTATTATTAAGAGTTGATAGTAGCAAAATTAAAGGGTGTTCTTTTAGACATGTGGCTTTCAAGAAGGAACGAAACGTATGCAAGTTAATGCTATGGGCAAGAATTTAGCTTTAATATATTGATAACGACATGCATGTTTGAAACTGATTTCGGGCAAATGACGGCGGCCCGGCTGGTATAAATTCCATCCAAGTGTCCCAACTTTCGATCACTTTTTTCTGCAAATGGAGCCGTATGTCAGTAATAACGCACCGTATATCCTTTACAAGGTGTATATCGTCCCGAGTTTATCCGCATAGATAAGCGACTTCACATAATCACACAAGAAGTAGTCCAGTGGTGTTGAATCGGCGCATGCCGGTATTATCTCATCAAAAGTTTCCACATTAACATCATCCAATTAAAGCATAAAAAATTCATTAATCATTACTCCATAGCGTTTCCCATTGACCATAACATTAAGGCCGTCTTTTTTGAAGAAATATGGATAATAGCATGGCCATAGAGCACACCAAACAGTAACCTTTTGAAGATGTAACGTTGACTCGGAAATGGATTGAGTCGCCCGAATATTATTCCCTGCGAGAACCGAACCATTATTTTGGTAATAAATCTACACGATCTGCAAACCTTGTTGTGGAGTAAGTCTGTGCATTATGAAATTTCAAAACAAACTAAAAATTTGTTGTCTCATTCAAAACTTCACTCCAAAACGACACCCTTTATTTATGATCCGTAGCCTAAAAATTAAGCAAATTGCGCCATTAATGTAGATTTTCAGATATTGCAGCTACTCCGTCTTCAAGGTTTTCCACCACGGCGCCACCGCAGAGGGTCGAACCAGCTGATGAGATGATTTCTCCTTACGAGTCTCGTCGTCACTCACGGAAGCACACAATAACGCTTCTAACGCTACACGTTTGGCAGATATTTTATTTGCTGCATTAATTAATTCTTGTTGTTTAATAAACAAATATTTGTTACACACTGTGGACCTTGTTTTTTGGGGAATATAGCAGAAGAAGCTAAAATATGTCGACAGCAGCGTTACTTGGCATCGACTTAGATGATATATGGTTTAGAATAGAGCTTTTGGTATTCGACTAATCGATTAACTAGATAGGATATTATTCTAATAAAAATATTCGGTTTGCAGAGCCCAAGTTTAGGATTCTGTAAAATACCAAGTACGTATACTCCCTTTTTATTTCTAAAGATTCCGTTACTTTCTCCCTTAACCTGTTAAAAATTCTTAGGCACGGTATATTTTAGTTTTTCTTTATTGTGATGGATATCTAGTGATGTTATGGGAATACAAACAAAACCTTGTAAAAAACTTATACAAATATAGTACAACAATAAAAAATATATTCTACAAAACTTATCTGATATACACGTACATGAAATATCTCTCATATCCAGGGCTTCCTGAACTTCCTTCAAGTCCTTTTCACTGATATACATACATATGTGTGCTTCGCACGTGGCATGGTCTATTTTCGTGTATGCAACAATTTGTTGCACACTCTTTGCATGGGCAATTCCATCAGCACATAGGCCAAAAACGAAGACAGCACCGCCAACACATTCACCGCAATAAAGTCCGAGCCGGAGGCAATCTCATTGAAGCTGGTCGGCTCATTGCGCAGACCATAGCTGATCAATGTAATTATGGGCGTTAGCAAATAAATGCTGAAGCAGAATTTATTCAGCAACCGAAAGAGGCGCGCGCTCAACAACACATTCAAGCGGCCACCGTGTCCCCAAGCGCACATCAGAATGCTGCCACCGATGCTGAGTGCGAAAAGCAATTTGCCAAAGGACATAATTGTCGCCACCAGCCATGTGGGTGTGCTGTGCCAGTAGCTCATGAAGTTTGCCACCGCACAGACGATGCCGACGAAAAGCCAGAAAGCCGCACGCCACCAACTAATATTATTGCTCGCCAACGAATCGACCGTTGCAGTAGCCGCTGACGACTCGCATGGTTGACGGTTTGGTGATTGGTGTTGTTGTTGTTGTTGTTGCGTTGGCACGTGTGGCTCTGATTGTGTGTGTGAGTGCGGTGGCTGCTGCTTCTGATTTGTCTGTTGGTGATTATGGTATCGGTGTTGTCGCTGCTGGGCGTGATTGTGCAGTAGCCAGCCGCAAAGGGCACCGCCGAGGTATGGATTGATGCGCACCCACGGTTTCACGTACAGCTGATTCAGCGTGGAGTGTATTTTGTCAATGCTATGTGTCAATTTATTTGAACAGTGTGAGTACTTTTAGACGAACTATATGATTGTAGGAATATGTAGACGATGCAAATGTGTATGTAAGTATGTATGCATGCAACTTTCTTGTGGCAAAGTATCCGCTAACGGTATCAAAATCTTGCATGTTGCGTCTAAATTGTGAACCGCATGCAACTTCATACAGTACAAACATACATACTTGAAAATTACCTTGTACATACTTACTCGAATGTTATGCCATTGTAATAATTGCAGAGCCAACCGACCACTGGAAATCCACAGAGAAGTGTGACGAAGACGACTTTGGCAAAACGCTCACTTTTAACATACAAAAAGAGCACAGCAGTTATGAGCAGATAGAACTGCATTTCACACGCCAGATACCAAGTCCATGAGCAGCAGATGTCTTTCATGTCCAAGAAGTTCTGTATATAGAGCACATTGTGCCACCAGCGTCTAACAAAATACGAAAAATTTAGCATCAAAAATATGAGAAGATATATAGTTTTATATCCTGAATAGTTTTCACGCTTGTGACAGCTAGAAGCAAAAATCTTAGACCCTATAAAATATATGTATAAATTATCAGCGGTCTTTCTGTCTGTATGTAAATGAACTGGTCTTTCAGTTTTTTGAGATATCGATCTGGAATTTTGCAAACGAAACTTTCTCTCTCAGAAGCTGTTAGGGAAAAAGGCTCTTTTATGAAGATCTTTATCTTGATTTTAGTCGGTCAGCTTGAACGTCAGCTATTTTTTATAGTTGTCCGATATAAACCATTTCTTCGCAGATTCTAGCATTTGTTTCAGTGGTAATACATGCCAAATTTCGAGAAGATATCTTATCAAATAAAAAGGTTTTCCACACAATAACTTGATCGAACAGTTTGTATTGCAGCTATATGCTATAGTGGTCCGATATTGACGGATCGGACAAATATGCAGCCTTTATGTGAGACTCAGCTTCCCACGTTTATCATTTATATACCATTATTAGGTAAAACACCTTACGTTCAGGGAAAGCCTCCACTTAATTTCACCTTGATATCACAAATTGCTACCAGCAGAAAGTCTTTTAAGTTTAAATGACATCAAGACATACTACAACCAGAAAAAGATGCTCTTTGAGTTTCATTAAGATAACTCACGTATAGACTTTATAAAGTCAAACGGAAATTGGTGAATCGTTATGTTAAGTACATTGAGACTAACTGCAGCTTTTTTTCCCCAATCTCAGCACAAGGATACTATTGTCACCAGGAAAATACGTTTTCTCTATTTCAGTGTTAGATCTCACAGATTCACAGCTGACTCACGTATTTGGTATGTTGGTGGGTTGATAAGTTATGATTCCATTTTGACGATTTTTAGACGTGAAAAGAAAATTGAAAGAAATTGAAAATTGTGAAAAGCATTAACCTCATATCTTCATTTGTTCTTGATTTGTATACTGTAGAACAAAAAAATTATATGGAATTTAAAATTTGGCTATAAGGTAAGCTCGAAAAGTTCCCTTCTAAGTCTCAATTAATTGCATATTGGAAATTTTTCAATTACATGTTTAAAAACTTAATCAAGATAGTCCACAGAATTTAAAAGAATACAAGCTTTGTTCTCTAATACGGACATTTAAAATGCAGTCCTCGTATATAAATTATTAGCTCTGTTTGGATTGTAGACTTTGAAATAATGAAAAGGAATTTTATTCTCATAAGGGATGGAATCGCTTAAACGATTCTTCGTTGAATTCCAGTACTCGGCCTGACATTCTCACAGTCCTACTTCCGACCCAGTTTCATATGAATGGAACACTTACTGTACCAAATATCCTCAACTAGCGCACCGAAACATTCAGAGATGTGAAAATCAAAGCATTAAATACGTAAAAATATTTACAATAATTCAGTTAATGTTTTGATTTCAATTTTTCTTTAGAAGATTATTTGATATTAGTTTGTCAAAAAAGTCTTGCGGTATTTTTATTGAATGATTTATTGATTTTATTGAAATGGTTTATAACGGTTTGATGACTCATGCCCAGCTCTTGACCGATGCTACGGCTTTTTTGACAGCCTAATATTTACAAGAATATTGTTTACGGATGTCTTTCTAGATGTGAAACTACTAAACTTTCCCCAAACAAGTTAATTGATTTGCTATTTTTTAAAAAACATTCCGGCTATTATTCAACCAAAAAATTAAACAATTTATGCTTGATTGCATCCAGGTAATTAAATCTCGCATTCGATTACGTAACCGTTACATGCGATGGGACAGCGGTTGGCTTACAACGTATGACAAGCGTTTGACAAACATTTTATATAAGTGTGTCTACAAGGATTACATTCATCTAAAATGTATACATATGTAAGTGCGTGTGTGTGGCAGCCGCTGTAGCATTTCCGTATAAAATAAATTGAACGTGTGGTTGCTAAACCTTTTTTCGGCTCTGAATCGCCTTTAATTGAAAATCATTGCATTAATCAACATATATTTGATTAAATCATATGCACGCATAACCAAATCCGATTTAAATTAATTCGGGTTATGTGTTATTTTTCCCATATCAAAAGCATATATACATACATACTTACATATGCACTTGCAATTAACATGCATTCTCCTATTTTGTAACAATTTGAATAAATTAACGAACAAATAACCCTCAGAATTCGCCTTAAATAACCAACAAAAACTATTCAACTAATAAAAAATGTACAAATAAATATGAATTAGTTGTGCTTATCTGCCATTATGGTAAGTATATTATATATACATACATACATATGTATATTTATTACTCGTGTTTAGCTCGCATATACTCACTGCTTGCAGTAATACCCGCTGTTCACTCCCAAGTAAAAGGGTGAATATGCGTTGGTCAAGTCATAGAATACATCGCTTAGAAGCATTGTGGTAATCAGCATTGGCGTGAGTCTGGTAACGAAAGCAAGGAGCAATTAGGAAACAATACGCAGCTTCAATTAGTACTTTGAAATGGATTGCCGCATACCCACCGCAAATACCGCTGCAATAGAAGTTTCCCAAATAATTTCGAATTCTGTACGAAATCACTTTGTCGAATCTCCTTCAATCTCGACTCGGAAGATAGAAAATTGTAGACGAGCAGTAACGCACTGGAATTGGAATAAATGTGAGTTTAGTGATTTTGTTAAATATGTCCATGGTATATAATACATGTAGGTATAAATAACAGATTTGTAATTATAAGCAATGATATTATCTCTGAAAAGGGTATATTAAAGGGTGGTCCATATAAAATTTTAAATTTAAAAAGTCAATAAAAAAAACGGCTTGATATTTTTCAAAGGTCTAACATTTATTTAAAAGGCTGTTTTATGAAATTTATTTGTGGAAAACAGTTTCGGACAACTGACCACCACGGCTGAGTTTAGAGTAGCTTATCCGATCCACCCAATTTTGGAGCACTTTCTCAATGGTTTCAGGCCTTATGGCAGCTACAGCAGCTTGAATCTTGTACTTTAGATCTTGAATTGTTTATGGATGGTTGGCGTAACATTTCTCTTTAACAGCTCCCCACAGATTAGTCCAACGGAGTTAAACCGCAGCTTCTGGGAGGCCAATTCCCATCACCTCTTTTGCTGATTATGCGATTTTCGAAGATAGGGCGTAAAAGACTGAGTGTAGCGTTTGCGACAATTCTGCTTGTTAATGTAGCCATCGAGGTGGAAATGAGCCTCGTCCGAAAAGATGATTTTTCGGTAAAATTGACCATCCTCGGTTTTTTTTTTCAATATTTCCCAGTGTTCTTCTAGTGAATAGCGACCCTTTTCGTAAATTTTAGATTTTTTACTGTATATCTGTCACTTTCCGAATGGTATTTGACGTTTCCAATGTCGAAATATAGATAATTCAAATTAAAAACGTTAGATGGCCCACCCATTATTAACCGTGCGATTCTGTATTGTGATACAGTCACAAGTCTCTAAAATAGAGATTTTAAATTAGAGAAAATTTTTGTGACTTGAGACGATTTTGCAATTCAGTAAGTGACAGCCACAAAAATCTCTCAATCGAAAATGAACAGGTGTAATCAACTCTTACATTTCATAACTTAGAGATGTATTTACACTTGAATGAACAGAGACGTGGAAACTAAGTCTCGAGTGCGACGACTGTGCTACCTTATCGAGTCTGCAGTACTAACGACGCGGTTGTCCATACAACTCTGCAGCTCGAATTATTTTCTCCAGCAGTAGATTGAAAAAATGTTGTCTCGCTTCCTTCTTCAACTCTCTTCTGTGGTCGATCGTAACGTTGCAAGGTAACCTGTCTGTTTTCTGTTTTCTCTCCGCTTCGACACGTCACTCCTCGCCGTACCAGCTGTTTTTTTGCATTTTGCGAAAACCAATGGTTTCGGTTGCAGGTGTACGTAAGGAGCATGAAATGTCGTCCCACAGTTCCCTTATACCGAGTTATTGACGAGTGCTCTCGGAGAGCTGGAACTGGAGGAAAAAATTGTTCGGCTAACTATTGTGTTTGCAGCTTCTCGACGTCGAACCTTTATGTTTGTTGATGTACGTTTTTTGCTGCACAGATCCAGGTGCGTGTCTTCCGTCCGTTCCGTAGTTGTTGGCTTTTCGATCCGGAGACATGTAGCTTGGTGAATTTTTCTATGTTGGAATCTAGTACTACAGATAACCATATTTCCTCGTGGAGGCTGAATTTACCGACTGTCGCGGCAAAGATACCTTCTTTGCCCACACTGGCGTTAAAATCGGGAAGCACGATTTTGACATCGTGGCGGGGGCTGCTCTCATACATAGATGCGCTCCAAGCATTCATAGAAGGCATCTTTGGTCACATCGTCTTTCTCTTCGTCGGGCCATGGGAGCAAATCAGCAAAATGTTGAAGGAGTGAATGACAGTACTCGGCGACGGAGTCTCTCTTGCACCACAAATCCCATACTGAACTTGCGCTCCTTTATATGGCCACTAGTCGTAAATGCCACAAGGACCTACTCGCCCCAGCCAGGGAGAAGGCTCCCGTTCATCGCATTTCTTGGACGCCGGTGATTTCAGCCTTTATTTTCAGCTAAACAGCGGCACCTTTCCAATTAAGGGACCGAACATTCCAAATGCATGCCCTTAAATCGTCATCCTTAGTGCGTTTGCCATAGTCGTCATTAAAATAGGGGTCTCTAATCCGAGTCTGTTTGTACTTTTTCGTTGGGAGCGTTTTTTACGTGGCGGATCCCAAATCCATCACACAACCCTGTGGATTGGATGTTTCACCTTCTCACTTTAGCTTGCCTTTAAACGGTTGTTCTTTGGCTTGGTGTACGACCGGAAGTCGTGAGGCTTGAGCCATATACAATGTATCACAGAAATAAGATTGCATTTTTGCTTTTTGCCCTTCATTCAATGCGTTATAAAAACTTTACACCAACGAGGGCGTTCGCCATTGACAGAAACAGATGGTAATCACTTGGCGCTATATCCGAGCTATATGGTGGATGTGATTAAACCTCCCATCCGAGCTTCCGTAGCTTCTGACAAGTCATCGGCGAAGTGTTTGGTCTGGTGTTGTCCTGGTGGAATACTACACCCTTGTTGTTGGCCAATTCTGGACGCTTCAGGTCGATCGCCTGCTTCATGCGGTCCAGTTGTTCGCAGAAGATGGTAGAATTAAGCATCTGGCCATATGAAAGCAGCTCATAGTGAATGATTTCCTTCCAATCCCACCAAACATACAGCAAAAACGTCCTGGCCGTCAATCCCGGATTGGTCACTGTTTGGGACGATTCACCGGCCTTCGACTATGACCGTTTTCACTTTATACTGTCGTTTGTGATCCATTTTTCGTCATCAGCATATCGCAGGCGTTCTTCTACCGACAGTGTAAAGATGGAAATCGGAGGATAACCTGCTCACTCCTTTTATAACAGTACTGTTCAAAAGTACCAAAGCGCAGTAAATCCGCAAATAATCACGCCAGAGACTTACAATTTTACGTACAACATGATATCAGTAGGCTTTATGAGAGCGGGTGTGAAAATTGGACAATGGGCGTGGCGGCGCCCACTTTTTGATGAAATCCCACATCTCTGGACCCGACCAAACGATTTCAACTAAATTTAATACGTATTATTATTATTTTTTTTCTATTCTATGTTACAGTGTGAAAATAGGCACAATCGGACTATAACCACGCCTACTTTCCATATAACACAATTTAAAATTCCATTTGATTTTTTCACTTTGCAGGAAACAAATCAAGAAGTAATTAATATAACGGAAAAAATGTTGCAGTAATAATTTCCTTAAAGTATGGCACCTTTTGACCAAAAATTATCAAAATCCAACGAAAACTGTTCAAGATCCTAGATATCAAATATGTAGACTCCTTTGACTTTTGACAAAAAATATCGGTCAATGTGTGAGATATATAATTGAAATTCAGGAATAATTCTTCTATGACAATGTTATGTCTATGTAAAAAATTGGTCAAATCAGGACAATACTTATGTATCTGAGCACCCATATACTGAATATAAAGATTTTCGAACTTCCAGGTGACTTAATGCTGGATATATCAGTCAAGATTTGTGTTGTCTTGATGAAATTGGGAGAGCGTGTTTTAATCATGACAGTTTAATTTTGTGCTTAAAATGAATAAATTACCGCACTTTTGGAACATCCAGCTGACATCCATATGATTGGTGATTGTATGTGATGTACTTTCGTTTTTCTAACAAATTTTATGCCGAATTTGTCGGCCAATGTGGGATTTATTTTGAGTATATGTATAATATATATAAAATTTATTAGATTCCGATCCTCTGGTTGACGTTGCAAGTTGTAAGAGTATAAAATGTTCAGTTGCACACGAACATAGCAATTCCTTACTTGTTTTAAGTCATAAAATATTCAAATAATTTTTGCATACATGAATTTTGAACGCATGCTTATGACTTGAGATATAAGTTTTGTATATGTATATGAATCGTATTGACTTTTAACATAATGATATACAAATTTCATATATCCGTCCACTGGTCCTAAGCTACCTCCAAACCAATTTTCAGCCATTCTTCAGTTGTAACCAGCATAACTAACACGTTCTTTTATATGTTATATGTATATAATTTAACCCTATTTTGCTTCGAACCCTGGATTTCTTCGATCTTTGATACTTTAGTACCGAACGCTAATATCAATGATTGCTTCAGTGAGTGAATTCACGTTGATTAAGTTTAAAAACTTTGGATGGCTCATTTGCATAAACAACTCCCTATAATCAACTGCAAAACCTTTTTCACGAATATCTTCCACCGCCCAATTTCATGCGAACCTTATCAAATTTTTCTGCCATAGAGTAGAAATGTGTCTAACTCTTATGTAATATAAATATAATCTAAAATTTACCTCGCAAAACAGTTACATCTGATTTAAATTCTAATGACTATTTTTAATATATATATACACAAGTAATACATACCTTATGACAAAGAAAACATCCACGAAAAAAATGGCCTCTAAAAGCGGTTGGTTGAGAAAATTTCCCATTGCCACGAACAGCATCGGCGCATTGGACAGAGCAAAGACCGAATAGTAGTATACGTGAAAAGTGGAAACCCACAGGCAAATAACGGTACGCACGCCGGCAATAACACCCACAAAGTTTGAATTGGAATTCATGCGGTCGGCTTTCAAAGCGCACTGCCAATTCTCAGTAAAACGGAAACACAATAAAATCTCTTCAACTGTTGAGCTTTTAAGAGCAGTACTTTCATATGCGGACTCTATCGGAACATTTGTTATGTGCACGCCATCTTTCATCACAGTAGTGTGTGGAGCTTTTGTATGCAGCATTTGTTGGAGCTTCAATTGCGCTTTCGACCGGTAAACAATCTCCGCTAAAGCCATCAGTAGAACAAGTGTGGTGAGAACAATGCTGGAGGAGAAAATCATGTTAAATGTTATAAAAATGCATGATGACAAGTTGAATGCAAGTAATAAGCTTTAAGTTTGTACATGCAACGAAATTTCACCACACGACTTATGTATGTTTGAGACAAATCGCGGAGTGCATATAGCCGCGGGAAATATGAATATTCGAAATTTTATACGCTGTAAACATACATATATGTTATTATACTCTGGCAACAAAGTTGCTAAGGAGAGTATTATAGTTTTGTTCACATAACGGTTGTTTGTAAGTCCTAAAACTAAAAGAGTCAGATATAGGGTTATATATACCAAAGTGATCAGGGTGACGAGTAGAGTTGAAATCCGGATGTCTGTCTGTCCGTACGTCCGTCTGTTCGTCCGTCCGTGCAAGCTGTAACTTGAGTAAAAATTGAGATATCATGATGAAACTTGGTACACGTATTTTTTGGCTCCCTAAGAAGGTTAATTCGAAGATGGGTAAAATCGGCCCACTGCCACGCCCACAAAATGGCGAAAACCGAAAACCTATAAAGTGTCATAACTAAGCCATAAATAAAGATATTAAAGTGAAATTAGGCACTAAGGATCGCATTAAGGAGGGGCATATTTGGACGTAATTTTTTTGGAAAAGTGGGCGTGGCCTCGCCCCCTACTAAGTTTTTTGTACATATCTCGGAAACTACTATAGCTATGTCAACCAAACTCTATAGAGTCGTTTCTTTTAAGCATTTCCATATACAGTTCAAAAATGGAAGAAATTGGATAATAACCACGCCCACCTCCCATACAAAGGTTATGTTAAAAATCACTAAAAGTGAACAAGACTAAGAAAAAACGTAAGAAACACTAAATTTTACGGAAAAAATGGCAGAAGGAAGCTGCACCCAGGCTTTTTTGAAAAATTGAAAATGGGTGTGGCGTCGCCCACTTATGGACCAAAAACAATATCTCAGGAACTACTTGACTGATTTCAATGAAATTCGGTACATAATATTTTCTTAACACCTTGATGACATGTACGAAATATGGGTGAAATCGGTTCACAACCACGCCTTCTTCCAATATAACGCTATTTTGAATTCCATCTGATGTCTTCTCTGTATAATACATACATATGTATGTACATATAAATGAAAATACAGTTCAATGCTCAAAGTACACAAATTGATATAATCTAATTAATTTTACAGCAAAACAAAAAAATATGTAAATAACGGATAATGAAATCTCGATTATCACTTTATCATGCGAGAGTATAAAATGTTCGGTGACACCCGAACTTAGACCTTCCTTACTTGTTTTTAGTATAAGTTTTTTAGTAAAAGTAAATGTATATGTATATAAATCATCAGCGTGTTGAACTGAGTTGGTTTAGCCCATGTCCGTCTGCATGTATGCAAAATAGGGGAGGAGAATGGCTAAAAAAAAATTTCAAAACGGAAGTTGGCCCAAACCCATCAAGTTATAATAACCAAATTCGCTGAGGGCATATATTTTTTCGGCTTCCCTACTTATTCCTTAATCAGCTTGGGTTTGTTCCAAACTACCAAAAGTGCGATAAATCTATAGATTTTACAAAAGGGTTTTATAGGAGCCAGTATCAAATTTTGTCGACGAGTGTGGCAGCTATCATACCATACTAATGTGAAAACCCGTAATTCTGGACCTACTCAATCAATTTCAATGAATTTCAACCAAATTCAGGTAGGCAGTATTACAGGTATAACTAAATTTTCTATGTTACTGGGTGAAAATTTAAAAAATTGAAAAACAACCACGCCTACTTACCATATAAAAAATGTATAATTTCACCTGATTCTTTTATGTATACATGTATATGCAGAGGAGTTAAATTGGATCAATAACAGAAGGATTTTTAAACTACCGGATAACTTCATACTGCATATTTCGGCAAAGATGTGAGTCTTCTAATCTTAATAAAATTAATTGCAACATTTCGTGCGCTTTTGGCGATTCCAAGGCGTTTTCACCGTAAGCGTCGTGAATTTGCTGAATTTGCCTTGGAACAACCTGACAACGATTTTTTTTATGAAAATCAACTTCCCCAATGAGACTCACTTTCATCTGAGTGGTGCGTTAAATAAACAAAACTGGCGATTCCGATGAATAGAAAATCCACAAATTATTCATGAACCACCATTACATTCACATCCTACAGAAAGTTGTGATTTAACACCATTAGACTACTTCTTGTGGGGAGCTATTCATCAAACGAAAAAAGTACTCTAAAATTGGGTTCATCGAATTCGTTCTTATGAAAGAAGCCGAGGAAATCATTTGAATGGCGTAATATTCCGAATTAATGTAAAAACATTCTTAACAATAGTGTGTTTTTTTAAGAAATCATATCACTTTTATTGAAATACCCTGTGATGGTTTGTGAGGTACCTTAATGAAGCTCTGAGCATATTTCTCTGTTAATAATATGTAGTAATCATAAAAATATATAAAACCGGGTTAATACTACCCCGATCTCCCATATACCTTATATAACATTTTCGAACTACTTTAGGAAATATTACGAGTATATCACATGTTATATATTAATGTATAAAATATATAAAAATGGCAATTCCTGATTACCCACACTCCCATATACAATACTACTTACAATGATTTGGATATTATAACTAATATTTTGCCGAATACGTCAGTCAGCGTATGATTTATATGTGGTATAAAAAAAACATTGTTATCCATTGTTTTGTTAAGCAATGAAGAGTATGAAATTTTCAGTTACAACCGAACTTATTCCTTCCTTAATTGTTAGTAATTACTATATTTTCTCGTTGCTTTGAGTGTTCCTAATTAATTTCTTTAAGAAGACTAGTCGGACCCGAACTTTCTACCCATAACTATTCTACTATGTGGCAACACTCATATAAGACCTTTCCTAGACTCTCTTATTCAGCTAAAATTCAGAACCAATATTATCATATGCATACTTATGTATCTTTTACTTTTTCTTTAACCATGTTATATGCAGCAAGGGACTAAACTGTACGCATATATTAAAACATAATGAAAATCATTTCCATTGAAAATCACTTCAATTTGGTATATTTTGTCTACTGTGAATGAAACTATCCATTCAAATTCCTCAAGTAACACTGGTTGTAACGCTCTCATACACGAAAATCAACCGATTAAAATACAAATATGAAAATTGATGGGGTAATAATTTGACATCACTTAATATCATATAGTTTGCAATCACATTTTCTGCAAATCTTTTTTGAATGCCATTGAATGTCCCTTATAAGGGTTATGATGACTTTGGCTATTAAACCAATATGCACTCACGATACAAAATATTTTCGTTGATTGAAATCAGTTTTTTAGGCAATTGAGAAGTAAAGTCCTCTCTCGGCGAACAAAAACCAAACTCTATAAGTCACTCATTATTACCGTCCTGCTATATGGTGCAGAAACAAGAACGTTTATAACGTCTGATGAGTCAACATTACGAGTTTTGAAGAGAAAGGTTTTGTGGTTCAGCTGATGGAATGATGAGCTGTACGAGATATATGACGGCATTGACATAGTTCAGCGAATTAAAACAGCGACTACACTGTCTAGGTCATGTCGTTCGTACGGACGAAAACACTCGAGCTCTGAAAGTACGCAGTACCCACCAGAGGTAGCAGGAGAAAACGAACACTCCGCTCCACTCCGTTCGAAAGACCAGGTGGAGAAGTACCTAGAATTTTCGATTGGCGCGTAATTATGTCTCTCGATTGAAAGCTTGGATTGCGATTTGGAAGTAAACTGCGGAGAATGGGAATATTATTTTGTTAGTGGCCGTCCACGGTAGCGTTTTTTAAATGCAATCGGAAACCACGAAAGTTCAAATAATTGAAAATACGGGAAGAAATTGTAAATTATGTGCAATAGCAGAACTGCTAGGCCGAGCAGAAATACCACTTATATGCAGATGGTTTTTCCATTAGTAAACTACTCTTACAAAAGACTCGTAATTTAAATGTTTTATTATATAAAAAAAGGAATACTCAGTTCTTTCGGTGGTGTCGTTATCAGCTAGTGGAAAAATTAACTGATTTAAAAGTACGTGACTTTCTAGTCTTTCACGTATGTTTTTTTTAGGCACAGACGACTGGAATCTCTACAAGGATATTTGATTTGATTTGTAGCTAAATATCACTAGAATTAAGCCATTCAGTAGCCAACCCAGCAAATGGTTCTTTAGAAATTTCCGGCAACACAAGTTTCAACATTTTCGATAGTGATATAATAATATGATAATAATGAGTAATCTTGTTCCTTTTAAGAGGCAGCTACTTTTTACACTGTGAGAAATAATTGGTGTATCTATATCACTTTTTTGTAAAATAATTATTAAATATATCTTCTTCTTCTTTATTGGCGTAGACACCGCTAACGCGATTATAGCCGAGTTAACAACAGCGCGCCAGTCGTTTCTACTTTCAGAGCTGGAGTGTTTTCGTCCATTCGGACAACATGACCTAGCCAGCCTGTGTCAATGTCGTCGTATATCTTATACAGCTCATCGTTCCATCGAATGCGTTATTCGCCGTGGCCAATACGCAAAGGACTAGAACGCAGAACTTTTCTCTCGAATATTCGCAACTTTGCACCATATAGCAGGACGCGAATTATGAGCGACTTATAAAGTTTGGTTTGTGTTCGTCGAGAGAGGACTTTACTTCTCAATTCTACTTACTCAGTCCGAAGTAGCACCTATTGGAAAGAGTTATTCTGCGTTGGATTTTTAGGCTAACATTGTTGGTGGTGCTTATGCTGGTTCCTAAATATACGAAACTATCTACAACTTCAAAATTATGACTGTCAACAGTGACTTGAGAGCCAAGTCGCGAGTTCGACGACTGTTTGTTTGATGACAGGAGGTATTTCGTCTTGCCCGCGTTCACTGCCAGACCCATTTCTTTTGCTTCCTTGTCCAGTCTGGAGAAAGCAGACCCGCCAGGGGATATTAAATACTGTACTCCATATCTTATATTACAGGCACAGCACACTAGACTAATAAAATTATTATTAAACGTCTGAAGACCAAATCATTAATAAAGAAACTATTTTTAAGTGAATAACATTGTAAAGTCCGGTTAAAATTCACTAATAATTTTGAACTTTTTACTGTTGACAACTTGATGAATGTCGTTTGGTTCGATGTATTTGTTGCAGGTTCACTCACTTTTAGCACGCAAGTGGATGTTTTCGTGAGAGTTAGATAGCATTAATGATATCATATTATGCGTGCGTTACATTAACATCCTCGAGGACTCATATCTCCCTCGTCTTGACATATGTATTTGGACTTGAGCTTTGGTGAGGCGATATATAAATGCAATAGGATTAAACTCATCGATTGGCCTCCACAGTCCTCAGACTTAAGCCTGATAGAGCATATTTGGGCTATTTTAAAACGAAAAATATTTCAAATGAAGAAGCCTCAAAGACCACCGATAAATGTATGTACATACTTATATATAGCTCCTCAGAACTCATTGCTTTGAAATAAATTACTTTAGGTTCATAAAGTAATTTTTTGATTTTGTTACAGTACTGTGGTTACTGTTTTACTTTGTTTTAGGGTATTTCCAAGGAAATTTCGTGACGGGATTGAATAGTTCAAAAAAAAAAAAAAAAAAAAAACCACCTTACTTTTACATATATAGGGTGGGCCATATAAAATTTTAAATTTCGAAGATAGGGCTTAAAAGATTGAGTGTAGCGTTTGCTGTATGACACGTAGCGCCGTCCTGTTGGAACCAAATGTTGTCCAAGTCTTCCTCTTCAATTTGCTTGAAGAAAAATTCGGTTAACATTGACATTGCGCGATATCGCTCACCATTGATGGTTACGGTTCCTTCTTCATTTTCGAAGAAAAATGGTCCGATGATTCCACCAGACCAAAATCCGCACCATACAGTGATTCGTGCTGGTTGCATTGGCTTCTAGACGATTACGTGCGGGTTTTCTGTGCCTCAAATGCGACAATTCTACTTGTTAACGTAACCATCGAGGTGAAAATGAGCCTCGTCCGAAAAGATGATTTTTCGGTAAAATTGACCTTGCTCGGTCGAACTGTAGAATAATGAATAGCAACCCATTTCGTAAATTTAAGATTCTTAAATATCTGTCATGGTAGTTGACTTTCCAATGTCGAAATATAGATAATTCAAATTTAAAATGTTAGATGGCCCACCCTATATATGTAAAATTAGGGTGGTTTTTTTTGAACTAATAATTTTTTTCAATCCCCTCACGAAATTTGCTTGGAAATACCCTAAAAAAATTCCCTGAAAATTATAGCCCATAATATTAACATTAAGAACGGACCAAGGCATATAAAAATTTTCTGTTGAAAATACACTGCAATCGTGATTTTTTATCTTTAAATTCCTACAGCTCAGAGGCATTTTGTGGCATCGCTTTGACTTTAGACGCGTATTTTTCAGAATCGTTCACTCTACAAAAGTGCCTAGTGCAACAAAGTCGCAACTCACACCGGCGAGGTAGTACGGCGCTCTAAACCCGATTTTTCCACGAATTTCGCGGTATTTTGTATATATCTCACAAATGACAAGAGCTATGGAAAAAATGTTCATGACAAATTTGTAGGAAATTTTATTTGCTATAAAAAAGGTCCGAGGTCCAAATCGCTATCATTAATACTTCTCGAGAGTTTTGTTAGGGTATTTCCAAGGAAATTTCGTGACGGGATTGTAAAATATTAATAGTTAAACAAAAAAAAAAAAAAAAACGCTCAATAAAAAAGATAAGCTCGCTTATGGATTTTTTTGAATTTATGGAAACCGTCTGGTCCTTTAATATAATTATAACACATTTTTAGCAAACAACGAATGGCTAGGGTACTGAGAGTAAAAAGGGTTTTATACGTAAATACTAGTGTGTCTGCATTAACCGTTAATATATACGTTCACTATTTGAGAAAGCTTTGCCACACAGCTTTGTTACATTGACCTATCTTTAATCAAGTTTTCCGATTTGTATGTTACTTCACTTGTTTTGATTTTTAACTACAAGCAGCTTTTATAAATTTTTCCACTCTCCCCGGCAATAAACGCGACTTACTTTCTCAACAGAAAACATATAACAACACTGATACACTTACATGGAAATTAGTGTTCCGGTTTGCTGCAAGAAATCCCATCCCAATGACGGTACTCTGGCCGCAACCGATTGCATTTGGAGCTCGAAATCGCGTTGCATCGTAAACTCACCGCGCAGAAAGTACTCATCCGTGTAGCGACGCAGAGCAGCGCTCGAGCAGGATTGTGGCAAACACAGACCGATATGAATGAGCGACTACATTTCACGAAAAATCACAAATACACATTTGACACAGATTTACATAAGCAAACAGTAAAAAAATGAACGAGTTTGCAGATTTTAATCACCTCATACGGAAGCCGCAAATCGATAAAGTGGGGCGTAGAGAAACGCATATACACCATGGTGAGACGCATGCGAAAAGGGCTGGTGACATTGAACGGATCAAAGGTGTAGGTACGTAAAAACTCCGACGAGGTCGCGACAACGTATGGCTTATTCAAATCGTTGCACTGCCACTGCGGGCCGAACCAGTGGTTATTGCCCCAACTGAAGGACTTCGGTGGCACGCCAAACGAATCGAGCACTTGCGGCGTGTCGATAAGAAACAAGAAATTAAGTTAAACATAAACAGATAATAATAATATGGTGGCAAAAATAATAAACACACTGATAAAGTGAGCGCTTTGAGCGACAGCAATGAACACACAGAGACCTTTTAAGCTCCAAAACTCTTTGGCCGCTACAGCCTTCAGCAGAGTTTCAAGTTCTCTGCCACAGCGCGTGCCGTTTTCACGAAGCGCGCCCAACTGCGCCACACCAACCAGGAAGTTGAGACGCGCCAGCGAAGCGACTGGTTCAGAGCGCGGCGCGATTGTGGCTTCGACGACAACGATTGCCAAATGCGCGACCACAATCACGGCTGCAATTGTCCGCATCTTGGTGTTTTCGTTGTAAAGCGCGGAAAGTGACTGCGGAGCCAAAGCGATAAAATGCTAAAATTAGCGAAGGCTGCCGGGCTTTAGCGGTTTGTCAGTTTGGCGCTTTTTCATGAACGTACGTTGACGTTGCAGTTTTCCTGCTGGAGCAACTAACACGGGAAATACAGTGATACGCTTGTTGCTAATAAGTAATCAACGCAGCTAACTTGAAGGGATTCGCACAAGCACTTTTCGCACTACGCGTACTCACTTAGGAGATCAACTGCAGCAACAACATATTTTGCTCCCTTTTTATTAATTATTTCTCATTTAAGTGTGTAAACGAATGAACATTTATTTGTATTTTTATGAGTTGCAACATCTGCTCATACGAACACATCTGCGTTGCTTTATAAAGGGTGTCTCAAAAATGTAATGAACTAAACAAACTAAATTTTAGGTAAATGACGCCAAGGGGGATGGTCATTTCCAGTCCCGGAACAGAGGTTGTGGGGTCACAATTGTTGGAAAATTGAAAGATGATAATGTGATGTCCCAATATTATCTTATAGAGACGGTATCACAGTTCAGTTGGCCTCAAGTCTAGTCAGTAGGTTCATAAAAAGAACATTGATAAACTCTCTCTTTACGTGTTATGCCTTCAGCCATCCAAGAGAGTTCGAAGTTACCTCTCTAATAAATTTATGATCGGCTCGTGATTCTATTTAAACACCCTTTATAAAATTGTATGAATATATACCTTAGCGTCACAATTATTGCAAAATTATAATGGTCAACAAGTGTCGATCATCAATTGATATTCGTATTTGACGGAGCCACAAACTGTGCAAACTAAATGGGTGCAATACTCGTACTTCGGTTAAGTGTCACTGTGCACGGTGGATTTATTTTAAAGTATAAAAGTAAATATTTTTTCTGAAGTGGGCTTTGAATTAAATAAGCGAGTGTTATCGCAATGTAATGAAAATTATAAAAAAACAAGAAAAATCGTTAACTTCGCTTGCACCGAAGCTAAATCCCCTTCACAGGTGCATTTCTGTTAGTAACTATGTGTTCAGTTTGTAGGGAAGCTATATGCTATAGTAACCCGTTCTGAACAAGTTTTTTAGAGATTCAATTTCGTGAATATATCTTGTCAAATGTGAAAGTTTTCCATACAAGAACTTTATTCCGATCGTTCAGTTTGTATGGCAGCTATATGTTATAGTGGTCCGATATTGGCCGTTCCGACAAATGAGCAGCTTCTTGAAGAGAAAATGACGTTTGCAAAATTTCAAAACGATATCTTAAAAACTGAGAAACTAGTTCTCTTATATATACAGACAGACAGACGGACAGACAGACGGGCATGGCTAAATCGACTCAGCTCGACATACTGATCATTTATATATATACTTTATAGGGTTTCCGACGATTCCTTCTGGGTGTTACAAACTTCATGACAAACTTAATATACCCTGTTCAGGGTATAAAAATAAATAAATTGGATCTGAATCCGGATCTGGCCTCAGAGCCATTCAAACCTCCAGAAAAATATTTAGCGAAAATCGAGCCACCAAGAATGAGGCCTATTTTGAAACAAAAGACAAATCTTCAAAACGGTATGAACAATTGAAGACCACTTTATTGCATTTTCTAAAAACTGATTTTCAAAGAAAATTTTATGATTTCTTATCTACTGCGATATCAAGGAAAAACGCTTCGCCAAAATTTTTTCCAACTTTTCATTTACATAAAGGTACAGCCTTTTATCAGTAATATAAGCTTAAGCTTATGAATACTAGGGCTTTCTTTATTTTGATAATAATAAAAACAAAGATGTCTAATCCTGTTTTACATAAAATTCGAAACTAAAACCCCTTTTTCTTTTCATACAATATTTATATTCCTTTGCTTCTTTTATTAAGTCTTATGTAAGAAATGCATACATACATATACTCATACATAACATGAACCACACGACCTTTTCCACTACTGAAACTAACTCCTTCCCATAAATTCTTAAAAAGTAAACAGACCACTAACTCAAACCTGTTTGGATGCAATTTTAAAGTCGATTACGGAGTCAATGTCACTCACGCACGTCTGTATGTTTATATGAACATATATTGCATATGACAATATGGTTGAACTCCGGCAGTTTTGGGGATATTCCAGTGGAGAAGCAAAATCAAAACATTGTCTGCTTCATTTGGCCTTACAATATCGTTTAATTTTACTATTTGCCTTGACTTTAATTTTAAGTACATTTATAAAAACATATATATAATACGAGTATATATACTTATATGTATATTTATGTACATCTGTTTGTATAAAAATGGGCTGCCCATATTTATTAAATAAGAAATTTATGAACATGAAAATGAGCAAAAGATGCAGTTGTCCTCCTCAATACTGTGCATCTTATTTTGAGTAATCACTTAATACATTGATAAAGATAAACTTAATCTTATGAACTTTTTGAATTATTCGTATGATTTTTGTTATACTCAACCCACAGTACTACCACATCTAAAGCACAAATAACTGACCAATCTGAAAAGGGCTCGGCTTTGCAAATATTTATGATGTCTTCTAAATAAAGGCAAAATCGCCTCTAAAGTGTTACAACCTTCGTCATTTGATGTTTCTGTGACATACATTCATACTTTATATAAATAACGTGAAATCCATTTTTCATCAGGTTAAATTCAAATGTAAGTACGTTAAATGAAATTATATAATCTAAATAATGTATTGAAATGCGTCATATTATTATAAAGAGTGCGATTTCAAAGAAATGCTATTTCATTACAAGTTATTAATCGTGTCTCCCTTGTGCTCCCTACTTAATTTAACATTGTGGACGGTATTCTTTTTGTAGAAGTATGGACCAAATATTCCCTCTGTCTATAGTGCTCAGTGTAACTTTTTAAGAATGTAACGACTTTTCAACAATGGATGGTGGATTATCATCACTTTAAATGTGACAATTTTGTTACTAACGTACCCATTTAACCAAAAGAAGCTTCATTGCTGACCAAAATTTTCTTCAGACTATCGGGTTCGACGGTCCTCTCGTTTGGTCGCTTTCACCGAATATGCACTCAAGTCAATCTTAATTAAGCACCATTCAATAACTTAGTGGCGCAATTTCTTTTAGATTGGAACATTTGGAGCAGGGGAAGATATCTCATCTCAACTGTCTGAAGACGAGGCAATGGTCTATCCTTTCATCCGTTTGACCAAGTTTCTTATGGAAAAAAGGACAAATGTCCTGTGACAACGCATATAATCAGGAATATTGTTTTCACCTGAACGAAAAATTCGTATCGCGAATTTCGTGTGAAATGTTCTTATTGCGATAATATTATTGTGAACTTCGGCAAGCTGTCGCATATTGTTTTGTTTTGATTTAGTGGCATTTAAAAAACTTTGTAAACTTATTTATTTCAGAAGATTATATTCACTAAGCTGACTTAAAGGTTATTTGTATCAGAGGTAGAAGGTACTAACAAAACGTTTTCCGTTGTATACTATCAATTAGATTAAATATAAGATTTATTTAATGTTGACAAATACCAAAACCCACAATGCGGTCAATACTCGCCTCTATTTGAGTACTCCGTATGTGTACATATTATATGTTGAATAGTAATTAAATCGTTACTTGCAAAATGTACCGGAGACTATTACGCTCAGTAGACAACTATTTGCTTGTTTATTTGAATATCTGTGGATGTGTACATTTATACAAGTATCTACAGACGTAGACGTGTATGTTTGATTTTTGAAGCTTGAAGAGATCAATTGATCGATTCGTCGTCCAACAGGTCATCAACACGACAGTGACTAAATTATAAATAATTGCACGCACAGTTTTCTTCATCACTTGCAGAGTTCATATTCAAATCGACATTGTACTAAAAATGATCAATTTCGATTGCTCATAACATTGGTTCAGAATTTATTACGGAAACAGCGATTAAAGAAGGATTGCATTGTTTATTGAGCGCTTCTTGTTAGCTTGTAAACCTATCATGATTTGTTGAAACGGCTAATGTCAACAGACCGATATCGTCAGCATAGTCTAGATCTTCTAAGCGGCCATTCCCATCCCAAAAATATCTCTTTTTACCCCACAGTCTTGCCGTATTACAAGGACAAACAGTAATAAAATAAGAGCGGTGATAAAATACATTTTTATCTTACTTCGGTTTCGACGAGGAGTAATAACTCCTTCATTAAACTTAGATGGTATTTTTTCGAAATTCCAAACGTTTTTCGGCAAGGGTAGCAAAGGTTAGCTTTAAGTAATTCCAGATTGATGTTGTCCGGTACGAGAGCTTTGCTGTTTTTTTAGCAATTTATTCCGGTTGAAGCGTGCAGCCGGCTTACCGCGTGGTAAAGAATTCGGGTGCGATGTGTTTCAGCTTGTACTTTGCTTGCTATGTTATCAGTTCAACTTCTTTTATCAGCTCTACCATTTTTATTCATTTGCCTGTCGATATTGGTGTACCCTTGTGGCAGCTCTGTGATTGTTAATTTGTATTTGTTTACATAGGCTGCTATATATATTTCTGGCCTAGGCAACACTAGGTGTTGCCAGGTGCAATCTGACATTTCCATTGGAAAGTTTGACATTTTTTAGCATAACATCACTCAGAACGTTTTGTCATTTAATCGTGAATTGTTTTATTTACAGGGAATTAAAAAATTCATCTCGTCCAAAAAATGGAATTATCTCGTGAACATTTTCGTGCAATCATTTTTCAGAACTTTCGACGTGGATTATCACGACAAGAGTGCATCGATGAACTAAAATCTTTGTATGGCTATGAAGCACCATGAAGCACCTATGAAAAACTGGTACTACGAATTCAATCGTGGCCGACGCTCGCTCAAAGACGAATTTCGTGAAGGTCGTCCAAAAACAGCCGTTGTGCCAGAAAACATCGATGCCGTACGTGAACTGATAATGCAAGACCGTCATGTGACATACCTTCAGATAGAGGCATGCCTATGCATTTCTCCCACCAGCATACATTCGATATTGCATGAACACCTGGCCGTAAAAAAGGTTTATTCTAGTTGGATCCCGCACAATTTGACAATCGCTCAAAAAAAGGCTCGAGTGGATTGGTGTAAAGAAATGCTGAAAAAATACGATCGCGGTGCTCCAAAAGACGTTTATAAGATCGCCATAGGTGAAGAATCACGAATATATGCGTATAAGCCCGAAACAAAACAGCAATCGACCGTCTGGGACTTCCAAGACGAGCCAAATCCAACGAAAGTTGTTCGTGGAAGAAGCACTTCGAAGCAAATGGTCGTCTGTTTCTTCGGTAAAACTGGTCATGTAGCGACTGTTCCGCTTGAGCAACGTAGGACGGTCAATTCTAAGTGGTACACCACCATGACAATGCGAGCTCTCACACATCGGCTCAAACCAGCGCCTTTTTGATCGGCCAAAACGTCGAATTGATGGGTCATCCGCCGTACAGCCCTGATTTGGCACCCAATAACTTCTTTTTATTTCCACACATCATGACAATAATGCGTGGTCAACGATCTTCGCCGTCATAAGATGCTGTTGAAGCATTCAAAAACCATGTTTTGGAGGTGTATCAATCGGAGTGGAAAAATTGCTTCGAAAATTGGTTTGAGCGCATGCGAAAGTATATAAATCGTGATGGAGAATATTTTGAAAAACAATAAAACCAATTTCGTTGATAAATATTCCTATTTTCATTATTAGGCCAGAAATCCGCCGAAGATCCGGTACTCATTTTTTGTGCGCCTCCGCTGCATTAAGAAAAACTTTCCAATTACAAGAGTCCTGGTGTAAGAATAGTTTCCAGGGATTCCGTAAATCTATTAAAAGTTTCTACGTGTTTTAGTTTTTCAACATCACGATTTTTGGGTAGTTGACTTGGAGAGGAGAAATCCCACACAACCACCAGCTTTTACCCTATAAGTTTTAGTTAATTTTATAATCTGACATGTGACATTTGAATAAGATTGCGCATTCTCGACTCATAAACCCTTTCATATAATAAGAGTAGAAGCAAAAACATAAGATAAATTGACTTCTGAAATGATGCTTTCCATTTTGAGGAAAAAGTAAACAATACGGTGATAACGATGGTAGAAGTTTTTAAAGGTCTCGAAATCAGAATTTTACTAAAATTTTGGCTTCTCTTTCCATTATCACAATAGCAACAATCAAATTATATTTTTTTTCGACCTTGCTTTGACCGATGACATATGTAAGTGACCTTCGTAATCATGTTCCACATTTTTCCGAAAACAACTTATACAGTTGATTGCTGAGGAAACCAAACTATAACTATAATTAAGACTTTATCTGCAACAATTGGCGCGCACTGTTTATTTGGGTATAAGTATGATGTATCTCTGGTAAAACATCCAAATTTAGCAGATCACTGGTGATAAGACTCTTTTTCTCTAAATGTTCAAAATCCTTGAACTGATGTGGAAATTTGCCCCCGTTAAACTTTGTATTTACTATTGTTGGTAAAATAACCAAATCCAGAGTAAAAAAATATATTGTATGAGAAAATATAATTAATAGAATATTGGTAATCATTTTACACATATCATCGAAACGAAATACAGTGTAATGATTATATTTAGGCTTAGCAATTTTAATATAAAATAATAATACAACTAGAAAAGAGTTATCAATCTGACTCTTGAAAATGTTTCAAAATTGTTTAAAACAAAAAAGTCCTTTCCCACTGAGACCATCGCAACCAATACCAATTTTTGTACATTCATTTCTAACTTAGTCATAAACCTCTTTAGGCCCAACCGTTTTCTGATTTTGAGCGTCAGCTATACAAATCTTTTTAGAGTGCCAAGAAATAAATGTAGGGAATGAGAGGAGAGTGCAAAAATTCATATAGAATGGCTAGTTAAAACTAAAAATTAATTAAACTTGTCCGATAACATCAAAGTACAGAACAAAGCAAGATTACATAATCTAATACTGATACTATTTAATCTTAAACCCTTCAGTGTGTTAAACACCCCTGTATGCTATGCAGAGTAGTTACATTTCTAGACTTACGCCTTTGTTATTATGAAGCAAACGTAGTATTATTTTTGATCCACAGATTATACACACTTCACAAATACATACTTATACATAAATACTAGTTTATAGATAAAAATTGTCTCGCTCCGTCCTCACTATGTTCCGTTTCTACAAGAAACTCTGTAGCGACCGTAATAATTTGAATTTCGATTTGCAAATTTTAGAAAATGTTTATTACAGTGTCTACTATCCGACAATGCAACAAAGTAATCGATTTTTCGAAAATTTCATTTCTTTAATAATATTATTCTGACAAAACATATCAAACATTTATTTCCTGCACTCCATTCTCCTAGTATACACGTGCAGTATGTGATTTATACATTTTGAAAACATAGACACATACAAATACGAGTAAGTATAAGAATTTACAGCTATTATCAAAATAATAGGAGTGCAAATCAACTTCACTGATAATGCAGAAAAAAAATAATGTAAACGTGACCTAAATGATTCGAATTTATTTTTTTATCTTACATAGTCAGTAAGAAAAAAATATAAACAAAGAAGTAAGGAAGAGCTAAGTTCGGGTGCAACCGAACATTTCAAACTCTTGCAACTTGCAAGAATCAAAGCCAAGGAAATACTTGAAGGTGTAAAACCAATCTTCTTCTTCTTTACTGGCGTAGGCACCGCTTACGCGATTAAAGCCAACAGCGCGCCACTCGTTTCTTCTCTTCGCTACGTGGCGCCAATTGGATATTACAAGCGAAGCCAGGTCCTTCTCCACTTGGTCCTTCCAACGGAGTGGAGGTCTTCCTCTTCCTCTGCTTCCCGCGGCGGGTACTGCGTCGAATACTTTCAGAGCTGGAGTGTTTTCATCCATCCGGACAACATGACCTAGCCAGCGTAGCCGCTGTCTTTTAATTCGCTGAACTATGTCAATGTCGTCGTATATCTCGTACAGCTCACCGTTCCATCGAATGCGATATTCGCCGTGGCCAATGCGCAAAGGACCATAAATCTTTTGCAGAACCTTTCTCTCGAAAACTCCTAAGTTCGACTCATCGGTTGTTGTCATCGTCCAAGCCTCTGCACCGTATAGCAGGACGGGAATTATGAGCGACTTATAGAGTTTGGTTTTTGTTCGTCGAGAGAGGACTTTACTTTTCAATTGCCTACTCAGTCCGAAGTAGCACCTGTTGGCAAGAGTAATCCTGCGTTGGATTTCCAGGCTGACATTGTCGGTGGTGTTTACGCTGGTTCCAAGATAGACGAAATTATCTACAACTTCAAAGTTATGACTGTCAACAGTGACGTGGGAGCCAAGTCGCGAGTGCGACGACTGTTTGTTTGATGACAGGAGATATTTCGTCTTGCCCTCGTTCACTGCCAGACCCATTTGTGTTGCTTCCTTGTTAAGTCTGGAGAAAGCAGAACTAACGGCGCGGGTGTTGAAGCCGATGATATCAATATCATCGGCACACGCTAGTAGCTGTACACTCTTATAAAATATTGTACCTGCTCGATTCAGTTCTGCAGCTCAAATAATTTTCTCTAGCAGCAGATTGAAAAAGTCGCACGATAGGTAGTCGCCTTGTCTGAAACTTCGTTTGGTATCGAACGGCTCGGAGAGGTCCTTCCCGATCCTGACGGAGCTTTGAGTGTTGCTTAGCGTCAGTTTACAGAGCCGTATTAGTTTTGCGGGGATACCAAATTCAGACATCGCGGCATAGAGGCAGCTCCTTTTCGTGCTGTCGAAAGCAGCTTTGAAATCGACGAAGAGGTGGTGTGTATCGATTCTCCTTTCACGGGTCTTTTTCAAGATTTGGCGCATCGTGAATATCTGGTCGGTTTTTGATTTGCCAGGTCTAAAGCCGCACTGATAAGGTCCAATCAGTTTGTTGACGGTGGGCTTCAATCTTTCACACAATACGCTCGACAGAACCTTATATGCGATGTTGAGGAGGCTAATCCCACGGTAGTTGGCGCAGATTGTAAGGTCTCCTTTTTTATGGATTGGGCATAGCACACTTAAATTCCAATCGTTGGGCATACTTTCGTCCGACCATATTTTACAAAGAAGCTGATGCATGCTTCTTATCAGTTCTTCGCCGGCGTGTTTGAATAGCTCGGCCGGCAATCCGTCGGCCCCTGCCGCTTTGTTGTTCTTCAGGCGGGCAATTGCTATTCGAACCTCTTCATGGTCGGGCATTGGAACGTCTGCTCCAGCGTCATCGATTGGGGAATCGGGTTCGCCTTCTCTTGGCGTTGTACGTTCACTGCCATTCAGCAGGCTGGAGAAATGTTCCCTCCATAATTTAAGTATGCTTTGGGCATCGGTGACTAGATCACCTTTGGGGATTCTACAAGAGTATGCTCCGGTCTTGAAACCTTCTGTAAGTCGCCGCATCTTTTCGTAGAATTTTCGAGCATTACCCCTGTCGGCCAGCTTATCAAGCTCTCCGTACTCACGCATTTCGGCCTCTTTCTTTTTCTGTCTACAAATGCGTCTTGCTTCCCTTCAACTCTCGGTATCTATCCCGGATATTGGAAAATCCTGATATTAGTTATATAGGGGCTAGGCCAAGTTTTCGCTCTAACTCATCTATTTTAAGCACAAAGATAAATTAAAACATGCAGTCTAATTTTCATTGAGATAATTCTCTTATTGGTCGATGTATGCATTACAAAATCACCCGAAAGTTCGAAAATGATTATATTATTATATGGCCAATGGATATATTGGTCCGATTCAACCCTTCTTTGACATACATACATACCATTATAAGAGAAGAATTATCCCTTAATTTTATTTATATATATCACACATTGACATATTCGGTACCCAGGGGCTTGAACAGTTTTTATCGGATTTAAACAATTTTTGGCAAAGTTTAATCCCATATATTAATTGGCTCTAGTTTTCCGTACTGGAAACTGTACGAATCAAATGGAATTTAAAACTGTGCTATATGGGAAGTAGGCGTGGTTGTTGTCCAATTTCACCTATTTTCACACTATGATGTCGAAATACAAAAGGAATTCCACGTAGCAAATTGGTCGGGTCCCAAGATATGGGATTTCATCAAAAAGTGAGCGGAGCCACGTACACCGTCCTATTTTCAAACCAGCTCCAATAAAGCTCTCTTATAGAATTTAATGCTTCTGGCGTATTTAGTTATTAATTTATCAAGCTTTTATTAGTTTTTGACAGAACCGTTATATGGGGAGTGAGCTAACAATAGGAATCCTTATAATATTAGTGCGTGCTGGGCCACGCCCACTTTTCCAAAATTTTTCGCCCACAAGTGCCCCTTGCTACTGCGATCCTCTGTACCAAATTACAGTTTTATATCTTAATTGAGTGCTTAGTTTTGGCACTTTATGTGTTTTCGGTTAATGGGGATATGCAGGCATGCCAGCGGCCCGTTTACATCCTTATACAGTCTCGAATTTTTTTTTTGTTCCTAGGAACCCACATCCTAAGTTTTCTACTCGACATAAGAGAACTGTGAGAAGGCATTTCAAGCTCCTTACCATTCGTTTTCGTAAAGGTCGTAAGAACAACCGATACAATGAGGACTGTCGTGCCGCAGTGGAGAGAAAGCGAACAAGCTACTTCGCTATGTTGCGATCGATCACAATATGAACAGGGATACATTTCTCTAGCTGAATGGCAGTGAAAGTGTAACATCTGAAGATCGCGCAGCCGATTTGTTAGTCAATAACGTTGGAATAAATGTTCAATTGCTCGCCTATGATGTGGTTCAAATAGCTGTTAAATTATTATTCTTTAATCGTATTTTTACCTTGCATACTTGCACGATTGCTTAGTTCATCTTTTATTTTTAAGCTTGAAAAGCGACATATTTGGCAAACCTATGCTTTCACACTGCTCTTACTTTTCATTTGTATTTTATAGTTCCTACCTTCCCACTCCTGTTGATTTTAGGTATACACATTCTGATAAAAAAATATTCGGAAAATGTATTTCCCCAGGTAAATGATATTTCAAAGGAAGTATTTTGCTAAGTTGGTAGGACTGCCCTTAATTACTATGACGAATATGAACGCGATCTGTCAACCAGTTTGGTTATAGCAGCTCCTTAAGTCGGGTGATGCGATTTTTACAATGGATAAAATATCGTTTTATCGATTTATCTCAAATTTTGTATTTGGAACAAATTTCGTGTGCGGAATTGTACGCAATCAACAGATCAACCGAATACAGTAGTGATTTGGCGACGTGTGATTTTTTCTTGTTCCCCAAATAGAACTTCTCAGTCGATCGAAGAGATAACACAAAATTCGCTGAAGACCATCTCAAAAAGTGCTTATGCAAAGTGTTTGCGGACCGGAAAAATAGTTGGAATAAGTGTATTATATCTGGTGGGAATTACGTTGAAGGCGACAAAATAAATATTGATGAATAATTAAATATTTTGTGTTTTATTTACAATTTCCGGGCAGCTTTTTGTCACCATGTATATGTAGAGTGTTTTGTTTTAACAAAATTTAAAGCAACTAATTGCAGAAGTCGGCATATTTCAACTAGCCTCTTCTTCTAACAACTAGGGTAAAATTAGGCAATATGGCAATATTTCCAGGCATTCATATTCACAATCTTATTCAAGATGTTTTCGATAATGGTGCGATTTAGTTTTATACTCCTAGAATAATGTTTGCTTCTGTTCTCATGCATTCGTTATGTTTTAACAATAAGTACTCATTTCGAGTTATCCACTTGCCGTAAAGTATCACTTTAGACCTGGCTTCTACATATTACTAAGGGTGATTTTTTAAGAGCTTGATAACTTTTTTTAAAAAAAAAACGCATAAAATTTGCAAAATCTCATCGGTTCTTTATTTGAAACGTTAGATTGGTTCATGACATTTACTTTTTGAAGATAATTTCATTTAAATGTTGACCGCGGCTGCGTCTTAGGTGGTCCATTCGGAAAGTCCAATTTTGGGCAACTTTTTCGAGCATTTCGGCCGGAATAGCCCGAATTTCTTCGGAAATGTTGTCTTCCAAAGCTGGAATAGTTGCTGGCTTATTTCTGTAGACTTTAGACTTGACGTAGCCCCAAAAAAAAATAGTCTAAAGGCGTTAAATCGCATGATCTTGGTGGCCAACTTACGGGTCCATTTCTTGAGATGAATTGTTGTCCGAAGTTTTCCCTCAAAATGGCAATAGAATCGCGAGCTGTGTGGCATGTAGCGCCATCTTGTTGAAACCACATGTCAACCAAGTTCAGTTCTTCCATTTTTGGCAACAAAAAGTTTGTTAGCATCGAACGATAGCGATCGCCATTCACCGTAACGTTGCGTCCAACAGCATCTTTGAAAAAATACGGTCCAATGATTCCACCAGCGTACAAACCACACCAAACAGTGCATTTTTCGGGATGCATGGGCAGTTCTTGAACGGCTTCTGGTTGCTCTTCACCCCAAATGCGGCAATTTTGCTTATTTACGTAGCCATTCAACCAGAAATGAGCCTCATCGCTGAACAAAATTTGTCGATAAAAAACATTTCGAACCGAACACTGATTTTGGTAATAAAATTCAATGATTTGCAAGCGTTGCTCGTTAGTAAGTCTATTCATGATGAAATGTCAAAGCATACTGAGCATCTTTCTCTTTGACACCATGTCTGAAATCCCACGTAATCTGTCAAATACTAATGCATGAAAATCCTAACCTCAAAAAAATCACCCGTTACAACAAAGTTTTTATATGTTTAATATATAAAGGAATGATAGACATTAGCACATTAATTGCTAGTGCTGTGAGATATTTAAATAAATTTGTGATGCCAGAGTATATGGTCCAGTCAAATGGCACAATACCTTGGCGTTCGTGTTATTTAACATTATTCCAAAACATTCGGACAATGTAAAGGAGCTGCTCCTTATCTAAAAACTAGAGTTTTAAAACCGATCCATTATTAAGATCATTCTCAATAATTAAATTAAGATTATATATAATATTAAGGGTTCTATGACACATTCATTTGTTGACTTTGGAGATAAGTAGATTTGTCAAAGTGTTTACAAATTACTAAGAAGCTTATCGTTACAACATTTTTAACACGTTTTCTGCTTGAAGAAGTACTTGGTTAGATCGCAAACACAATTCAAAACAAGACGAGGCAACAGAGAGAGAAATCCAAGTAATAATTACCTCATTTACAAGTGCCATTACCTATAAGTACCGAAATAAAATGACCATTCTATGAACTTGTAAACAACCTCAAAAGTTCTTACCAATTCAAAATTAGCACGACCAGAATGATGTACCATACAGTTAGCAACTAATTAAACGAACTTTACAATTTTTGTGTGAAAATATTAAGTAAGCACTCGTTTAATACTTGACTGGCTACTTATAATTAGACATGTAAACAAGTATAAGCCATGCAAATAAAAGATAATACGCATTAAAAGTCCTTTCTTTCCAAGACATGATTACCGTTTCCACTCATTAAGTATCACTAAATATTAAGGTAATCCAAAAGTGACTTAAAACGGAATACCACGGATTAGGTCAATCCAGCAGTCCACGTTTCCCCGCATTTTACTCGTTATGACTTTTGACGAATTCCAGCAGTGATTTAGCAGTGACCAGAAGAAATACTTTTTAAGGATTTCATATTTGCTGATATGAATAGTCCTACGATTTAGTTTATCAATGAAATCCTTTTTCTCATTTCCACTTCTCGATTTGTCTCCAAATTCTTTGCATTTTCGTGCAAACAGTATTTATGCTTATTTTATTTTAAGTTTCCTTAGAAACATAATTTAAAAAAATTTGGGTAATTTTCTAACCTTCCTAATGTAATTGCAATAG
Source organism: Bactrocera correcta (assembly GCA_027475135.1). Classification (NCBI taxonomy): domain Eukaryota; kingdom Metazoa; phylum Arthropoda; class Insecta; order Diptera; family Tephritidae; genus Bactrocera; species Bactrocera correcta. Next base: position 60,304,566 of record CM050325.1, on the reverse strand, counting down.
AGCACTCCATTGCAATGGTGAAGATTAAATTAAAATAAACTCAAAAGCGACGCAACACTCAACTACTAAACACTTCAAAATTTAGTGTGGCAGACAGCGTGCAAATATTACGGCTATAAGTATGGATACACCGTTATATCAGTCGGAAATATTGGCTGAAGTAATCGTGCGATCGGTTTGTTTGCTGCCTTTAATTTACTTTCGTTCGCAAGTTTTTATAGTGACAGTTTTCAATTTCACTACAAGCGCGGTACACGTTGTTTTTTGTTGGCATCACAGGACTAAAATTCAAATAAAATGGGCGTAGAATCCTTACAACAGCCGACATATGTTCTCGAGCCACAGCCGATTCGATGGACAAGAAGGTTTGTTTTAAATTGAATACTTGTGTATATTCGAGCAACGACACGTTGATCGCCGATCCTCCCAAAAGTGACATCAACAGCAGTTAATTATTTGACTGAATGAACTGCAGGGCAGAAATTAACAGATTTGTTATTTAAAAAAAAAAGTCTCATCTATCTTAACCTGAAGCATAATTAAGAGCAATCTTACAACAAATAATCTGTGAATTTTGTGAGTGTATCAGAACAAGTTTATCAAGATAAGTGCTGTTATCGTATTAACTAAAAAAAAGTATCGTACTAAGTATAACTTGAGGAATCTGACTGTGCTAATGATTTTCGCTGTAGAGGAGCTATAGGGAAGGCATGGGGACCCTCCCTAAAAGTTGCGTTTTGGCTCTATGAAACCATAGTCAAGCCAATAATGTTCTATGGTGTATTCGTTCAGTGGACGGCGCTCGAAAGGGCTAAACTCATTAAGAACATTGAAAGTGTAAAAAACGGCTCTTTTCGACATCTGCGGTGCACTGCTGAATGCACCAACAATGCCACTCAATGCCATTCTACACATAGCACCGGTGGATATTGTCGGCATTTGCATTATTGTGAGCTCTAAAGATCAGATAAACTGAGTATGTGAAGGGGTTTAAACACGGTCACGCTAAAATTTTTACCTCTTTTAATTGCATCTCTGAGGATGTCAAGGACGGTCTAATCTTATTATACACATACATATGTATAGCATGAAGTTACTTCATTTTAAGACTCTGCATAGCCTATGAACTAGCAAGAAAGGTCATCATTACTCCGCTCACATCGGAGTTAGAAAAAGTTGGATTCTGCTTGGTGAAAGTTGTATGAAGGAGGTGCGATGAAAACGTTCAGTCACTTTTTAATCCAATGCCCAGCTTTGCATGACTGAATGGTAAACAGCTCGGCAATTATACCATTGGCGAACCAAGATAGATAGCCTAAACTGACATTAGCCGCCTCAATAGCTTATGATCGGCTCAAGGAGCTTCGTCGACTTATGATCACTTTTATAACATATGAGTTCCAGATACCACAAGCTACGAGTATAAGCTGAACAAAGAGTTCCCTGTTGGGAACGACCATTTAACGTAACCATATATGTATATGTATATTTATTTAATTATATTCCAATTTGATTTAAGTTGTCTTTAAGTAGTACGATTCAAATAGTTCAGTAGAAAAAGACATTAAAGCTAAGTTTCTTTTCCCGTAGAAATGATTGATGATAATTACTCCTTATTTTTCAGTTGCTTGAAAAAATTGAATATAGATGTCAGTACCTTTGATTACATATGCCAGTTTCTCGGCGAGTTAATCGGCACCGCAATGCTGGTATTTCTCGGCTGTATGGGATGTTCCTATAATGACAGCTTCGAACACAGCGTGTTTCAGTCGGCATTTACGGTCGGCTTAGTAGTAATGGTGATCGTACATTGTTTCGGTTGCGTTTGTGGAGCACATTTGAATCCCGCCATCACCTTGGCCGTTTACATTTACGATATGATCTCATTAACAATGGCGGGCGTTTATTTTTTGGGACAACTGCTTGGCGGCTTTCTCGGTTACGCTCTAATGATGGCATTAATACCAGAGAGTGCCGTGAAGTTGGGCGGCGCCGCACATGGTGTCTGCGTTGCCACACCACATCCACAAATTACCACAATGCAAGGATTCTGGATTGAGTTCGTTCTCACTGCAATGCTGATAATCACCACCTGTAGTGCGGCCGATTCACGAAACATTACATTTCAAGACTCATTGCCGATCCGCTTCGGCTTAACCGTTACCTGCCTTAGTCTCGCGGGGGTAAGGTCTAACTTAGGCAAGCACACGAACATAAAATATCTTAATACAAATACTAATTTTAGGGTCAATACACTGGTGCCATGCTGAACCCTGTCAAAGCTGTTGCCTCAGCTGTCTGGAATTCCGATTACCAGGACCATTGGATTTACTGGGCAGCGCCAATGCTCAGTGCAGCGGTGAGCGCCACCTTTTACAAAGTGATTTTCAAGCGGGATATGGTGGAGCGGGAGCTGAACGAAAAGAGATGACTAGGCGTATAAACATATAAAATTACCATCCGATTAAACGTATCTCTCGAAAAAGTTAAAGTGTGCTATAAATGTTCAAATATTGGTGGCTAAATAAATTTCGGAGCGTACCGACATGCACACTACCATAGATACATACAAACCAGCTTATGCGCATGTCATTCAAGCAACGCCTTCAAACAGAAGGAATTTCATTCTCACGTCAAATAGCAATCATATGTCAAATGTATATATTTTTTATCTCATCAATCAATTTGCTTCATAAATTCTATATTCTTTTATTGTCCATTTTCTCGATGTAATAAAAACATATACGATAAGTGTTGTGTATAAACTGATTTTGTACAAAGTTAATTCCTCGTCCATCTTTTGTGGCAAATGAAGTTCAACAAGCTTTTCTTCGTACAAATTTTCGGTGAATTCTGTGCCGCTTCGATGTGGATGCAGTTACATTGTTATGGCATTGATCCGTTAGTTGCCGAAGGTGGCGTAATGTCGTATGGTCTCTGTGACGGCTGCGCACTGATGATAATCATACAGACATTCGGTTGTGTATCTGGCGCATACATGAATCCCTGTTTAACAGTTGCCGGCGTCATTATGGGAAAGCTGAAGTGGGATTTGGCCATATTTTATGTGATTGTGCAATACTTGGGTACAATGCTCGGTTTGATACTGGCTTATTACACAACACCGGCGATGACGAGATCAGAACTCTATTGTGTAACTGATTTGTCACCACAGACTTCTATACTTGGCGGTTGTCTTTTGGAATTCCTCATGACTTCAGCATGGGTGTTGGCCCAGTGCTCTGCCTGGGATAAACGCACTCAAGGCATTCAAGAATCCATATCTTTACGTATGGGCGCTGTAATGATGTCACTGGTACTTTGCGCGGTGAGTAGAGTGCGGTTGTGAGAAAACTCTCAACTACTCAATTATTTGCGGAGATAATATTTACATATATAAATAAGTCATTAGAGGTAAGTGGGATTTTCTGGAGGTGATCCTTCCCTAATATGTTCGGTATAGCGTCAAATATTTGACAAATTAAGGATTTTATAAGTTTCAGGTCATCGCGATATTTCTAATGGATTAGTTTTCCTTGTCTTAAATATATTGGGGTAATACAAGTATACATACAGTAAAGAAGAAGAATACATAAGTAAAAAATGTTATAGTTTAAGATTTATTCTTTTGGTTCACGATTAGGTTTGTGGACTTTAGTTTATGCTTACTATATGGCGCCAATTGAAGATTCCAAGCGAGGCCAGGTCCTTCTCCACCTGGTCCTTCCAACAGAGTGAAAATTTTCTTCTTTCTCTGCTTCAGCCGGCGGGTACTGCGTCGAATACTTTCAGAGCTGGAGTATTTTCGTTCATTCGGACGACATGACCTAGCCATCGTAGCCGCTGCCTTTAAATTCGATGAACTATGTCAATGTGGTCGTAAAATCGTTCCATCGAATGCGATATTCGCCGTGGCAACGCACAAAGGGCCATATATCTTTTGCAGAACTTTTCTCTCGAAAACTCGCAACATCCTCTGCACCATATAGCAGGACGGGAATAATGAGTGACTTATCGAGTTTTGATTTGTTCCTTTCCTCTTTTTCGTGCTGTGAAAGGCAGCTTTGAAATCGACGAAGAGCTGGTGAGTGTCGATTCTGTTTTCATGGGTATTTGCCAGGTCTAAAGCCACACTGATAAGGTCCAATCAGTTTGTTGACGTTGGGCTTTAATCTTTCACACAGTACGCTTATAGAACCTAATATGCGATGTTGAGGAGGCTTATCCCACGGTAGATGGCGCAGATTCTGGGGTCTCCCTTTTTGTGGATTGGGCAGAGCACACTTAAATTCCAATCGTTGGACATGCTTTTGTCCGACCATATTTTACAAAGAAGCTGATGCATGCTCCTTATCAGTCCTTCGCCGCTTTGTTGTTCTTCAGACGGGTAACTGCTTTTCGAACTTATTCATGGTCGGGCAATGGAACGTCTGCTCCACAGTCATCGATCTGGGAATTGGGTTCGCCTTCTCCTGGCGTTATGCTTTCACTGCCATTTAGCAGGTTGGAGAAGTGTTCCCTCCATAATTTTAGTATGCTCTGAGCATCTCACTAGTTCATCTCCTTGGGTTCGTCGCCATATCTTTTCGTATAATTTTCGAGCATTACCGAGACACCCAGGTAGCTGATACCATATATTATCTGATGCAAACGGTATTGTTGTGACAGCTTTACATAAGTGTGGAAAACGAGCGAATTTATGAGCTTCTGAAAAAATTTAATATCTCGAGAATTTTCGTTTACCGCACTATTAATAACATTTCCTAAACACGCCTACAGTTAATAGCTGAAGGAAAAGTGGTCGGCCGGGCGTGGTTCGAACCAATTCAGGCTTAAAAACTGTTCGCAAGAACATTCGTAGAAATCCTCTTAACACACGTTAACAGAAAATGATGGCAAGGGAAAAGGGAATCGACGTCAAGACTTATTCGAGATGATCTCCATATAACGAGCCAACTGGTTGTCTTCTGACAACGCCTTTGAAGTATATTAGGCTGAAAGGTGTAAGTGACCAAGTTTCCAAAGTAGTTAAGCTCTCTTACGTGGAAAACTGTGACTTAAAAGCAATATTCCTGGTTACACAGCTGGAGATGATTGGCGTCTGTAAGTCTGGAGTTGAATCCAGCTTGTGGTCAGAGTTGGAGAACATAGTCTGTCGAAACGATCTGAACTTGTAACTAAAGTGTTGGCAGAACTAAGTAAATAATGACAGGTTAGTTATTTTTTTTATAACGACGAGACCGACTTTAATTATCTCGGATTTCTTCAATTCTTGAAGATTCACTTAAAAATAAACCTGAATTTTATGCAAATAAAATAGAAAATATTTGAATCGAAATATTAGAAAAAATTGTGCGAACTTCCAAAACGGATAAGATTTTTGAAAAGTATTTTCAGAAATTATGAAAATTCCAAAGAACTTACTTACGTATTTACTTAGACGAGTACTATAAGTCATATAATCAAGTTGTTTCATGAGTACTTTTTGCCTCATGCCCGAGACATTCATAACGGGTATTTTTTTAGACGAGTGGTCAAGATGGTTTCTAAGTGGGACGAAGTCACTGAGACAATACTTCTCTATTTGATGTCAGTCACTGGTGGTTGAGCGATGAACGAATAATGAGATTGCTAATATGTAAACAAAATTATCGTGTTTGGAGTGATGATAATCCACAAGCCATTGTTGGATTTCCGTTACAACCTCAAAAAGTTACTGTTTGCTGAGCACTATGGGCAGAAGGAAGCATTGATCCGAATTTCTTCAAAAATGAAGCGACCATTTTACTATTACTATTTTGAGTCAATGTGATAATGGGGTATTTTAAATTGAATGTCGGGGCAATAGGCGTAGTTCTAATCTCAATTCGCTCAATTATCCAACACATTTATCAAAATAAAATTATTACAAACTTATAGTTAGAAACACTAAAAAAGAACTATTCTTTTTCAACAGGGTTACATGACCGGTTTAAGCATGAACTCAGCAAAGAGCTTAGCTGGTGCGCTCTTCAACTGGCATTGGTCGAACAACTGGATATATCATGTAACAACGTATCCGGCAGCAATTCTTATGTCACTCGTGCACAAATTTTTACTTAACGAAGGTTCGAAATCAGCCGAAGAGTAAACAACTCTGATATTGAAATTACTGCCGTATGAACTCATAATTTTTTTGCTTTGAATATCGAGTGAAAAATTCATCAGTTTATTTGTTTTTTTTATGTGACTGACAATAATATTCAAACGGTCAAATATATACTTATATATTTATATTAATATAGACATTCTCTCTTAAAATTTGGTGTATTATACTAAGTGACATCGTAAAATGAAATTCGATAGGCATTTGTTCATGGTGTGTGTCAGCGAATTCATCGGCACCGCGATTCTCATGTGTGTCGGCTGTGCGTCTGTGGTGGGGATTACATTATCATTTTATGAACGAAACTTGACAATGATCGGAATTGGCTTTGGACTGGCCGTGCACATTTCCGTGCATACACTCGGCACGATTTCCGGCTCGCACATCAATCCGAGCGTCACCATTGCGGCCGTCATGCTTGGCAATATGGAGTGGCAATTGGGTTGCTTTTATGTATTGTGTCAGTTTCTGGGCGGACTCACCGGTTATGCACTGCTATTCGCGTCCCTTACGGCATATGTCCGCACTGACAGTTTTTGCGTCACTAAGCCGGTACTTGGTATCGAAATATGGCAGGCAATCTTGATTGAGTTCTTCTTAACATGCATACTTGTGTATTTTTGTTGTGGCGCCTGGGATAAACGCAATTCACAGGTGCACGATTCATTACCTGTACGCTTTGGTTTGTTGATTGGCGGTCTTATTTTTGCGGCGGTAAGTTTCAGAACAATAATGATGAAAGCATTGAAGAAATCTTTCTTTTAATAGGCACCTTATACCGGCGCCAGCATGAACGTGGCACGCTCCCTACCACCGGCCGTTTTAACAAATACTTGGACGGAATTTTGGATATACCCCGTTGCACATGTGCCCGCTGCAATTTTGGTACCGTTAGCTTGGAAATATTTACATACAGCCGGCTCCACCGACGCTGGTGGCACTGAAGGAGAGGCATAACTATCAAATAAATCAAATTCTACAGACGCAAGACTTACGACGGTTTGAGACTAAAAAATTTTAATAACAGTTTTTAAATAAAATTATAATTGTTAACGACTAGTCAGCTAAACATATTTTTCTCCAAACACACGACTAGTATCCTGAGCAGTGCGAAACCATAAGTTGGCTTTTCAAACTACCCAAGCCGAAGAAGCATCGATCTCCACTCGGAAGGCTTGCATCTTAAACTAAGAATATACTACACTTATAATGTACCTTAGGTTCCTTTCATAGTGAGGCGACCTAACTTCTTAATTGAAGGATATTTTCAACAGTACACTCTAGAGCTCTGGACGTATCAAATTTGTATGAAAGTATGTTAACTGCATACGAATTGTAAAAATCTAGTCTTTCGTAACAAAATCAAAGGTTTTTGTAATAATCGCCAAGAGAATCATGGGCCAAAAAGATGTACCAAAGATAGGAAGAATATCTGAAGATTCACCGAGGTCTTTAAGAGGCCCAACTTGACACAAGCAGAACTCTTTTATGTACATTCTGCAGCACTCTGTGCTCCTGACGAACTTCATAAATTCGAAAATTTTTATATATGCAACATCCGGTTGCTATTCTTTTTCCATGCAAAGCCTTGCATTCACATAGATTCCATCGACCCACAAACCACGCTAAACCGTTGCTTTCTCTGGATGAAATGGCAGCTCTTCAATCTCTTCAGGTTGCTCTTTGTCTCAAATACGACAATTTTGCTTGTTCACATACAAATTGAGCCAGAAATGGGCCACATCGCTGAACAACATTTGGCATTAGCGATGTCGTTTGGGGAAAGGGTTAGAGCGGCTTCAGTTCTTGCACAAGATGTATGGTATTCATTTTCAATTTAAGATCTCGACATAAAGTGTGCCAAGTCGTTTTATACGTCAATCCGAGTTACTAAGAATGGCATCAAATCGACTTTCCGCGGTCTTCGTGTACACTCTCAGTTACGGCTACAATATTTTCTTCACTGCGTGCAGGACGTGGTCTATTCGATCGAATATTACCCAATAATGAACGCTGGGTCTCAAGATGGGAGGTTGAAAAAAGTATATCTACTTGGATCACCTGTTACTATACTACCTTTGAGCTCACTGACTGCGCACTCAAAACTAGTCAAGGGGTGCACAGCGAAATCGCTGGAAGCTGCAAAGCCCATGAGCTGGCTATGCAGGGCATCTTTTCCTCAATTTCATCTGATTGTAGTCGAATCGGTTCTCCGATGGCTTCTTGTGTTCTGCCGTTAAACCCTTGGGCCTCCAGTGAGCTCAGCAAGCGCTGGTCAATAACCAGAACTTGTGCTACTGCGAGAACATTCTGGGCCAGAGTGAGTCACCGAACTACTGGCTTTTAATCAAGTCAATCTCTCCACAATTATAGGTTTTTCGACTGCCCCCTATCCAATAGATTTACATGTGTGGCAGCTAAATATTCTGCCCGACGCTCTGTGCAAAGCTGTATGGAGAAAGACGAGATGGAATCATCTTATTCTGCCTGACGCTCTTTCCCAAAGCTGTATGGAAAGACGAGATGGAAATCATCTTCGGCTAAAAATTCTATCCTTTGACGAACCTAGCGAAGCTGCTGGGATCGATATTAATCGCCTTAATAAATTTGTGGTAAGCATAAAAGGATTTGTCGATGATGATGTCAGGTGATCAACCTTTAGGAGTTATGGGTAACACAAAGAAATTTCTGTCCAGGTGAGATTCATCGATTTTAGATCAATCCCACGACCTGAGGGTTAGGACCCAACCTAACCTAATAATACGAGTATAATTAAGTGACACACTAGTTTTACCGCAAAACCGTTCTTTTTTGGGAAAATTTAAAAACTAAGTACGATTATTTTGAAATTTTCAGGGTATATTTATAATACACCTTTCAAGAATACACAGACAAATTTTTGTAGAAAAAAATTAAAATTCTCCAACGGCGCTAAAAAATGGCCTTCCACTGCAATTATATACATCCTTTTATGCTTATTTTTACGCTATATTTCTGGAATTCGAACCTTATTTTTTTAATTATAATACAACGAAAAATTCTTCGATAGTTTCTTTGATCTCTCGACAAACTGCATAAATCTACATATGTACATACATATGTATGTAGGTATGCACATTTTGAGATGTAGGTCTACTATTATTACTCAACTTTGGACCTTCCTCTTGGCTGCTGTTAGCTCAAATGTTATATGTGAAAGTCATGGCGGTGTCTACGCCAGTAAAGAAAAAGAATAAGAAGAAAGTCATAAAAATTATTAATGCCCCTAAATTCGGAAATAATTACAAAATATTACACAATTAATAGGGGTATTCAGACCGAAGTCTGTTAATTTGGTAATTCGTTAGTTGATACTTCGTTAAAAGGCTTAACTGTGAACATACTTTCTTCTCCCCTCTGTAGTATCGTAAATTTTTTTCCCTAAACAACTGATTCAATTTTATTAAAGAGTAAAAATGCCTCAACAAAGTGCAAAATCAAAAATTGTCAGTCATTTGATTGAAAATTATGGGGAAAGCAGATCAAATTTATTACTTGTAAGTACTTTAAATTGATGTACAGAGGAGCAGGATAACAGCTGATGTGATATTACCGAGTAACGAATCAATTATCAAGCTTGCAAGATGGATAGTTCGTTACTCGGTTGAACGATAGTCTGTTAATTTTACAAACACAAAATACATGTAAAAAACTACCGAATAACGCCCTAACGAATTAACAAGGCTGGTCTGAATACCCCTAATGATTTTGTGCAATAGTTATTGGTGAGGTCCAGAGCAGCATTATATAGGAAATAGACTTCTTCCGATTCAGCTGGAACTCAAATTATGTTATGAAAAAACTCAAAATGTTAGAGTACTATCCAATATCCCTTTATTGTCATAAAAAAAACGAATATTTCTGTTTTGCTTGGTACTCTGAAAAATTATTGTTTTTAATTGAGTTATAAATTTCTCAAGAAAAATAAAATTTTGCCCTAAAATAAAACACTTAGGTTTACCGTTAACTGTTAAGTTTACCAAAACAAATTTATTTCAAGTAGTTGGAAGCATGATTTGAATTTTTCTAGCTGATAATAAGAAAAGAATAAAAGACTGTACGGCGGAGTACCTTTTCGTTACAATTCAGAGCTCATACTTGGAGAGACTCTTTTAGAGGTGTCTAGGAACCTATTTTTCAATGTACCAGACGAAAGTATTATACGTTTTTTTAAATTCCTTTTAAAAATATTATTTCTGCGAACATACTGCTCCTAGACTTAGGGGCTTAAGTCACATAAACTTTAATGGAACTTCTTTTTTAAATAATTTTACTCATCGCAAGAAGTGCAGAATGCACTTTATGTACTTCTAAAAGACAAGCGTATACTAAACACTAATGACTATTTTAATGTGACATTTGGCACAGACGTCACTGACAGCCATACCAACCTAGAAAAAAATTTATTTTAAAAAGTCTTCCTCTTTTTTGAAGTATATACTACTTCATAGCATGTAAAGCTTTCTTTTTCAAAAAATTTTTTTTTTGTATTTTCTGTTCCCTTATACCCTTAGAATTAATGTAGAAACCCACTTTACCATTGGAAGGTTTCGGAAAAGGCCCAAAAAATAATAATACTGCTCGACGTTCGGAGCGCTCGGAGTGTACACCTCAAACTTTAAGCGCGCTTTTCTCAAAATACACTTTTTTAAACTGGCGGACCGCAAACAAGTCTGTCTTGAACTCTAGTCAATAGTAAAAATTGTAAAATTTCTGTTTATCAGAAGATGAGGGTTATCTTCTAGATGAAAATAATTTTAAAGAACTCTCTTCTCTAAAGGGTACATTTTTGTTTCCTTCGCGTTAAATTGTACCCCACCTAATCTCGTTAACAAATTGTGAGACATGCTTCATGATGTCATTATCATATCTTATGATATACAATCCTTGCTTCTCATACGTTCTCTGTAGCAAGCTAAAAAATTATCGAAGTGCCAAACCAATTTAGGGTTCGAAAGTCAGTATTATATAAAGGGTGATTTTTTAAGAGCTTGATAACTTTTTTAAAAAAAAAAACGCATAAAATTTGCAAAATCTCATCGGTTCTTTATTTGAAACGTTAGATTGGTTCATGACATTTACTTTTTGAAGATAATTTCATTTAAATGTTGACCGCGGCTGCGTCTTAGGTGGTCCATTCGGAAAGTCCAATTTTGGACAACTTTTTCGAGCATTTCGGCCGGAATAGCCCGAATTTCTTCGGAAATGTTGTCTTCCAAAGCTGGAATAGTTGCTGGCTTATTTCTGTAGACTTTAGACTTGACGTAGCCCCACAAAAAATAGTCTAAAGGCGTTAAATCGCATGATCTTGGTGGCCAACTTACGGGTCCATTTCTTGAGATGAATTGTTGTCCGAAGTTTTCCCTCAAAATGGCAATAGAATCGCGAGCTGTGTGGCCATCTTGTTGAAACCACATGTCAACCAAGTTCAGTTCTTCCATTTTTGGCAACAAAAAGTTTGTTAGCATCGAACGATAGCGATCGCCATTCACCGTAACGTTGCGTCCAACAGCATCTTTGAAAAAATACGGTCCAATGATTCCACCAGCGTACAAACCACACCAAACAGTGCATTTTTCGGGATGCATGGGCAGTTCTTGAACGGCTTCTGGTTGCTCTTCACCCCAAATGCGGCAATTTTGCTTATTTACGTAGCCATTCAACCAGAAATGAGCCTCATCGCTGAACAAAATTTGTCGATAAAAAAGCGGATTTTCTGCCAACTTTTCTAGGGCCCATTCACTGAAAATTCGACGTTGTGGCAGATCGTTCGGCTTCAGTTCTTGCACGAGCTGTATTTTATACGGTTTTACACCAAGATCTTTGCGTAAAATCTTCCATGTGGTCGAATAACACAAACCCAATTGCTGCGAACGGCGACGAATCGACATTTCACGGTCTTCAGCCACACTCTCAGAAACAGACGCAATATTCTCTTCTGTACGCACTGTACGCATTCGTGTGGTTGGTTTAATGTCCAATAAAGTAAACTGAGTGCGAAACTTGGTCACAATCGCATTAATTGTTTGCTCACTTGGTCGATTATGTAGACCATAAATCGGACGTAAAGCGCGAAACACATTTCGAACCGAACACTGATTTTGGTAATAAAATTCAATGATTTGCAAGCGTTGCTCGTTAGTAAGTCTATTCATGATGAAATGTCAAAGCATACTGAGCATCTTTCTCTTTGACACCATGTCTGAAATCCCACGTAATCTGTCAAATACTAATGCATGAAAATCCTAACCTCAAAAAAATCACCCGTTAGATGTCGCTGTTCTGCTTTTGGCAAACTGTTATACGACATCAGCTGTTCATAGTGACTGCGGATTACCCGGTACGGGATCAGCTGAGAGTTGAAGAGATAAGAAAATTAAATTTCACTTTATTTTTGTAATTTAAACACAGATCTACCTCAGTCCACAATGGAAAAGAATTTCATAAGTGTATTGTTGCTTTAATGTGTCAATATTTTTTGCACTAACTAATGTTTCGGCTATCGGAGACTGCAGTAGCGTGTTTTTTGTTTTGCGATAGTGTTCCACAATTCATCAACACCTCTGTCGTTAAATACTTAAAATGGATATAACAGATTTTATAATTGGCGGTACGGCTTCCCTTGGGGCTACATACTTTACAAATCCATTAGAGGTTGGCACCATTTGAAATTAGTATATCCTTATTACCTTCATTGAATATAAATAGGTGATAAAGACGAGAATACAGCTACAAGGCGAACTATCTGCAAGTGGCACATATGCGAAGCCTTATAAAGGAGTAATTAATGCGTTTATTGTGGTCGGGCGTAATGAGGGGATAAGTGGTCTACAAAAGGGGCTAGTGCCGGCGCTGTACTTTCAATTTATATTAAATTCTTTTAGGTAAGATTATGCTTATATTAGACGAACGACTTTTTATGAGGTATAATTTTTCTTAGATTAGGCTTCTATACTACGGCTATGCAGAAAAAATGGATGCACAAGAAGAATGGTGATGTCTCCTTCCCATTGGGTTTGTTTTGGGGCGCGTTGGGTGGTTGTGTGGGCACATATTTTTCTAGTCCCTTTTTTATGGTAAATTATGTAATTGTTCAAATGGTTTTTGAATCATCCTCGAAATCATCTGGTAAATTTGTTTGCTGCTTTCATTAACGAAAAACATCAGTATATTTTGTGCATGTTATATGTTTGTACAAACGTGTATTGTCTATGGCAATTCGCTCTAGTAACAAAAACAACATGCTCATAGACTGATAAGAAGTAAATTAATTCGCATATAATCACTTGAAAAATAATTACTCAAACAAATAGTTTATGGCAAAAATTACTCTTGTGTAATGATATCTAATACTCTATGGATTATTTCAGATAAAAACTCAATTGCAATCACAAGCAGCTAAAGCTATAGCAGTTGGCTACCAACATAAGCACACCGGCACTTTTCAAGCCTTGCGCCAAATTTATACTGAGCGTGGTATTACTGGTTTATGGCGTGGTTCAATGGCTACTGTACCACGGGCAGCTTTGGGCTCCGGCGCACAAATTGCCACTTTCGGCAAAACGAAGTCTATGCTACGCGACAATGGCTGGGTAACCCAACCCACATTGAATTCCTTCTGCGCCGGCAGTATTGCCGGTACTATTATGTCATTGGCTATAACACCCCCCGATGTGCTAACCACTCGACTTTACAATCAGGGAGTTGATGCCAGTGGCAAAGGTATATATTACAATGGTTGGCTAGATTGCATAGTAAAGGTTGTGCGCACCGAGGGTTTGCTTGGCCTATACAAAGGATTTTGGCCAAATTACTTGCGCATCGCACCGCATTCAACATTAGTGCTACTATTTTATGACGAATTAATGTCCATTAGAGACAAATATTATAGTTAGAACTATAAATGTAATTGACGAGCAACAGAGGCCTTTTATGTACGCACAATAGGAAAACTAAGCAATAATATTTTTCTTCCAAATTACTTGTTTTTGTTGTTCGTAAATATACCAATTGTTATCTCATCTTGTTCATGTTTAAGCCTGATCTAACAGTAACCTCTTACATTAGTATGCTTGTATTTGTGTATAGCATTGTTTAATTTAAAATAAAGAATATTTTTGAAAATAGTGAATATTTACTTACGAGTATATAGATGAATGATAATAAAATGATGGTTCTAATTACATTCTATTCAACTATTAGTTTTCACTAAAAGTTGTAATAAAACTGCAAACTTAAATCAGATTATGAGTATGAAGTGCAAGGAAAATAAGTGGATTGCACTCTGTTTTAATTGCTTGACGAAATCATAGCTGTAACTCCACCTCATCTCAATAAATCTTAATTATTTTCTGCCAACCTGCTTAACAAAGAAATCAAATAATATTTTAAATGTATAGTACATACATTAATTGTATTAAGCTTAATTCGCTTATAGCTTTATTTTTTATATCAATAGAAATGCATATATTAGTATACGTATCCAATCATAAAAACTTGAGCCTTTCAACATCCGATTCTCTTATTCTGAATCCAGATTTAGGTTATTGTAGCAGTATATTCATTATATTTCCGGTTTTTTATTTTAGGTCTTGTACTGTTTCAGCTTTTAAATTGCTTCATTCAATTGATATAACTCATACGCCGTGCTACCCACATGTATTAATGTATATTGCCACCACTGTAATCATATGTTAGAAAAGATCACACCACAACTTCTCTTAATTTTATTTCTAACAACTATGGTTTAGTTAGATAAGAGCTGCAAAAATCATAGTTAACCAGTGGCTTAATTTATTTTATAAAAGAATTTAACTAAACTTTTAGTGTATCGTTGTCGTTTGGCGCAATGGTGGACTTGTTTAGGTCGCTGAGATATTTGTTAATTTAAATTATTTGCGTTTTGGTTTGCCGAGTGATGGAGTGTGAAGAGCTCTTTTCCACTTAGTACTAAAATACTAAAGTAAACACCGTTGAATATTAAATAAATCTTTAAATGTGCAATATCTGATTAACCGCCTACGTTCAAACAATTCCACGTTATGAGTGATTTTATTATTGGTGGTTTGGCCTCTGTGGGGACCATACTATTCACGAATCCACTGGAGGTAATCTACAATATATCTGCTTGTAAAATATGTATGACCTATGTGTGCTGTCTCTTCGGCAGGTGATTAAGACACGCTTACAACTGCAGGGTGAGTTAGCCGTGCGCGGGACCTATGATGTTCGCTATAGGGGTATAGTGCATGCCTTTGTGACAGTTATCAAAAATGACGGTTGGACTGGACTGCAAAAAGGGCTGGTGCCGGCAATGTACTTTCAATTTACAATAAATTCAATACGGTACTCCCCACTAAATACCGTGCAATGGACACATATTTCAAATGTATATTACTTACAGACTTGGGATGTACAACGCCGCAGTCAATAGGCAGTGGACTCGCACCAAGGATGGTGGTGAATCATTTGGATTGGGGCTCTTTTGGGGTGCTGCTGGTGGCGCCGTGGGAGCCTATTTTGCTAGTCCATTTCTAATGGTTTGTATTATAATTGACTTTAGTTATGTGATAAAATATTATATTTACGTAGCTAACAGCTTATGATAGCTTATCAAATTTGCTCTTTATTCGCTAATTAATCTCATTACTTCATTTATAGATAAAGACTCAGCTGCAGGCACAAGCGGCCAAGAGCGTGGCTGTAGGATATCAGCATCATCACACTGGTATGTTTAACGCCATGAAGCATATTTATCTAAGTGGTGGACTTGCAGCATTGTGGCGTGGTTCTATCGCCTCCATACCACGGGCTTCAATTGGTTCGGGCGCACAAATCGCCACATTTGGCAAAACAAAATCAATGCTCCGCGAACACAATTTAGTTGTACAACCAACATTGAACTCAATGTGTGCTGCTTTCTTGGCTGGTTGTGTTGTAACATTGGCAATCACGCCGCCGGACGTTATATCGACACGACTCTACAATCAGGGTTTAGATGCTAATGGCAAAGGCTTATTATATAGCGGTTGGTGGGATTGTTTTTTCAAAATAGCACGGAGCGAAGGTTTATATGGTCTCTATAAGGGCTTTTGGGCAAGCTACTTACGATTTGCTCCGCACTCAGTACTTTTGCTGGTATTTTTCGATGAACTCTTAGCTTTGAAACATAAGTATCAAATGCGATTTAAAACTGTAAATAAAGCATAGACGAAATACTTAAACCGAATTACAACTAGAGAGGGTATACAATTTAACGGAATCGTGCCTACGTTTATGAAAC
This sequence comes from Bactrocera correcta, assembly GCA_027475135.1. Classification (NCBI taxonomy): domain Eukaryota; kingdom Metazoa; phylum Arthropoda; class Insecta; order Diptera; family Tephritidae; genus Bactrocera; species Bactrocera correcta. Next base: position 60,288,100 of record CM050325.1, on the reverse strand, counting down.
GATATTTCCTAATTCGGATGTAATGTAGAATTTACAGTTGCGGGAACAATTAGCAATGTGTGCAAGGTACAAAACCATTTATTAAGTAAATGTTATTAGTAATATGTAAATAATAAAATATAATATGTAAAAAATCGATTTTAGAACTAGAATGCACCGTTGTTTTTGTTTTTTTTTTTTTTGTTTAAGTGTTTTACAAATAAGTTTGGTAAAGTAGCATAAAATCTTATTCTATAGTATATGTTCCGTTGGTTTTATCAAATTATTTAAACTTAACATTTTGTTCTTCATCTTAAGTCTACAATGAAGAAGTCCAAAATTATATTTACTCATAAATACATGTTTTTAAACTCTGTCAATATATGACAAGTTGAATTCCTGATGTGTTGTATATAAATTTATATGAATATATTTGAACATTACAGTATATAGAAATATGCTTTCAAGTGTGCTTTAGTTTAATGCCGAATGTAAATAAAATCACTCCGAGCCGTACCTATCCTCCCATATACGCAGTATTTTTATTTTCTTTGTATATATGTACATAAGTATCTGACAATATGATTGATATTTAATTAAAATAAAGTGAACACGTTTTCTTCATCACAATACGAGCATTTCGCAGTTTTAAATTTGAACGAAATTTGCCAAGACCTGGGCCCAAAGCAGGTCAAACTGTCATGTTATTTTTGTTCAGATCTTGTTCCTTCTTGAGACCCAGCATACATTATTGAATAATAATCGAATACACGAACACGAATACCGTGGGGTGTCGATTCGGCGTATTTTACATCGAGATTCTAAATTGAAAGCGTATAAAATACAGCTTGTGCAAGAACCGTTCGATCTTCCGAAGTGACATCGCTTCGTTTAAGGGCTCTTGAAAGTTCCAAAAAGATCCGACGTTTTCGAGCCAAATTTTGTTCTCCGAGCCGGAGAAATCATCGGTCGGTATTTCTTCAAAAATGAGAGAGACGGTGAGAACGTAACCGATTATTTGATGCCTGAAATTGAAGCCCGCGATCATTTGGTTCCGACAAGACACTTCGGTGAGTAGCTAATTTCACCACATCGTTAGTCATCTTCCTCTAGGGATAGGTAAAGTCTAAAATTTATGCGGACAATCCCGCTTCGATTCAGACCTTGGAGCAAAAGATCTCGCGTCATTCGCCAGCTACCAGTCGAAATGCTCGAAAAATGCCAAAGAATGTTCTTTCGAATGATAATCAACATCCCCATTAAATGAATTTCCTATGTTTTTCTTAAAAAAAAAATAGGAACCTCCAAATGGATCACACCCCTATTACACTTGCCAACTGCATTTGCTTGCAGATCAACGGTTATTCGATTCAAATTTGGTTAAATTGCTGTCAAGCTTCAATTTTTTGCTGATATTACTGACCTTTTTTACGATTTTAAATCCAGCTGTATTTTGGTTGAAGTTTTGAAATTTGGTATTATCGATATCAACTGAATCCGTCACAACAAATTACGGTTGAAGCATTATTAAACTTCAACTTGTATGTAGCATAAGGTTTTCACCACTTTAGAGCGGTTTATTTACTTTATTTTTCAGAAAAGTACGGCTGAAAGTGTACCAACTCGTCATCCAATGAAAACTCGAGCTCCAAGTTGGCATATTTTCCGCAATTCGGAAACGAGGTGATTATTTGTTTAGTTAGACTGATCTACAAGGGTTTCATTACCCTAGATTAAAGATCGATTTTGGATATATTTGTACCCATAATTCATGAATTTATCAATGATTAAGATTCACTCTCGTTTACTTTTAAATTATTTTTCTCAATTTACATTGCTTTGTCATATTTAACTTGATCACGTATAAAAACACTGAATTCATTTTGAGAAAATAATTTTGTCTCAGATGCTTCACCCTCCCATTCACTTTCCCTGATAGATTGTGCAGATTTCTGGGAATTTGGCGACATCATTGCTTCTGGGAGCAGAAAATATTAGATATAAAAAATTTTCAAAACAAGACACGTTCAATTCTCAAATAAATTTGTAATTTTGCCATTTAAAACATCAAAATTTATATTTATTTATTTATTTGACAAGTTTTTACTTCAAACAAATCGCAATCTACTTAATAAAGAGAAAAAATTTCCTTGCGCCGTTCTCTTTTAGAATCTTACAGATAGTGAAAACATTCAACTTTTAAAAACTTTTACCACATATATAAGTCGCAGTATATAGGCGAACAATTCGGTTTTCACAAATTTAAAACATGGAAAAAACAAAGTCTGATTGAATTTCAAAATTCAAAAGCAATTCAAATTCAAGCTACATCCACCATATTCACAAGACAAATCAAGTCGACAGCTCTTGCGGAAATAGGTGAAATTGGATGATAATCACGCCCAATCCCCATATAACGGTATACTAAATAAGCCAGAGACTTTTTACACCCAGGATTATACAAGAGGACTTTATGAGAGCCGGTGTCAAAATTGTAGAATGGGCGTGGCACCGCCCACCTTTTTGTGAAATCACATATTTATGGACCCACTATACTGACCTCTACCAAATTTTTTTTACAGGATTGTGTTCATTCATTGGGCGAAATCGGATAAGAACCACGCCTACTTTCCATAAAACACAATTTTGAATTCCCTCTGATTACTTTACTTTCTAGTACATAGATATGTATACAATTCAATTTAAACTTTAAGGTGTGCTTATGGCTAAATCAAGCCATAACTATTCAAACCCCCAGATATCGGAAATGTAGACCCCACAGCACATGAATGACTTTTTGCCGAAAATATCGGTCAATGAGTGAGATAAATAATTGAAATTCAGGGATAATCCTTTCCTGACAATGGTATGTCTGTGTGTCGAAAATGGGTTGAATAGGGTCAATACCTCACTTAGCTCCCATATGAAATTCCAGGGAACCTATGTGGTACACCACATACATATATCGGCCAACATGCGAGTTACCTGAATAATAAAGAAAAAAAGGCCAGAGAACTTACTATTGTCGAAAAAAAATTATTAACACGCGACAGCAAAGAGAAATTCCTCGACAGTTATCAAATAAAACAACGGCAATACGGAATGTGAGAAGAGAGAACCTAATATCTGCATTTGTTTCAACAATTTAGTGTGAGCTGGAACGAAATCCTGTCGTTATACGTGAGCAAATGCAGAAAGCGCATCTCTTGAAACCACACCATAAAGGCTCAGTTTTGCACGAAATCACATCAATTAAGACTGGCAGAAAGGTTAGATTAAGAAAAATAAAATTTTGAATACAACGGTTGTGGTGAAAATAGACAATGAGCTTACAAAACAAACTTTACTAACGGTGCTAGTTGATTTTTTCCGATGAGAAAAAGTTCAACCTTGAAGATTCAGACGGCCTTTTGGGATACTGGAGAGATTTATAAAATTAACCGCGAGTACCAGGAAGTATTAGAAACAAATTTTCCCAAACAAAATAACGCCAAGAATCTATACGAACGAAAACGTGGCTTCAAGGGGATGGCTGGTAAGATAAGTTTACGTGGATTATCGTCAATTTCATTCGATTTCTGATCTTAAAATAACTAGTTTTTTATGTGCTAGTGCTTTATTAACCCCAGAAAAACGTTCTTATTATACCAACTCAATGTCAAATCAAATATTCGCACTCATTAATAATAATGGAAACCCACAAAAATTATTAGAAAAAAAGATAAATTTGTTTCTTTTCTTCTTTTGGTCGAAAGGTTGTCTTTATAGCAATGAAACGCCGTTTTCAGTGCATCTCCCTCCTTCCTTACCCTGGACTTAAAAAACCTTTTTAGTAAAAAAAAAGGGATTTTTTTAAACCGGGTTAAGAAAAAACCCAAAATTTTGTTTGTTGAAAGGTAATTGTTTAAGGGTTGCCTTTTCAAAAAAGGAAACTTTAAAACTAAAATTTTTTTTCATTTGTTTTTGGAATGGGAACAAAATTTTTTTCCATTTATTTCACAGAAATTTTTTATATTTTTTTTCTTTTAAAAATAGCAAAATGAAACAAATGTATCTAATAATTTCCCGCCGTTAAAATGCCTTCAAAACGGTAACCGTAGATAATGGTAATGAAAACCGACCCAACCTCTATAATTTTAAAATAAAGCTGTTTTCACAAAGTGCCGAATTATTTTTTTCAATTTTTATTATTCCCGGGTATCAGCTTCTAAGTGCAACTGCTGCAGAGAAAATTAAAAACTCTTGAGTTTATTACCTACATGTTGAAATTATGTAAAAAAACAGAATATTACTCATACAACATGTCGAATGTAATGTTAACTTTCTACTTATGGTAACATAATAACGATTGAATACAATATACAGGTATCATTGGTTTATTAAAATTTCTCTCCCGGTTTGTTGCCTCCATGCATTATGACTACCATAGATAAGATTGACGGAAAGTATAATTGCACACAGCCGAAGCTAACTCTGGTAAAGGAAACAAATCTTCTGCAAATTCAGTGTATAAGCAGTTGTCGCTAAATAAAAACGAAGATCTTTGCGGTGCGAGTTTAACAGTGACAAATTAGTTTTGTCGGGATATTGATATCGAAAAAACATACCAAAATTAATAAAAGGCCAAAGCGAACTTCCTTTATAGAAAAAATAACATTCATTATGTGTCCGGCGTATTTTGTGGCTGGCGGTGTTGCTTCTGTGGGCGCCATATGTTTCACCAATCCACTGGAGGTGAAAGGACCAATATTTATCAAATGCAAAACTGTATTCTAAGCGATAAGCTTTTCCACAGATCGTCAAGATACGCATGCAACTGCAGGGCGAATTAGCGGCGCCCGGCACCTACGTCGTCCCCTACAGGAACACTATACATGCGCTCGTGACGATTGTTAAAAACGAAGGTTGGTCTGGCTTGCAAAAAGGACTAGTGCCGGCAATGCATTTTCAGTTTATTATGAATTCAATACGGTAGATGCAACAATCGGTTATATACAGTGGCATCACTATAGCAAACATTGCTTACAGGATAGGTTTTTACCACACAGCTGTTCGAAATCAGTGGACCAGCAATGAAAGCGGTGAAGAATCCTTTGGCAAGAACCTATTACTAGCCATATCGGCTGGTGCTGTGGGAGCCTACATTTCAAGTCCATTTTTCATGGTTTGTTAATCCAATATATTTTATTTTGATATACAAGAAACATCTGACACTTTTTTCCCATGACAAAAACTGAATATTGACAGATAAAGACACAAATGCAGTCGGAAGCTCCAACAAAAGTGGCCGTTGGCTATCAACATCACCACACTGGTATGTACAATGCGATGAGAAAGATTTATAAGAAGAATGGAATTGCCGGATTGTGGCGTGGTTCCTTCGCCTGCATACCGCGTGTTACAGTTGCTTCGAGTGCACAAATAGCGACCTTTACCGAGATGAAGGCATTGCTGCATGAGCATAATTTAGTGGTACAACCTTCATTGAATACCGTATGTGGGGGTTTCTTAGCTGGCTTGGTAGTTTCAATCACCATTACACCGCCAGATGTTATTGCAACACGTCTCTATAATCAGGGTGTGGATGCGCAAGGTAAAGGTTTGTTCTACAACGGTTGGTCGGATTGTGCTTCAAAAATTCTACGAATAGAGGGTATTTCTGGACTATATAAAGGTTTCTGGACGACTTACATACGATTGGTCCCGCAATCAATATTTACTTTACTATTTTTCGACGAACTAATTGCTCTAAAAAATCGGTTGTAGCATCTATTTGCCGCTGTTGGAAATGTTGCATAGAATTTTATAAGTAACATATTTCAATAAAGAGTTAACGATTACCCAACAGTATATATACAAAACATGTACTTTTATGTGTATTCTTTTAACAACAATTAAGAATTCATGAATTATGGAATCAGTTTTAGTCGAATTGTCTCTAGGAATTAGAAGTATTTTAGTAAAGCAACCAAATTATTTTCTTATAACAATAACAAAAACCTAACGTAATATGAAATACACGTTTATGTAAGTGTCTGAAAAAAACCTTTTCTGGATGCCCTTCAAAGTAGGCCTCCCTGGTGGCGACAACCTGTTCATTCGGCTCAAATCTTTGTACAAGTGACTTTTTCAAGTTTGGAAACAAAGAGAAGTCATACCGATCCAAATTTAGAGAATAAGGTAGATAGAACCACGTTGGTACCCTAGTCGTGACTTTTGGGGAGATGTGAGAGTTGTATTGGTAGAAGAATACTTTTTTCTTCACCGGTGAGAGTAACTCTACAAAAAAACAATGTGCGACCACTTTACAACTCATTCCACCAGATTTTGTCAATCGCCATCGAAGCAGAATTGTCACCATATACAACGTACAGGTTTTCATTGATTTCGCTAAGCAATTTCGCTTCCAAAAAATAGTTGAATCATAGATCTCGGACACTAAATCTTTCACAAGCGGACAAATAAAGCTTTTGAGTCAGATGCTTAAGAGCCATCGTCTACTAGAATGTAATACACAAAGTTTTATTCTCCATGGAATATTCGCCAATATCCTAAGCTAAGCGGTTATCGCACCGCCTTCGTATTTTGATGTATAAATACAATGTTATAAATTCGAAAAGACGTTCGATAATTTTCATACTGGAAACAACCTTTGAGCATGTGAAAAAAAATGGCTAAGAGTTACCAGACTTCATAAGCAGGTATTTGAAAAATTCTCGAAGGATTTTGATCTAAACCCCTTTCAAGTATGACTTGCTCAGGAAAGTTAGCCAGATACTATAAGCAGTATTCGGAGGTAAGAGTAGAGCCCAAAAACCTAACTTACTCCGATTAAATTGTAATTGAATTGTTTATCAGCGGATTCCTCTATGCTGACTCCATAAAAGTCGAATACTCACTAAAATTGTATATTGCGCAGAAAATCTCCTACATACTCTTCGATTCGATAAATAGAAATAACCTGATTTTATTACATTCAACCCATAATCCAAAATAATTTGTTTCTTTTGCCGCAACGAAGAGGTAATTTTTATAAAGTAATTTTCTATATAAATCAGAGGCGAATACACGGGGTGGTGGTTTTTGATTTTATAGTATATTATTGGTTTTCGTTTAATACCGTTTTGTGGACGTGGCAGTGGTCCCATTACGCCCATCTGCAATACCAAACCCCCCTTGGATACAAGGCACACATGTATCAAGTCATCCGAATTTTAACAAACTCATCATCCTGGTCATTTACATATATCTATGTACATATTATAAATGTAGCCATACATTATTTCTATTAGTTGTAGGTCATTCAAAAAACCAGTAGGTGCACAATACTAGAATATTCTGTAGTAATATGTCGAAAGAATATAAAACAAGAAAAAACGTTAACTTCGGTTGCACCAAAGCTAAATACCCTTCACAGGTGCATTTGTGTTAGTAACTATGTGTTCAGTTTGTATGGAAGCTATATGCTATAGTAAACCGTTCTGAACAAGTTTTTTAGAGATTGCATTGTTGCCTTGGAAAATAATATATACCAAATTTCGTGAATATATCTTGTCAAATGTGAAAGTTTTCCATACAAGCATTTGATTCCGATCGTTCAGTTTGTATGGCAGCTATATGTTATAGTGCTCCGATATCGGCCGTTCCGGCAAATGAGTAGCTTCTTGAAGAGAAAATGACGTTTGCAAAATTTCAAAACGATATCTTAAAAACTGAGGGACTAGTTCGTATACATATGTACAGACAGACGGACGGACATGGCAAAATCGACTCAGCTCGACATACTGATCATTTGTATATATACTTTATAGAGTCTCCGACGATTCCTTCTGGGTGTTACAAACTTCGTGACAAACTTAATATACCCTGTTCAGGGTATAAATATGTTAGAAAGAAACTATGGATCCGCCACGGACAGAAATTAAGTTAAATTAGTCTACATAAACTTTTAAAAGTGTGTGTTTATGAGAGTGTTCAGTTTTTATAAAATAAATGTTTATTATAATCAAATAAATTTATTATTGTATAAATTCTCATTTTTATATTAGTATACACACACGTGTATTTGTTCTGCACAAAGATAATTCATTCATTATCAATTGTCTCCTACCCAACAATTATGCCCTATTAGATTTGTTTCAAGTGCTGAACACATAGAGCGCGACAGACTGCAAGCGACATCTGTCAAATATTAAAATACACACGTTCGTATGGACACAGTTGTTTAGACAGCTGCACGACTACACGCCTGCAGGCCGTCAGTTGTCGCTCTCGCTAACTTCAATATATTCTTAAATTTGCCGACGACAGTAGTAGTAAAATTCAAATAAAACCACCAACTTACTTCTTCTTCCCACTCAATTTGCGTCAGAAATATATAGAAACTGTTATGTTTCTTCGCAAAACCAGTGTTGCCTATCCACAAAATATTCTTACTGAATTTCTTGAGAGCTGGATGTTGCCACAAGAAAATTTAACACCAGAAAACTTCTTTATCATTTCATAAGCGTTTTTTTATATGAAGTTTTTGCTTTTCTTGAGAGCTGGAAACCCACCTTTAAGAAGAACTTTTCCAGCAGAAACTTGGCTAGCTAGTAAGGACTCATTCACATACAACTTTGCTCGCATTCAGTTCGCTACTAAAGGTTGGTACGCAGCTCTTAAGTAATTGCTTAAGAACAAAAATACATTATTTCTGAAGTAATTTTGACAGCTGGTTACGCATTGTGAATGGTCCACATTAGAAGAGCAAGAGAGAATAAACAAAGTAAACAAACTTTGTGCGTATGCATGTATGTATGTATGTGTATGGTAACACAAATATTTTCATTGAGATTTAAGGAATGTTGTTGATGATTGGTTGGTTTCATACAGCATTTCAAAATGGAATATACTTTATAATAATGATTTCAACTAATTTAGGATGAATTTGACGATTACTTCGAATTTCCTTCAAGAAACAATTGTTGATTTGATGTTTCTTCGCAAAACTAGGTTTGCCATATTCACATTTTATTGAAAAAAAGTATTAAAAATTAGTACTAGATTTCTTGAGAGCTGCGTACTAGCACAAGTAACTTTATCGCAGGAACGTTTCTGGACCGTTTCTTAAGCGTTTTTTTATATGAAGTTTTTACGTTTCTTGAGAGCTGCGTACTAAGCTTAAGGGTGCTCGCAGAGTGGACGCTTGAAGCCAAGCCGAGCGCATTTTCCCATTTACGATCGGCTCGTCTTTGAGCCTACGCCCTAAGTCAACGAGGAGTATAAACCAAAGGGTATGCCACAATGAACGGTTTTAGTGTTTCACTTTAATAAAATAACGACTATTGTTTGGCAAAGAGTAAAAAGATGAAAGTTGCCCAAAATTTTCTTTGGCTTCGTGTCGAAAACCTTTTATGTGAACATTCATACCATTCATAAACGGACATCGAAGTTTTCTGTCGAAACAAATTTCAGACGCAAGGCGAAGCAAAAGTTCTATATGAATTGCCCATAACAGTTAACAGTTATGAAACAAACCTTTTTATTCAGGGGTGTTGTGGAATTCGATAGTTGTCGGAATCAGAATTGAAACCGATCAAAAAAAAGCAGTAAGGTGTCATGAATTCAGATATTATTGGTTTGATATTCGAAACAGAATTTGTATCGGTTTTGGGTGCCACGGAAACCAATTTTATCGGTTTTGCCAGAAACAAATCAAGAAGATAGTCGCATCAGATTTCAAATGCCAGTTAAGAAATCAAGTTATTTTATTGTTACGAATTAATTTATCTTTATTTCTATAAGAGAAAACATAAGAATAAAACACGAAATGTCTTAGTTATTGAGTTTTTGAAAAAAATGCCGATATTTAAGAGAGGAGCCTTTTTTAGAGGCTTAAAAACATCGTTTTTTTTTTGGGAAGGAAAGAAATAATTAATTGAAGCGAAATTTCTAGGATTTATAGTTATATATTTAAACATCATACGCAAATTTTTTTGATACGAAATATTTTACAATTGCCAGATGCTTATCCGCATGTGCATATGCCAGACGGCGGTCAGGATGCAGGTCGCGATTTCTATCGGAAACAAAAAATTCAAAGAGATTTATATTTTTGAATAACTTATGTTCAAGTTAAACTGGGAAAGTATAAAATAAAAATTTAAAATTTTTCTTTTTTAAATTTGAAAAAAAAAACAGATTTTGGTCTAAAAAAATTTTACTTTAAATATAAGTATGTTCAAACTTAACTTTTCTTAGTTTTTTTTTTAATTTAAATAGAAGATAATTTAATGCTGAAGATAATAAACTTTGCCCCAATTCCATATGACGCTCAGTTTTTTTTTCTATCCTGCCCGCCAATTAAGAAAAATCATAAAAATGAAAAAACGAAATTTAACAGCCAAATGCGTCTTTATTTATTCAATAAATGTTATCTCTTAAAATCTTTCTTTAATTCGGAACTCATTAAAAACTTTAATAGGATTGCTTGTGGTTCGAATATTGGTTTTGCATATGTTCGAAAAGACAAAAGTCCAATCAGATTTTGTGACACCATTTAAAATCAGAATTGGTTTGCAATTCTAACAGCTAAGCAATACTGTCTTGGATTCCACAACACCCCTGATTAATGCTCACATTCGTAGATAATAGTTGTTGCTAGTAACTTCAATACATTGTAGAATCATACAAGTAACAAAAGAATCATATGGTCGTCAACAGCTGAGATTACATGATCGAAATAGTTGATTTTTCGGCAGAGTATTAAATAAAAGGACTTAAAAATAGTAAGAGTTTGCAATATATTTAGGCCGGTTACCGATATTTTTTGGGTGTTCGGTTCCCCAGGATGCCTATTTTTACCCATATAATATATACAATACTAAACAAAACTACTTGTAATAATTTAAACAAAAATAGACACTTATATTCTTAAAATATTTTTTATAGAATAGGAAAGATTTACCAATATTTTGATAAATATATAAAATTTTAATCAAAACTAGGTAAATTACATCTCTATGAATTTTAATAATCGAAATATATTTGAAAACTTAACAAAAACGTACTTAAAATAATAAATTGGATAGCATAACACGGCAACACATTCGTGCCTTTTCTAAGGCATTTGGCCATTTTAGTAGTAGAATATTTAGGAAACTGAAGTGCCTGGCCTTTTGCCCTGAGTCTCCCTCATGAAATGAGGTGAAAATGGTAGGATTTTTTACTTCTAGGTTTATACAATGGTAGATTCATACAATAGCTGTTAATTTCATAATAGAGTAAGCAAATGTAAACAAAGGCTAGGTGATTACGTCGATTCAAATTAAGGTAAAATTGTTTGGGATTTCATTGTGTAAAAATATAATTATACTAAATATTTGATAGCTACATTCTGCAACAATTAAAAATATGGATGTCTCTGACTTCATGATCGGAGGATTTGCCGCAATGGGTGCAATCTGCTTCACCAACCCACTCGAGGTACAAATATAGATAGGGGTTACAACAAAAATGCAAATACATTGTAAATACATACATACGTAATACGTACGGCAAATATATTACATAAAATATATTTCAAAATAAAATATTGATAACAATTTAAAATATTTAAAACTGGTGTTAACAAAACTATTTGAAAAAGTTTTCATGCTGTTAAAGCAACAATTTATGCCTCGCTTTTTTCAGGTAATAAAAACTCGTTTACAATTGCAAGGTGAATTAGCTGCACGAGGATCATATGTGGAGCCTTACAAGGGGATTCTCGACGCCTTAATCACTGTGATAAGATGTGATGGTTGGTCTGCTTTAGAAAAAGGACTTGTGCCCGCGTTACATTTCCAGTTCATATTAAATTCAGTAAGGTGAGTATATAATGCAAAAGATAAAAAAAAAAAAAAAATATTTATCATATTTTTATTTAACAACTTAATTTCTCCTAGGCTAGGTGTATACAAGACTGCCATGAATAACAAATGGATGCATAATAGAAATGGTGATGTTTCATTTTTTCGCGGTATGCTATGGGGTGCTGCCGGTGGTGTTACTGGCTCATTTTGTGCAAGCCCGTTTTATATGGTGTATAGTTTGCAAATATTTCGCAAATAGGTTCGTTTTTAACAATATACTGTTGTTTGCAGGTGAAAATTCAATTACAAGCCCGATCGAATAGCGAAATTGCCGTTGGTTACCAACACCAACACACTGGATTTATAAATGCATTTAGAAACATTATAAGAGAAAATGGGTTCTTTGGTCTCTGGCGTGGCGCCACCGGAATGCTGCCGAGAGTTGCGATCGGTTCAAGTACACAGATTGCAACTTTTGGTAAGGCAAAATCAATGCTGCGCGAGTATGAAATTGTCACGCAACCTGTACTAAATACATTAATGGCAGCATTTGGAGCGGGCAGTGTAGTGGCTGTGGCGATTACACCACCTGATGTAATTTCAACAAGGCTGTATAATGAAGGCACTGACTCATTCGGCAAAGGAATACTATATAAAGGATGGTGGGATTGTGCTCACAAAGTATTCAGATTCGAAGGACTACAAGGCTTATATAAAGGATTTTGGGCAAACTATTTGAGGCAGGCACCACATTCAACACTTGTGTTGTTGTTTTTTGATTTACTTATTTCGGCTCGAGACAAATATCAAAGTATCTAAGCATTTATTAACAATCGAAAACAAAACGCATTTAATTTGATTATTTAAATCATACTTTTTTGCAAAATGATTGATATATTCTATATATTAAATTAAATACTTATTACAGTTTTTTCGATGTGTTTTAATGTAACAAAAATATATGTATGAATGTTTGTGATGAATCGGAAAATCATGCTAACTATTACAATATACTCCCTCATAACTCGAACATCGATGTCATACTTTCAATAGAGTTCTATAAAAGAAAAATAGGTAGCACATATGCCATGTCTTACAAGAAAACAGGACACACAACAAAATATATAAACGCACATTAGGAACACCTCCAAAGATTCGATGCTTTTAGCAACACATTTCCCTTAACATATTTTGCTTTCGCCGTCACCGCCCTCTAACGATATCCTTATAGGTACGCAGTGTGCGGACGATGAACCGGCGAAATAAATCTTCATGCGAATTGCTTACTGAGTTTCTCCTTGTACGCGTACAAAGCGATTCAGTATTGCTAATATACCGGCCATGGCGTTAACACGGCTATCTGTAGGAAGACGCCGTAATTGTTCTACCAAGTGTGCTGCAAAGGCTGTATTATCCTCAAAGTCAGTTAATTCCAATTGCAGGGATTTATGTGCGCGATAAGCCGCTGTAAGTGCGTTCTTCTTTGCTTCAGTCATTATTGTGTGTATATTCCTTCAAAGAATGAGGAGAAGTCCAGAAACTAAACTGTAAGAATGTATAACAAGTGTACACCAGCAAGTAAGATGAATCTGTGTAAATGGGGAAAAAAGTTAACAATAATAATAAAACGAAACAATATTATTCATCTTTTAATAAATATATTACTTTATTTTATTGGATATTTTAAAATTTTCCTTGCTTTTTAACAATTGTTCAAACGAGCAAAAATTGGCAAACTTTTTTTTAGCAATTCTTCAATTACGAATAGGAACGTAAACAAAAAATGACGTTTTGAAAATGAAGCAGAATGACGGAACACAAGTGCTGCCAGGCCGTTTCTTCCTGAAGAGTTTGAAGCTAGGGTCTGCAAGAAAATGCATAGTTGTGTTAATGTTCGAAAATTGTTGTATAACCTATAATGGGGTAAATTTTAGAATAGCATTGCACTATTTAATATAAAATAAATGATTAGTGAAGTGTTAGTGGATATAAAAGTTAAAAATTTAAGTGTAAAATTTGCGGAGAAACACATATTTTAAATAGTTGATTTTTTAACTTTACATGCAAATATCTCAAAAACCATAAATCAGCGGCAAGTATATATATATTCTTGATCTAGAGGACCTCCTCTATTCGTGCATACCCATTTTCTCCCCGAAATCGGTTGATGCTATTCTAAATCGTAGCCATTGTAACAATTGGAAAACTACAAAAATTATATTTTGATATAAGTTCAATGACAAAAGTTCTCTCAGATTTGTTTGCTATGTGTTGTAATACAGGGCCTTCAAAAAAGCTAAGTATAATGTTTGCCACAACAATATAATAGAAACTATTCATTGAAGAGTACATAGAAATACATAACTTAGAATATTCGAGTATTTGTTTTTGCCTCTTCTAAAGACACCAGTGTAGCTTTTGATCATTGATATAAGATATTTCCCTTGTGTTTTCTGTATAATCCTAACGTGGCAACCACGCAAGAGAAGCAAGTGTCTAAAACAAAATAAAATTACAACAAATGACAGTGAAAGAATAAATCAGAATTGTAAAGAAATAAAGTGAGTAATACATGTGAGAAGAAATAAATAGCTCTAGTAAAGCAATGTTGTATCAATAGAATTAAAAAGTAAATTGTAACGTCCTTGAGTGTAGTGAATGTGTGCACAGAATGAAAACAAAACCAAAAACTTCAGTACCCTATTGGGCTATTTTACTCATAAACGCGTGTGGTTTATGTGAATGCTATAAAAACAGTAAGTCACAACTTCAATATCCTAATGCATAAATAATTTATATTTCTTTCTTTCTAAAATAGTAATCCTAAAAGACTATCTATGCGCGGACAAATTTTTATTAGATATACAGAGATCCCTTCATGTTCATCCCGCATTTACTCTTACTGAGGATCGAGATTCTGCAGCCATCATAACCCAGATGTGGAATACAACGTTACCTGGCTATTACTCGTCTAACAAGTTAAAATACGATTGTTATTTTCGCGTACAAACTCCTCATCGACCGCCTCGCGGAATTTACACTGTCATCACACGTCTTAAATTTCGACGTGATCCTGTCAACAATGCTTGCATAGATTATATTCAATTTGTTGGGGGTAATCGTCCGGCATCTGAAAAGATATGCAATGAAATAGCAATAGACGGGCCGGGTCGGTTAATATTCGATGAACGTAATCGTGAAGTTAATATTCACATTTACATCGATAAGCGTGTTTCGATAAAGGAACCACTCGAATTGCGAATGGTGATGACAGCGCACTCTGAATGTAAATACACTGGAGATTTTCTCTGTGATCCGAAAGACCAGTACTCGTGTATTTCCCGTCATTTTGTGCGTGATAATATAACGAATTGTATGTATCCATGTCGAGATGAAATATCATGCTTTCACGATGCACCTACTTCAGTGGAAGCTGACACCACCTATGTAGCACTTTCAGCGCTAACTTCGCTAATTTTTACAATGTTGGGCGTTGGTTTCTGCATATGGGTCTGTTGGAAATATTGGAATTGCATAACCGTGCAACAGCATGCACACGAAGCTTCGGCAGCTGCTCATCGTAGAGGGCAAACGGTTAGTACATATTGTAGAAAGCTTTCAACGAAGTGCTTTAAGTTTTTAATGAGTAATCTTTGTTTTTGTGATTGTGAGAATCTTTATAATGATGTAATTTTCAATTCCAGGAAACCCCTGTAGTTCAGATACCAAACACACCGTCTTTTAGCGGTGCTATTACTTTGAGTATTGGATATGAACAAGATAATCGACATCATCAACCACAATCACCAAAAGACTTACCGCCAAGCTATGAATCATTATTTCCAGAAAGATAAGCGGTAGTGTGGCGTTGTAGTCAATTTTTTTAAAAATGTTACTGCTAGTCGCAAGCCAAACTATTATCTACATGTTTAAGGAATATCTTTTACAATTCAATCAAATGTTGGTGATCCAGTTTTGTGAATTAATTAACATTGAAGTGTCAAACTTGTGCCACTAGCTTTTTTTCAATTTTTGTTTTTGATCTGTTTTGTTTTTGTAATGTAATACGTCGAAGAAATGAATGTCTAGAGCGCCATAGATGTACAGTTAAAAGTGCACAACTCTGCATTTAGTACTGATATTATTTGACATTTTACTAACTCGAATAAGTGTTTGTATGTATCTGTTGAAAATTGTAACTGCCTTCAAAATATGACCATTCAATTATAAAATGTTAGAAATCACTGTCAAGCAACACAAAGTCAATATGTTATACAAAATACATGTAAGATACTTATTTATATAAAGTCGTAATGTATGTAACTTCATCGTAACTAAGTATGTAATACAATATCAAATGTCAATCAATACGTAACATCAGTATTTGCGGCACCGTTTGGTGTAAATTAAATGTTGAATAAGTATCATAAAACGTTCGAATATGAAGATGAAAATTAAAATGTGAACAAATAATCTCACTGTCTTTAAAACACCATTTTTATTTATATTGGTATATATGTAAATATGACTAATGGAAATTATAGCCAGTTGGTAAAGCAGCCAAGTGTTGAAAAAATGTAAAACGCAAATCTTATTCCCAAGTTAAAAAATCAACCACACCTTAAATACTCATTTTTCTTTTAAACAATTTTTTGATTTACCCTTACATTAATTTTTTTAATTTTAAGTGAATGTCGAATACTTTGTATTTACCTAGACTGTTTCAATGTCATTTTTTTACTATTACTCATTTTATATTCTTTGTACGAGTCTATAAAGCTTCTAACTGTCTAAGTGCACCGAATTTTAAAATATATTTGATTTATATACATATGTTCTATTATCAAATTGTTTATATATTCCTACTAATAAAGAAAACCTTATTTGTAATAAATTAATTGTAATAATGTGTAGTCGAAATTTTATCACATGGTTAGTGTGAATTTACCTTGTATTACAATTTATTTTATATTGAATGTAAGAAGAAAAACTAGGTAATAAAAATTAGAAAGACAAAATTAATAAATATAACGGACATAAGTTTTGTATTTCAAGGTCTATTCTGGATAAGTAAGAGTTTAACCCTAACTTGGTCACCATTTACATATGTAAATATTCGATTTTTAAAATAGCTATTATTTTCACTAGCATGTGTCCAGCAACACAAATATTATTCTTAAAAGTTACTCTCTTTCTCTCTCTAATTATTAGTTTTTTACGGAATATCAACTTCTCTCTAAAATAACATATAAAAATCTACGTATTTACAAATGTAAATAGTGCCCTAAATCGTAGTAAAAAGTTGGTGCCCAAGTTAGGGTTAATCTGCTACAATACCCAGAACGAAGATTCGCTAGGGTCACTCTTGGTTCACGCGACAATTCGAGCTCTTATTCTGCTATGGGTGGTGTTTGGGTTCCAGCATTCGAGCAAAAACTGCTTGGGATAGAAGTGTTATATTACAGGGACTGGATCGGGTTTTATGGGTCTTCTTTTAAGGGAGATTCTTTTTTTCCTCCGCCTTAAAATGTAGCCCACATATTCTCGATGAAAACTGAATTGTACGCCACATACTTTTTCCATTCCTTCCGTTGCGATTTGTCAGTTGGAGCACAAAACATTGGTAAGTTGCTTCCATGAGTTGTTTGCATAGGCAACAAGTATTCGCATTTTATTCAGTTATTAAAAAAAATATTGTTTTTCGTTTTGAAATTTGCTTACTTTTGAATTTCCGAATTTGAATTTTTGAATAATGTAAGGTTAAGTCAATGACAACATTCATGTCAAATAAGCGTAAGAAAAATTAAATGTCATATACTTAGTTCACTTGTTGAATACACTTTGCCTAGACTGTTTTCATTGTCATTTTTTTACTATTACTCATTTTATATTCTTTGTCCGAGTCTATAAAGCTTCTAGCTGTCTAAGTGCACACAATTTTAAAATATATTTGATTTATATACATATGTTCTATTATCAAATTGTTTAATATATTTCCTACTAATAAAAGAAGACCTTATTTGTAATAAATTAATTGTAATAATGTGTAGTCGAAATTTTATCACATGGTTAGTGTGAATTTACCTTGTATTACAATTTATTTTATATTGAATGTAAGAAGAAAAACTAGGTAATAAAAATTAGAAAGACAAAATTAATAAATATAACGGACATAAGTTTTGTATTTCAAGGTCTATTCTGGATAAGTAAGAGTTTAACCCCTAAAACTTTGGGGTCACCTTTTCATATGGCAAATTTATTCGATTTTTTGGTAATTTAGCTATAAACTGTTGGATAGCATGTGTACCCAACACAAATATGTTTTCACCAAAAGTTTACTCCCCTTTCTCCGGGGCTTCTAAATTTTAGTTTTTTTACGGTATGTAACTTCGGCTCTAAAATTATAAAAATCTACGTATTTACAAATGTAAATAGTGCCCTAAATCGTAGTAAAAAGTTGGTGCCCAAGTTAGGGTTAATCTGCTACAATACCCAGAACGAAGTTTCGCTAGGGTCACTCTTGGTTCACGCGCCAATTCGAGCTCTTATTCTGCTATGGGTGGTGTTTGGGTTCCAGCATTCGAGCAAAAACTGCTTTGATAGAAGTGTAGTTTGCTCATATACAGGGAGCATATGGATTTCACCATGAAGATGCTTTATCGGAATCATCCTGTTATAGCCGAGAGAGCGGTTTTGAAAGGTTTGCCGATAGATTTGTATGTTGCCAACAACGTCCTATTGTCCATGCCCCATGTACTGTCCGCTAGCGATTTGAGAATTCTGTACTTTTGTAACAAAGCGGTTGTATGCGAAGTGAAAGAGTGCAGACTGTTGATGTTGTTGTACAAGGTGGGTTGCAAAGTAAACAAGTCTTTTTGAATTTAGCGCCCACTGGTGTCACCATCTATATGTCGACCGGTGCGTTAGAATCTGCTATCTTTAAAGGAATGCGTTATGAAAGCGTAGAGGCCATTCAAAAGGTTTGCACTGGCATACTGGCGGCCATACCGGCCAACGAGCTAAAACACTCGTCCGACATTATTTTGGACCGTGCAAAAAGCTGTATTGAAGCAGAAGGAGACTATTTTGAATAAAATGAATTGATTTTGCCGAAAAATCATTTGTTCTGTTTTTTGTTTTTAAGTCCTGTTTACTTTGGAACGCACCTTGTATCGGTAGAAAATATTCCTGAAATATATTTGAGGAATAAGGAAGTGATTTTTATCAGGTCAAGGACTAATATAATTGACCAAAATGTTGAGGTCGAGTCCGTACCCCTGTTTAGTTTGTAAATGAGGTGGCCGTGGATTTAGCAGGGGAAAATATAAACTTCTTACAGTGAAAATGCGAGAAACTTCTGGGGCATATATGTATGTACTTTCGCTTTTGAACATATGTATGTATGTATGTCATCAATTTGTTTCATTCTCCTAATTTAGATTGTTCAGCTCGAAATAATACGGATAATTGTCGACCGTTCAGATAGTTCATGGTCCAATGTGTTAGTTATGTCGAAATTGTGGCCTCGCTGATAAGAATATTTGCAAGAAAAATCCGGTCATAAGTCAAATAAAACAAAAAAACGTCCAACCTCATCATATACATACATTTTTTTTCTTTAAATTGAATAATTTATTTTTATTTTTATTTATTGAATTATTAGCAATTACTCAACGCCTGAGTATTTGCCCAATTTGTTTCTGTTAACTGTGGTTTTGAATAGTGAAGTAAAACGAAAATTCTTCATTGCTATGTAAGCTTGAATTAGAAGGAATCTAAAGAAAATAGTAAAGATAGCGCTGCCAATACTTTTTGAGTTAGTCAATAAGTAAATCAAGAATATTATATGCAAAATTTAACACCATGTTCAGTAAGATCCTGTCGATCTCTACGAGCAAGATACATCCGTGGTATAAAAGAATCATCGACATTGAGAGCAAAGCCAAAAACTCAAAGAAATTTATGTGAATCGTTGAAATGATATCACTAAAGTGTACAAAGGTATTCTCACTCGTATTACTTAGCAGGGTGGACTGAAAAATATTGAATGCTGCTACAAATACAGCTTCTATTATGAGGCGATCCTAATGTGGTCACACTTTTAATCGACTCAACGAAACAACTCAGCGCTTCTCCATACACGAGTCCGTTTCTTCGAGTCCCTGATGCATTTATCTTAGAAAATATCAATACAAAGGTAGCAAGTGTAATTATAAGAAATCATTTGAATTTCAGAGGTCAGAAATAAACACTTTATATCACGCCGATCCAGAAAAGTTTCTTGAGAGGATAATAGCAAAGTAATCCTAAATAATTTATAATCAACATCTGACCCATTCTTGAGTTGACCTAGCAAAAATAAAAATCACACAACAAAAAAGATCATTCCTGAGGGGTTAAAAAAATTCTTGATTGCGAGTTCAAGTCATATGATTTCAATTACCGAATAAAAAATTGTAAATCATTAATTATTTCTCTTATATCAAAAAACACAAACATTCAATAAACGCGTTATTTTATTATTATTTTATACTATTGTGAATATATGAAATTGCTTGGAGAAGACTTCGCTATTCTCCTTGACTGGTATTATCCACAAAGGTTACGAGGTACGAAGGCCAGTAAGTCATCCAATTGGTGAATACGTCTGTCGCGAGCTTAGCGGAGATTTTAGTGTGGCCCACAACTGGAATTATAGTTTTTTAGTCTGAAACAATTTCCTCTGGTGGTTGAGAAATTTTTGAGATAAGCAGTTAAGCCCAAGAAAATTATAATATTGTTGTTATAAGAATGATTTTCGATGGAACGATGAGCTGTACGAGATGTACGACGACTCCAGCTCTGAAAGGATTCGACGCAGTACCCGCCAGGGGAAGCAGAGGAAGAGGAAGACTTCCACTCCGTTGGAAGGACAAAGTGAAGAAGGACCTGGCTTCGCTTGGGATATCTAATTGGCGCCACGTAGCGAAAAGAAGAAACGACTGGCGCGCGGTTGGTAACTTGGCTATAATTGCGTAAGCGGGGTCTACGCCAATTAAGAAGAAGAAGAATGATTTTGGATAATTTTACCAGCTGTATCAACCACGTGTAATCTGTCATCAGGTGTCGATTTCATCAAACTTAATAGATTAATGTTATTTTTTCCCATAATTATCCGAAAATGTATCCAGATGATTGCGGAGATAGTCTAACTTGATACTCACATTTGTTCCTAGAGTTCCAAATTTGTGATCATAATTTGCACAATTTCATCATAATGGTTACATCGAAAATTATCGACTATCAGCACAAAACTTTTACACCATTCACTTTCCAGAACAGTAATAACAGTCCATAACTATGGAATATCTGCAGTTTTCTTTAATTACTCTACAAAATATACCAAAATTTCGATATTAAGCTTCGGATATTTTCTACAAATTAAAACAAAATGTTTCCACGTCCAACGCTTTGACAAATTGCTTTTTCATTTCTAACTCGATCACGCATTTAGTTTATTTTGAGAAAATAACTTTGGAGTAGATGTTGCACCCTCCCATTCAAATTCATTGGTAAAGTGCACCGATTTCTGGGATTTTGGCGGAAAAACTTCAACATTTGCTAACATATTCTTTATTTTATAGGCCCTTGTTATGCATGTACAGTAATAAAATATTAGTCTACAAGTTCAAGAGACCCCATTGTGTTTTTGTCTTCAGATGATCAGAAAAGTGGAAATCGTAACCAAACAGACAGAGCTTTTTGATCTCTTTTACTTAAAAAACGTGTAACTTTTTGAAAGGTTTGTTTGATTCAAATATTAATACGGATAAAAAAAATAATGGTAAAAATTGTATTTATTTATTTAGAAGAGATATAAATATAAATAAATATTACACTTATATACATGCATATATGTAAAGCATTGGCTGCTAGGGCCTTCGGTTTGATTAATAATGTATTTACAGATTAAATTATTTCATTTATATTACTATTATTAATTTGCCGTAGACTTAATTAGGGAGGATGGAGTCATGTGTAGAAGTTCACGCAAGTGTGGAAAGTTCTATGATTACAATTCATTTGGGAGGGGCCAGATTCTTTTACATATGGCTCAAGCAGCTCACGACTTCCGGTCCTACACCAAGTATCCTCCGGATAGCCAAAGAACATGTGACCAAAGATGCCTTCTATAAGCGCTTGGAGCATACCTATGAGAGCTGCCTCTGTTACAATGTCCAAACCGTGCTTGGCGACTTCAACGCCAGAGTGGGCAAAAAAGGTATCTTTGGCACAACAGTCGGTAAATTCAGCCTCCACGAGGATACATCCACAAATGGATTGAGTCTGATCGACTTCGCTGGGGTCCGAAATATGGTTATCTGTGGTACTAGATTCTAGCACAAAAAAATACATCAAGCTACTTGGTTGTCTCCGGGTCGAAAGGCACCAACCAGATCGATCATGTTGTGATAGACGGAAGACACGTCTTCAGTTAGACATGCGTACCCTCCGAGGCCCTAACATCGACTCTGAGCACTATCTAGCACCCGACTCTGTGCAGCAAAAAACCCACGTTAACAAACACAAGGAAGGAACTGACGTCGAGAAGCTGCAATGGCAAAGGACAGTCGAACGATTTTCTACTCGTTTCGTAGTCCTGCTCTCTGAGAGCACTCATCAGGAACTCGGTATAAAGAAACTGTGGGACGGCATTTCAAGCTCCTTACGTACAGCTACAACCGAAATCCTTAGCATTTGGAAATCGCAATATAGCAGCTGGGACGATGAGAACTGCCGTTTCGCAGTGGAGAGAAAGCTGACTGCTTATTTCGCAACGTTACAATCTACCACAACACTTGCGGGAGATGTATCCCATCTTGACGAGCTGGTCGACAGGAGTAATACTTGAAAATTCTACAAAAAGATGAGTCGACTAATAGAAGGTTTCAACATCAGAGCATCCTCTTGTAGAACTCCCAGAGGTGATATAGCAACTGTTACCCAGAGCATGCTAAAATTACTTAGAGAACAATTCTCCATCCTGCTGAATGACAGTGAAAGCATAACATAAGGATATGGCGAAGTCGATTCCCCAATCGATGGGGATGGAGCAGACGTTTCATTGCCCGACCATGAAGTCGTTCGAATAGTAATTACCTGTATGAAGAACAACAAATGTGCGCCAACTACTCTGGGATAAGTCTTCTAAACATCGCATATAAGGTACTATCGAGAGCGTATTGTGTGAAAGATTAAAGCTCACCGTCAACAAACTGATTGGACCTTATCTTCGTCGATTTCAAAGCTGCTTTCAACAGCACGAAAAGGAGCTGCCGATGCCTGAATTTGGTATTCCCGCAAAACTATTACGGCTGTGTAAACTGACGTTGAGCAACACCAAAAGCCCCGTCATGATCGGGAAGGACCTATCCGAGCAGTTCGATACCAAACGCGATTTTACAAAAGGTGAGTCCCTGTTGTACGATTTTTTCAATATACTCCTGGATCAAATAATTGGAGCTGCAGAACTTAATCAAGAAGGTACAATCTTCTATAAGAGTGCACAGCTGCTGGCGTATGCTGATGATATTGAAATCATTGGCCACAACAGCCGCGCCGTTAGTTTTGCTTTCTCCAGACTGGATAAAGAAGCGAAGCAAATGGGTCTGCCAGTGAACGAGGGCAAGACGAAATATCTCCTGTCATCAAACAAACAGTCGTCGCACTAGCGAGTTGGCTCTAATGATTGTACTGTCTCTAATCGTTTAGACCACAGTCGGTGATGTGTTGTTTAACATAATTCTTAATATCATTTGTGGTAAAGTATGCAGAGGTTCTTTGTGTGTTTTTTTCACTCGTTTGTCAGCCATTTTGTTTCCTTGGATCCCTGCGTGTCCTGGTATCCACATAATTTTGATTATGTTGCTGTGTTTAGAAATAAGGTTTTTTTTATTTTTTTGATCAGGTGCGAATTGTATTATGAACATTACGATAATGTCGTGGAATTGTAGGGCTCGTAATTATCCCAAGTTGTTTGGAAATGGACATAATGGTTGAAGATTGGAGAGTAACATTTACATTCATGATTGTAATTCCTACATAGAACCAACTTTGGAATGAGTAACAATGTGTTATGTGTCGTCTTTACAGAATATTTGGTAACCTGGATTCCTTTAAAATAGCTTTTATTAGTGATGTTGGGAAGGCACGAATCCTCGTTCTCACTGCCGCATGGGTAATTGGTACATTTAAGAGTTTGATATGAGTTTCGGCTCAGTGCCCGTACATTGCAACGTCCATAGTAAATTTTTGAGGCTCTTGTGACAATAATGAGAGTGTATGGGTGACACAAAATATTAATTTTTTTTAATCGAGCAGTCAATATGCGTCTAGGAATACAAAAATATATCTGGTTTGTGGACACTGATCCGTTTCACAGCACTCCGGGGCCAAATTCCCCCTCTAGTATTTCTCTATATTTTTTTGTTGAAATGCTGGCATTGCTTAATTTAGAGTATGCATAAGACAGAGATAAGAGTACTGGTCAAAAAACTTGTGTTAATGTACATATGTACATACATATATGCTTGCGGACTTGTTTTTAAATAACAATTCGCATTAACACAATTAAACAAAAGAAGATTTGATTGTTATCGTCAGCGTGAGTGCACTGACCAACAAATGAAGTGTTGCTGAAAACGTTACAAAATTTGGATTATCGTTCGGACGCAAGCACCTTGTGACATGCGTCATGTTTATAGTATATAATATATGCAGATCTGCATTGTAGAAACCGTTTTATTGGCGAATAGCCTCTAGAACGTAATAACCAGAAGGGACTTACAATTAAAGTGAAAAAATTGCAATTGCTATGTTTTTTTATTTCATTAAAAAATATGGGTTCTAATCATTTACTCTGCAGAAAAATCATATACATTAACCATGAAATCGCCGCTGAGGATTATTAGAATATATTATTTCAATTTTTGTGTATGTGGAATTATGACTTATAAATCTCGTCCTGATGTTTTCTTATAGAAAAAAGTTATACGGCGAAGTTGTAGATAATGAAAAGCTGTACAACTTTTGGATTGACTGATATACATTCATATGTACATTAAGCCTATTAGGCGGGCCAGGACATTTTTTTTTCAAAAATTTTAGCCGACAAGTTCCCATGCAATTGCGATTCCCTGAGTAAAATAGAGTACTATATCTTATATTTGAACTCGTCTCAGCACCTTTTTTTTTAAGTAGGGGGAAGCATCAAAAGCCGGAGTGCGGAACTTTAATCCGCTGAACCTAACCTACTCCCAACTCCAGACTCTCCCACGGAACCACCTGATTAAGTATTACTTCGTGGGAGTGCTAAGACATTTAAGTCTCTTCTATGGCATGGACTGACGGACGCCTACTCTGGTCTATATGTCTCAGTTTTGTCATGATTGAGGCTGCCGCTTCGCTGACAGCTCTCCAGTTCTCAGTGGACTGACACATGAGTGTCGTCAAATTTTCCACCGTAAAACTACCACCGAGTGTAGTTTTAAGTTTTTCCCTTGCACTTATAAAGCGCGGGCAATAAAAGAAAACATGCTCAGAGTCTTCACAGCACTCTGAACCCGACGGACAATTCGGACTAATGTCGTGCTGGA
The DNA here is from genome assembly GCA_027475135.1 of Bactrocera correcta. Lineage (NCBI taxonomy): Eukaryota > Metazoa > Arthropoda > Insecta > Diptera > Tephritidae > Bactrocera > Bactrocera correcta. The sequence goes on along the minus strand of CM050325.1, from coordinate 60,262,653 downwards.
ATCTGTATAGATAGCTTCTAAAGCATCCATGGCCACTTAATATTTGGGTTAGGTGGAAATCCAGGTCCCCATGTCTCAGCACCCTGATCATTCATATGTGTAGGTATAACCCTATATATTACTCGATTATTTCGAGGTTATAAAAAACCGTTATGCGAGAAACATGTCGATTCTATCATTATCTACAACTTCACCATAAAGCTCTTTTCTATAGGACTCGTAATTTCACTAGAAATTGGGATAAACCGTTTCTAACCCTTCATCGCTCCTCTCCTTCCCGGCCAAAGATCATCCGGAAATGATTGTTCCTATAATTTTTGTTATTTTATTCACCCTAACCTGGTCTAAGTTGGAAGTCTGAAAAGCTTTTGTTTTGTTTAGTATAACATATGTATACATATGTATTACAGAATCCCTGTCTCTTATATATAAAAATTCATACATAAAAGTTACTTGAAAAAATTAAATTTTTTGTCAGGAATTGAAGGAAAAGGAAAAGAAAAAATTGTTGTTTGTGTTTGAAAGTTTTAATTAAGCATCATCCCTGGAGTACCATATACATATCTCAACACCATTACCAGTGTTTCAAATCCATATCAATTGATGAAGATGATTCGACATTGGACCTTTTTTCCTTTACTTTGGTTGAATAAAGGTTTAGATAAACTCTCTTAAGGGTTTTTCCTTAGGGTTCGATGAACAATCACAATTTGCTACCGACAATGACGCCGTCATGTATGTATGAGTATATACAAGTACTATGATAAAATTATATCACCGTTGACGACGAAGTACTCATGGGTATAAAAATAATGTTTTTGAACTTTTCAATTAATGAGTTCAATTAAAGTAACGCGTACTACCGGCTTCACGCCGCTTGTTAATGACCGTGCTTGTTATTAGTTGTTTGTCGTTTTTGTTCAAGTATTTAGAAAAATACTTGAATTTTCATGCTCTCAGTAAAACTTGAACAAGAAAATTATTATTATTATTGTGAATAAGAGAGTGTTTCATGATATTTTCAACAATCTACTATATTTACACTGAAATCTATACTGGACCTGTGGACTCATGGAATCAGCTTGAATTCTCTATGTATTATATTTTCAAGGGGAAATCCTTTTTCTAGAATGGTGAACTCCCTCCAACTTAGATGTAAAAACAATTCAAGTTTTTTAGCAAAGAAATAAATAAGGAATTATGGTAATTAGCAATAGCAAATATAAAATAATAGTTTTTATGGAGAGAGTTATTCTTTATAAAGGACATTAAATCTGAGTATTGCGAAATAGTTTGAATGGTATAAGAATACTATGTATGGCATGTTTATGTTTGAATGGTTTGGAGTTTGGCCCGGACTAAACCACAAGAGGTTGAGTGAGCTTTTAGTCCTCAGTAAGCTTCGCCTTTTTCTATTTGTAAGAGTTTAAACAAAAAGCTGGTGGAAGTTAACGGAAAACTAAAATAAAATTAAAATGTATTATAATTAATCTAGAGACTTGTAAAGTAAATAAGTATGAAAATTAAAATTAGGAGAATTTCTCTACTGGCTTTTAAATGCGCTGTTTGAGAAAAAGAAGAGATGCTCAGATTTGTATTGATTTACTGATGTTAAAAAAAAAAATTTCAATTCGAAAGGACAATCAAGCAACTTCAACAGCACCAAATTTGAATACCATTAACAAATAAAAAAGTTTCCATGCAAGAATTATATTTTTATCGATTAGTTTATGAGACAGCTATACGCTAAAGGGATCCCTGGGTATAATTAAGTGCACTGTTTGTATTTTTTTATTTAATATTTATTAAAATATTCGATTATAAAAATCTGATCTGTAAAAGATACAAAAATTTTGGAGTCAAAACGTTAACTTTGGCTTCAACGAAACTGTAATATCCTTCAAAGGTGTATTTTTATTGCATGAAAATATATTATATAAAGAGATATTTATTCTGATTTGTATCGGTCAGTTTGGATGGCACCTGTATGCAATAGTGGTCCGATCTGAAAATATATTCGGACATTTCAGCAATGTTTTGGATGTTAATCTGTGCCAAATTACTTGAAGATATCTCGTCAAATTGAAAAGTTTTCCATACAAGCCCTTGATATCGATAGTTCAGCTTGTATGTCAGTTAAATGTACGCTATGGTAGCCTGATCTGAACTATTTCTCCGGAGATCGCGGCGATGACTCGGAAATAATCTCTGCCGAATTTTTTGAAAATAGTCTGTCAAATGAAACAATTTTCCGATTCCGACAAATTAGCTCCTTATTGGTGAGAAATAGAAAAGAAGACACATATCTCAAAACCTGAGAGACTTCTTCTTCTTTACTGGCGTAGAAACCGCTTACGCGATTATAGCCGAGTTATCAACAGCGCGCCAGTCGTTCCTTCTTTTCGCTACGTGCCGCCAATTGGATATCCCAAGCGAAGTCAGGGGAGGGGAGTCAGGGGAGGGGAGGTCTATCTCTTCCTCTACTTCCCGCGGCGGGTACTGCGTCGAATACTTTCAGAGCTGGAGTGTTTTCGTTCCTCCGGACAACATGACCTAGCCAGCGTAGCTACTGTCTTTCAATTCGCTGAACTATGTCATTGTCATCGTATATCTCGTACAGCCCATCGTTCCATCGAATGCGATATTCGCCGTGGACAATGCGCAAAGGACCATAAGTCTTTCGCAGAACCTTTCTTTCGAAAACTCGCAACGTCGGCTCATCAGTTGTCCTGCCTCTGCACCAGGAATAAAGGGATGTTTAACTTATTCCAGTGTGAGAGCGCCTCAAAATAAGCGTTTTTTATAACATTTTCCATTATGGCCAGATTGAACAAAATAATAATTTTTGGGCATTTATCAACCCAACACCCAACATTTAGTACGAATAATTATTACTAAATATTCCAGTGTGAGAGCGCCTCAAATCAGCGCGTTTTTTATAACATTTTCCATTATGGCCAGATTGAACAAAATAATAATTTTTGGGCATTTATCAACCCAACACCCAACATTTAGTACGAATAATTATTACTAAATAGAGTTATTTATTATATGGAGAAACTATTTAAATCTTTTTGAAGTATATTAGAACAACTGACTTTTGACCTTTCAATACCCAATAAAAGGATTTAAGCTAGTTAGCTCACAATCATTAAATGTTTTTAATCATTTTCTATTGAAAACAATACTTTGTTGCTTCAAATTAAAAAACGTTTCATCAAAAACCTTTAAATTTTCCAAATTTATTTAATTTTCGTTGTTTTACATTTTTTATAAGTGGTCTTGAACGATGCAACAAATCCCTCCGTTTACATTTTTTTTTGGTAAGATTTCAATCTGGCCATCGCCCGTTTCCAATTGATAAACGTCAAAACCTACTGAACTCGATTAGCTGTCAAAGTTCAGTAGGTTTTGACGTTTAGCAATTGCTCTCTCACTTCCAGTGAGAGAGGAGTTAAACATCTCTTTATCTCTGCTCTGCACTATACGGCAAGACGGGAATTATGAGTGATTTATAGAGTTTGGCTTTTGTTCGTCGAGAGAGGACTTTACTTTTGAATTGCCTGTTGGCAAGAGAAATCCTGCGTTGGATTTCCAGGCTGACATGGTTGGTGGTGTTAATACTGGTTCCTAAATAGACGAAATTATCCACAACATCAAAGTTATGACTGTCAACAGTGACGTGAGAGCCAAGTCGCGAGTGCCACGACTGTTTGTTTGATGACAAGAGATATTTCGTCTTGCCCTCGTTCACTGCCAGACCCATTTGCCTTGCTTCCTTGTCCAGTCTGGAAAAAGTAGAACTAACGGCGCGGGTGTTGAGGCCGATGATATCAATGTCAAGATTTGGCGCATGATGAATATCTGGTCGGTTGTTGATTTGCCAGGTCTAAAGGAACACTGATAAGGTCTAATCAGTTTGTTGACGATGGGCTTTAATTATTCACACAATACGCTCGATAGAACCTTCTACGCGATGTTGAGGAGGCTTATCCCACGGTAGTTGGCGCAGGTTGTAGGGTCTCTCTTTTTATGGATTGGGCATAGTACACTTAAATTCCAATCGTTGGGCATGCTTTCGTCCGCCCATATTTTACAAAGAAGCTAATGCATGCTCCTTATCAGTTCTTCGCCGCCGTCTTTCTCGGCGTGTAGCTCGGCTGGCAATCCATCGGCCCCGCCGCTTTGTTGTCTTTCAGGCGGGTAATTGCTATTCGAACTTCTTCATGGTCGGGCAATGGAACGTCTGCTCCATCGTCATCGTTTGGGGAATCGGCTTCATTTCCTCCTGGCGTTGTACGTTCACTGCCATTCAGCAGGCTGGAGAAGTGTTCCCTCCATAATTTAAGTATGCTCTGGGTATCGGTGACTAGATCACCTTTGGGGGTTCTACAAGAGTATGTTCCGGTCTTGAAACCTTCTGTAAGCCGCAGCATTTTTTCGTAGACGCATTTCGGCCTCTTTCGTTTTCTATCTGCAAAACCCGTCTCGCTTCCCTCTTCAACTATAGGTATCTATCCCATCCCGCACGTGTTGTGGTCGATCGTTATGTTGCGATTGCAGCTTCTCGACGTCGAACCTTCATTGTGTTTGTTGACGTTCGTTTTTTGTTGCACAGAGGTGGGTGCGAATCTTGGCTGCAACAAGATAGTGGTCGGGGCATGGGCGCAAATCAGCGATGTGTTGAAGAGCCTCGCTTTGATGCGTATTGTGGCTAGATGTTCATCACCGGAGTGAATGACAGTACTCGGCGACGGAGTCTCTCTCCCACCAATCCCACACTGAACTTGCGCTTTTTTATGTGACCACTGTAAAAATACCACAAGGACACATGTCCCGTCCATCGCATTTCTTGGACGGCGCTGATGTCAGCCTTTATTTTTACGAGGACATCAACCAGCTGGGAAGCGGTACCTTCCCAATTAAGGGACCGGACATTCCAGGTGCATGCCCGCAATTCGTGGTCCTTATTTCGTTTCCCATGGTTGTCATCAAAAGGGAAGTCACTCAAGTTTTTTTCGTGGCGGGTTCCAAACCTAGCGCACAACCCGGCGGAGGGGATGTTTCGCCTTCTCACTTTTGCTCGCCTTCAAACGGATGTTCTTAAGCTACCCAGAGGATACTTGGTAAAAAACCGGAAGTCGTGAGCTGCTTGAGTCATATGTAAAAGAATCGCTTCTGGCCACTCCCAAGTGAATGGCGATCAGAGAACTTTCCTCACATTCGTGAACTTCTACACATGACTCCATCCTCCTACTTCCCATATATACCGACCGTCAGACGCGGTTAAAACGAGACTGCTTATTACGCTGATCGGTTATACGTATACTTAATAGGGACTCCGATGCTATCAAACCAAAAATCATCGTAAGAGATTTCGGCTTTCTTGCCATCTCCCTAATATTTGTTGAAGAGGTTGAAAGTCATCCAGAATCAGGCATGTCTTCAACGATAACAATCTGGTGGACAGGTCGCCCTCATATTTGATATAGTAATTAAGGACAGTTCTACCTCATTTACCCGAGGAACTTAATTACAATTAGCGGGTGCTTTTTTATTACAATTTTACACTCTTGCAACTTGCAAAAATTAAAGCCAGGCATATATGTAAATGTATTAAAATGTAAAACGTCGACCAGAGGATCGGAGTCTAAGATTTTATATATACATATACTCTATATAACTCATACACTGGCCGACAAATTTGGCGTAAGAATTGTTAGAAAAACAAAAGTGCCTCGCATACAATCACTAATCATATGGAGGAACGTCAGCCGGATGTTCAAAAATTCTGGTAATGGTCATAAGGGGGTTGGGTCAAATTTATCCATTTTAGGCACAAAGATAAACTGTCATGATTAAAACACGCCATCCCAATTTCATTACGATAACTGAAATATTGGCTGATAAATCCAGTATAACCTGGAAGTTCGAAAATCTTTATATTAGATATATGAGAGCTCAGGGAAGTATTGTCTCGATGCGACCAATTTTTGACATACAGACATACCATTGTCAGAGACCGATTATACCCGAATTTCCATTATAGATCTCACACAGTGACCGATATTTTTGTTAAAAGTCAACTATAGATACTGTGGTCCACATATTCGGTACCTAGGGTCTTGAACAGTTTTGGTAGTATTTGAATAATTTTCAAAACGTAGAATTGTTACTGCAAAACTTTATTCCGTTAAATTAATTACTTTTTGATTTGTGTACTGGAAAGTAAAAGAATCAAATGGAATTATAAATTGTGTTATGTATATGAGAAGTAGGTGTGGTTGTAGTCCGATTTTGCTACGTACACCTGTTATGTGAACAAAACTGTAATACTCTGTACCAACTGGTTGCAAGAGTATAATAATCAAATTTAACTGCAACAGTTATTTAATAATTTTTCTTGTGTGTTCGGATAATAATTACAGAAAAGTTCAAAAGCACTCGAAAATAAATTTTTGAATTCAAAAGTGAACGGTAATTAACATCCACTGAAACCCGGCAGACAACCCTAATGCGTGCTGCTTGGAGATCGTCACTTCCACTGACAGCTGAGTGAACATCTGAGCTTGGCTTGCCGTTGCGAGCTAGGTCATTCTAGAACGTGACTCCACTTAAAGCGGGTGTGTCGTAGTAAAGTGCCCACTTGTGCGCTAATAGCAAAATAAATGATATTTAGCTGACCGCGTGTGAGTATATCGGTAAATTTACGCAAATTGTGCAAACGAAAATTGGTGCAATGACAATGTTAAACAAAATCAAATATTTAAGAATAAAATATAAATAATTGTTTTTGCCATCAACATGTGAATAGTGAGAGAGAGCTCGAGTGTGTGTGCCAAGTAAATAAAGCAAAAAATATTTACATTGGAAATCGCTCTTTTATTTTTTGTTTGATTAACATTGCTTACAATTAATTATTTTATTATGTAATATATACAAACAGTAGTAAAAACTGGTGCACGTTGTTTGCTATGGTCTTATTGATATCCATATTTCACTAGTGTGCTGATAAGGATAAGATTTCATGGTGTTTTGCTGGATTGGATTCAGATTCGTGCTTAGATAATTATTACTCGAGAAAATGCGTCCTTAAAGCAATTAGACATAAGAGTATAATCGAACCATTGCAAGCAACAACAAATAGATAATATACTGTATTAAAGCTATAAAACGGCGCTTAAGCCACTTATGTTTATACATATATGTATATACATATGTATTTGTGTGTGTGTATGTATGTCAGCTAGTTGAGCCACACACCTTTCACCAATAATGAGCTCTCGTATGTCCATACAATGCGTTTACTTACACTCAAAAATCTCTAAAAGTATGCTAACATAGAAACGTCATTAGTCACTCGGATTTGACGTATGTCTTCGAAAGAAAAGGCAAAGTTTTGTACTCGTCACAGCCACCGCGGTTTTCGCAAAATGTGATTCAGCTTACATTTCAGGAATTCCTAAACATCATTTCATTGAGTTCGCCACGCTTGGCTGGGGGAGCCCCTCTCAACGGCTATTCTACTGCTGCGCTTTACACTGCCGAAGCTCCCGCACATGCATTGAATCGTTAGCGTCGCGAGATGACCAACCGATCTACCGCTTTGCATTGATCTTTCAGCCGGTTTTCTAACTATTCGCATTTCAGTCGCTCACTGTGATTGTCGTGTGTTGTTCATAACCAATATTTTAAGCTTGTTGTATTCTTTGAGTTCGCGTGAGTGCACCGAGTTTCGTTGACTGCACGTCATTAACAAATGAATTAAGCAAATTAAATTGTATATAAAAATTATAATTTTGTAATTAAAAAATAATTTGTATTGTTTTTTACGAACAGTGTATTTGTACTCGGCGATCGTTTCAGTGTTCGAACTAATTGAGAAAGTGATCGCTTTGAAAGCAACGAATTAGAAGCAACCAAATTATCAAAATACAAAAGTGATCTGCTTTAGTTGGTTAAAAAAAAAAACTGAAACTATACCATAAACAGCAACAACAAATACAAATGGCAAAGATGGCAAAGTACGCCAAACAGGATCATAAATATCTTCTGAAACTAATCACAGGTAAGCACCTCCACTAAATTAAGTCGAAGCTTCCATATAACGCTTAAGTGGAACACATGCATACTAACATTAAGGTCATAAATACGGCACTAATGCAGTGATTAATATTGCATAATACACTTAGGGTGAAATCCCCTTAATCTGGGCAATTATAATTACCCAACGACCGATAAGGACTGAGTTGATTACTTAATTCATGAAATAACTAATTATCTGCAGTAACCCAGTCTAGAAAATCGTGCAAATGTTGTAAATATTTTTCTTTTTAAATTAAAAAAAGCTAACATCGGACCCTTTTCAGGTTCAATTTTCTTATAAGATCTGAATTTAGTTTGGTCAGTTTGATGGCAGCTGTGTATATGCTATAGTGGTGAGATCGGAACAGTTTCTTCGAAGATTTTATTGTTGGCTTGGAGAGTACTGCATACATCTAAAATTTTGTACAAATACCTATCCTGTTATATAAAAATGTTTTCTATGCAAGAACTTGTTTTTGATAGTTCAGTTTGTATCGAAGCAATACGAGGCCTAATAATGAAAATAGGAATATTTATCAACGAAAATGGTTTTATTGTTTTTCAAAATATTCTCCATCAAGATTTATACACTTTTGCATGCGCTCAAACCAATTTTCGAGTCACTTTTTCCACTCCGATTGAGACACCTCCAAAACATGGTTTTTGAATGCTTCAACAGCATCTTCTGGCGACGAAAATCGTTGACCACGCATTATTTTCTTGATGTGTGGGAATAAAAAGAAGTCATTGGGTGCTAAGTCAGGGCTGTACGGCGGATGACCCATCAATTCGACGTTTTGGCCGGTCAAAAAGGCGCTGGTTTGAGCCGATATGTGAGAGCTCGCATTGTCATGGTTCGTCTTCTCTTGTTCGTTTTTCGAATTTCTCCGAAGACTTAAGGCAAACAAATGGTAATGTACCACTCAGAATTGACCGTCCTATGTTGCTCAAGCGGAACAGTTGCCACATGACTAGTTTTGCCGAAGAAACAGGTGACCATTTGCTTCGAAGTGCTTCTTCCACGAACAACTTTCGTTGGATTTGGCTCGTCTTGGAAGAGTCACGCGGTCGATTGCTGTTTTGTTTCGGGCTCATACGCATAGATCCATGATTCGTCACCTGTGACGATCTTATAAACGTCTTTTGAAGCACCGCGATCGTATTTTTTTCAGCATTTCTTTACACCAATCCACACGAGCCTTTTTTTGAGCGATTGTCAAATTGTGCGGGATCCAACGAGAACAAACCTTTTTTACGGCCAGGTGTTCATGCAATATCGAATGTATGCTGGTGGGAGAAATGCATAGGCATGCCTCTATCTGAAAGTATGTTACATGACGGTCTTGCATTATCAGTTCACGTACGGCATCGATGTTTTCTGGCACAACGGCTGTTTTTGGACGACCTTCACGAAATTCGTCTTTGAGCGAGCGTCGGCCACGATTGAATTCGTTGTACCAGTTTTTCACAGTGCTATAGGATGGTGCTTCATAGCCATACAAAGATTTTAGTTCATCGATACACTCTTGTCGTGATAATCCACGTCGAAAGTTGTGAAAAATGATCGCACGAAAATGTTCACGAGATAATTCCATTTTTTGGCTGAGATGAATTTTTTAATTCCCTGTAAATAAAACAATTCACGATTAAATGACAAAACGTTCTGAGTGATGTTATGCTAAAAAATGTCAAACTTTCCAATGGAAATGTCAGATTGCACCTGGCAACACTTAATGTTGCCTAGGCCAGAAATATATATAGCAGCCTGCTATATTAGACCGACATCGCGGTTTCCACAAATAAGCAGTTTCATGGGGAGAAAGAAATGATAGCAGAACGTGTGGAAAATCTTAGATTGATATCTTAAAAGACTCAGCTCACGTTGATTATTTTTATCCGACGTTTCCTGCTGGGTATTACAAACTTCGTGGGAAACTTAATATACTCTGTTCAGGGTATAACAAAAATTTAAAATTTAAGTCTTGTGCTATTTAAAGACAATAAGTGCCATTAAATAGATAAGCAGACTTTTCTAAGTACACACTTTTATTAAATTTTTAAGTAGTTCTCTTGCTAATATAATATTTGCAGTGTTATGTAGCTCTACTCTACACATGTGCCCATATACATATGTATGTAAGTATTTTTAATTTTTTCAAGTGTTTGCAGCGTAAGAGTGGTTTCGGTTGACAGTTCCGTGTATTTCGAATTGTGCAATGTATAAAAGAATGAGCTAACCGGCAATTTTAATGCGAATATTATGATTATGCGGAAATATGAAATAATTTTTAATTATCATACAAACAATATGTTTAATGAAATGCGAGTTGGCGTGAGAAAGCGTGTAAGCTGAGGCTTTCTCTAATATGGTTTAAAATTAGAATTGAATCGTTTATCATTGAAACTTTAATAGGTTGACAAATTTTATGATCACGAACAAGCATTTAGACATTCATTATTGTTATTATAGTTGCACGAAACGATTTCGAATTATTTATGTGGGATACTTTTTAAATTAAATTTCGCGCGCGAAAACGAAATTTCGTCGAAATTTTTTTATAGGTTGGTATGTCTGTCGGTGACATCTATGCCCAAGTTCACATCACAGTTATCATTAGTATTTACTATATGCTCGTCTTTCTGAAGTACATTAAGTGCATTCGGCGATTTTAACGATAAGTGAAATTATTCAAAAAATCCAATTTTGTGTGCGGAATCAAATTTCTGGTGACTAGCAGTCGGAGAAATATCGGAAGGATCAATGAAAACCATTTTGAAGTGTCATTTGAGCCCAAGAAAAGTGAAAGCACTATTGGTTCCAAATCCACTCAACTTTTTCGTCGCGTTAACGTTTGTGAAACAATGCTTCCCGACTATCAGGATGCCGTGAAACGTATTATTACTGGCGATGAGTTATGCTTACGACTAGAAACAGGCGATAAATCGGCCGGATATCGTGGCAAAGGTGAGCCGAAGCTAAAGAAACCACGTCAAAGCATATTAAAAATCAAGGTTATGTTGACAGTTGTCTTCGATTATCGAGGTGTGATGCACTTAGAATTCTTTCCGATTCACCGTTCATTTGAATGTTATTATGGGCCGACAACTCATGATTTTTGCACCACGATAATGCCCCGTCGCATATTGCATTGATTCTTTTGTGAGTTTTACGCGAAAGTTTCAACCAATATCGTGCCACAACCACCGTATTTGCCTGATTTAGCTCCAAGTGGCTTCTGGCTATTTAGCAAACTCAAGCGATTGCTTCGGGGAAAGCGTTTTGAGCCAATTTAAGTTATTAAACGTGAATTGCAAAAAGGCTGTTTCGGAAATTGACTTCAACGATTATTTTGAGAATTGAAAAAAAAAAAAAATTTGATGCAAGTATATTGGGGCCAAGGGGAATTAGTTTGAAAGGGACGACATGGAGCTTGAAGAGTAAATTAAGAATTAATCTACTATTTTTTCCTCATAGTAGCACATACATATGTATAATAAGAAATTGCTCGTTACAAAGGTTCACACTACAGAGGTTTAGCCATAGATAAATTGATCAGAATCTATTTTCTTAATCCCTCGCTTGTTAGCTGGCAGCGGACCCTAATCTTTTTTCTGAGCTGGCAACAAAACACAATCATCAGTTAGAGAAAAAGGCGGGATGCCTTCTTTAGTGTGTTGTTGCAATACTGTAGAATTAGTTGTCGGTAGTTTGTAAAATTATTTATATATATATGGGTGATATAGGCCTACTGGGGAGCCGAGCAGCCAAAAATAATATGGTTAACGCTCTATTTGCATACCTCAATGGTAGTGTGGAAACTGCAAAATACCCAAAAGTTGTTTATAGAATGCCCAATCTAATATTATTCAGCAATGGCATCATTCGCAAATGTTATAAAAAATGCGAGTTTTGACAGCTCTCTCTCGAACCAAAGAGATTCGTATCAAGTTATCTATGGTTTAGCTGTATCTTCAAAGCCTATTATTAATAACCAGAATAATATATTTAAGATTTTAAACATTAAGATTTAATATATCAAAGTGGTATTTGTTTTTCCTCTAATCCACTATTTTAAGAGAGAATTGTTTCAAGGCCGGTTTGGGAAATCTTACAGCCTCTGAGTTCTTGAATGCGAACTGAGTGTGTATCTAAGTAATAACGGTGCGATTGATTTTTGACGTTATGACGACCAAATAAAATGCCTGCAGTATTTTCACTCTGCTTCTTTAACTTTTTTTTGATTATTTCTCATGAGTTTCGGTGATCTAGAACCCAAAATATTAACGATGGACCTTCCAAAAACTTCGAATTCTGTTTTGTTGGACGTTCTTGATGAGTCATTCATTGGATTGGAAGTGTTCGTGTGTTTCAAGCTTTTTAGTCGGCGTCTAGCGCAGTTCAAGAAACATTAGAGAGATATATTTTTGTATTCTTTCGAGAGATTGCGTTGCTACATTCCTTGGTCCACTTCAATTCTAAATACCTTATATGTACATACATATAAACCCATATATTGAGCTACGCACCTATTGCGTTTTTTGCAAGCATTGTCACTACGGCGTTCGTAATTTGAACAATCAACAATTAACTTCCTTATAAAATGTTGGCAATGAAATTTTATGTGAGTGTCAATGAGTTATAAACAATCTCTGGGAAATGAAAGGGTGCACAAATATGCACACATGAAGACTCATTTAAATAATCAAAAGTAAAGCGGAATGTCAATAAAGTTGAGTGTACGTTTTATTTGCAAATATTTGCAAAGATGAAGTGTTTTTTTTGTCATAAAAGTACACTCGAGTTTATAGTTTCGTCGGTTCCCAAAGGTAGGCATGCGTCTAAGCGAGACAATTGAAAAATCAAAACATTCATTTGACGCATTTGGAGCCATCTCCTTGGGGCACAGCTAGCAGTCCTAAGCGTTTCTACTAAGTACAACTCGAATTCGGCGCAGTATCATTATAATACCTGCATTGTGCTAATTACTAATTCAGACACTTTATGAACTTCTCGGCGATTATGTATATATGTGCCTATTTGTGAATCTGCACGCTTCTCCTTATGTACATATATAAGTATGTACATACGTATCTTGCAGTAACATGACAATTACTTGGATACACAAACAAATCAAATGAAACGGAGCAAGCCGTACCACACCAAGCTAATGACAATAGTGAATATACAAATATTTACATATAGACACATATATAAAAAGTCGAAAACGTCAGGTATATAAGTATCTAAAAACATATATACATATGAAGCGCTATTATCTAGTATGTAAATGATGTTTTTCATATGTTTTATATGACAATTAACGGCAGTTTATTTGTTGGCAACATCAACAGATATCGTCAAACGATCATGTGATGCACAATTGCTCGAAAGTGGTATGCTGTTGATAATTTTAAACAACCCCAATAAGCATTTAAGTTCGAGAGCAACTCGAGAAATTACGTACTTCTCAGATTTCCAACTGCTCTTAGCAGCACCTTCACTTGAGAGTCGTCATTAGCACAGTTTTCACGGCAGCATCAACACTTTTGTAGATATTGCAATAATTTACAATGAGAAAAGATTTAGAGGTTCTCAACTTGAGTTTGAACCTCACTCGCAAATGGATTTCAAATATTTGTTTCCAGACTGAAAGCTTCGCATCTTTCCAATGGAAGCGAACCACTTGAATTTACTACAACTGTTGAAAAATGTATGAAAAGATATTTCGTGATTTAATGAAATACTATTTAATCCATCGTAATGAGTTTGAAGACGATGAAAGCAGTGCGCGGTTCAAAGGGAACGAGGAGATAAAAAAAGTAACAAAATTATTTTGGATGGCCGTAAAGCCAAAGATCGGATTAGACATATTGTTCATGATTATTTGTGTATTCGAAAACTTGGTGCAAAGTAGGACAACGTGAACTCATAAATCACCTCAGTGTCACAAATGATCAAAAATTGACATCGTTTTTGAAGCGAGTGACAAATTGTCCTACAAAAAAGTTATCCAACAGTTGGAAGATCGGTATAGTCGATAATGATCATAGTTACTTCTTTAGGTCTTTTATATCCTGAACAGGGTATAGGTCTCATTTGTCAGAATCGCCGATATCAAACCACTCTAGCCCATAGAAGTCAGGCAAATTGAACGACTAAAATTTGTCTTTGTATGGGCAACTTTTTATTAGACGAGATATCTGCATAAAATTTTGGCATGGATTGTCGCCCAAGGAAACGGTACAAACTCCGAAGAAATTGTTCTGATTGAACCATTATTGCATACAAATATTGTAGCTGCCTTACAAACTGACCGATCAGGAATCTTTTAATTTTATGAGGAGTACTTAATTTTATTGCTTTTTTTATTTTCCCAACAAAGGTAATACAAGTATAATTCATATTCGGTGTACATTCGACAATTTTCTACTTATCACAAAATAAAAAAGTATTTATTTTTAAAGTATTTTATTATCTTTTATTGCTTTAAACAGTCGTCAACCGGTCTGATGGGACGTTAGTAGGCCATATACTTTATCACTTAATTAAAAAATAAAATGATTGATTACCGTAGATTTCAGTTAAACATAATTTATTATACGACAATTTTCAGATTTATGCGACTTTCATATTGACTTAAAGATTTCATAAGTTCTTCAACTATTTCATAAAAATATCGTGTCGCGTGTATAAACTATCTTTATGATATTATCATATGCAAATGATAACAATTTTTCACTCGACACTAACATTTTTCATAAAAATATTAATAAGAAAATCCAAGTTGATGTCCGGATGACAGCGCGCGCCATTAGTTTAACCTTATAGATAAATTTTTTACTTAAATAAATGTGTTCTAAAGTTTTCTGGGGAGATAATTGTCATTTCAATTGGTCTCCTACACCATTTTTTGTGCGAATAAGTCAAGTCAATAGTGCCATGCCGGGGCTGCACCGAAGCTATAATACCCTTCATTCTGCATTATATATTGGATTAAGGGTATAAAACATCTTAATCTTGACTTCGTCCCGTCAGTTTGAATGAAGTTTGGAAAATCAAATCTTTTCGGTACAAGAATACAAGGAGTTTTATCGGTCCGTTTGTATGGCAACTATGTACTTTAGTTGTGCGATTTTGGCGTTTTCGACAAATGAGCTGTTTCATGGGTAGAAAAGTACGTGGGCGAAATTTCGAATCAATATCTCAAAATTTGGGGCACTAGTTCGCTTGCATAGAAATTGACAGATATGGCTAAAATAATTCAGCCCGTCACGTTTATCACTTTTATATAAGTATACTTTATAGGTTCTCCGAAGCTTCCTTTAAGGCGATAAATTTAATGTACCCTGCTCAGGTTATAACGATTTATTTGACTTGTGTTCATTGTAAGATAATTTATTTCATATTCTTCTCTCTCATTCTGAAATTCGATAAGTCACCGCTATTTGGGCCACGCAATTTTATTGCTATCATGCTTGATACCAACCAAAAAATATGAAGATGATCAGCTGGAAATGTGAAATGAATGTCAAACGATTTGTCGAAGTAGGTTGGTGTATCAAATTTTTCGAAAATTTCCACATAAATTATATTATTGTACATTAGTTGCAGGTTTGGAGGTCTTTAGAAGAACCTTAGGAAAAAAATCAATAGGGAATCTTCCGATTCATTTGATATCTTTTGATAGTAACCATTATCTCAATGTATATAAATAATTGATATTGATAAAAAGTGTCGAGCAATTAGTTTGATTTGTGACGAAATGGCCACTTATCGATCAGCTGATGCGGGTCTCACTTACTACTCTAAGCAACTCATAGTAAATTGAAGTGCTGTTTGCCTTGCATGTGTCAATATTAGCTATAAATGCATGCATCACTTGCTAAAATTATTTAGCTAACTAATGTTGTTTTCTTTTCTAGAAAGCTTGTCGCATTGTATATATCACTTTACTCGACACACTCTCCTTATTTATTTACCAATGACCATTATTACTTTTTTTCTTAATTCAAGTGGAAATATGTCATATAAGGCATATTTATTGAGGCATAAGAACGTAAAAAGCCTGTAAATAGAATATATTTCTATACACCAGGTTGGCGGTTGTTATCTCATAACTACCATATACTATAGGAAGTTTGCGATTATTTGTTAATTGGCTTTTATGAACCAAGAAAGACCGTTTTTGACCATTAATCAATAGAATGCGTTAAAGACCACGACTCATGGCTAATAATATTGATGTTGGATACTATTTTCTATTTCCATAAGTTTTGGCTTGTTGTCTGTTTTATATACTAATCTTCAACCTGGTGCACTGTCAAAAATTTAAGTACGGTAAATCCGAATCGCACTTAACGGAACCTGCAGATATACTGTATATATTAGGTACGTACGTACTCAAGCATTGCCAATTTACATCGGTTGCGATACGTGATGGACGCCTTTTGTTTACCTTTCTTATCACAACGGAATGGTTCGTGTTTTCTGTCGATAGAGCTGGAGCTGGTCGAGCAGGTGCGGAGCAAACTGTTAGCCGACACGCTGCCGTCGTTGATACAGCTCACTCCGATACGTCAATTCAGAACGGCTGCGTCATACTGTCAATAGCCGGATTATACCAGAAGAACCTTTGCAAGCGTTCTATTTTTGCGCATAGATACTAAAAGTGTAGGTTTCCGATAGTAAACCTAATGAAAACTAGAAGATTGCTGTTACGGCATTAGTAAAGTACAGTTGTAGTTCAAATGTGCATATTGTTATTATAGGTTTGTATTAAATTTTAGCACCCGCCCATATTTCGTCTGCGCCATCAATTACGAAGATGTCGTTTATTCACCACCCAGACAGTGATACTGTTGTTCTTTGTTTTAATTTAAAATCCACCTCAACATGCATATCATTGTGCACACTCATTGTAGTATACATACAGACTCTACGCTTTTATCATTACTTTTATTTCGTTATCATATTTTTTCATGAGTTTTTAATATTGATTTTCGATATGCGATTTCATTTCAGTTTTAACTGTTCTAGTGCAAGGAGCGCTCGGTCAATCGTTTTTGCTCAGTTTGGGACAAAATCAGCGAAACTTCTTTTCGGAAGGCAATTCACATGAAACGTTTTTAAATCAACCACTTACCGAACGTCTAAATTATACGGATACAGTGCCGAACATACATTTGGAGACGCGTGGAGAGTTTGATGATAACAACACCACGATAATTGTTATAAAGAGTAGTGAGTATCTGTGCCTAAGAGTACCACTTTAGTTTGCGGAAATGGTTTAAAACGAGTGCTGCGAGATTACCGTTAAAATTAAAATTAATTAACAAGTATTTACAATGTATTTCAAGTTCTAAACTTAAAAGCGCACTTTGCTTTGTCTTGCTAGCCGTTTGTGTTATCGTTCAGTGTTATTGCACGGCATAAAGCCATATCTCATACGTGAAATAAAGCGCGACGCCATGTGCTATTAATAAACAGTAATCAAGTGGTTTAGAGTACAACAAGTGTCCAAATTTCGGTATACGAAGTTCCGCTACATTCCACTATGAAAGCTAGAAGTGTCTCTGTAAAATTGCTTTCCTATTTCCTGAAATCTGCAATTTATTCTATCAACTTGTGAACTCTCGTAAACAGCTGATTTGATTGCGAATGCGAAATTATTTAATAACAAGAAAAAAGCCTCATTGGTGGGAACTGAACAATTCTTCGGTGATTGTACCATTGTTTTGAATAACAACCCAAGCCAACTTTTGTGAAGATATCCTGTCAAATGAGCTAGTTTTTCATACAAGAAGTGAATTTTGAATGATAATTTATATGCTATAGTGGTCGATCTGGAAAGTTTTTACGGAGATTATGCCGTAGCTTTGCGCAAGAATCCACGAAAACTGAAGACACCTCTTCAAATAAAAAAGTTTCCCATATAAGGACTGTATCCCGATCGTTTGAATGACAGCTATTTGCTATAGTGGTCCGATATTGCCGGTTCTGACTGAGATAAAAAGAATTTATACAAAATTTCAGATCGATATCTCAAAAACGCGAAATAGAGCATATACATACAAACTGGCGGACGGACAATAGATCCATTTTATATGGTCTCCTACAGTTATCCTGTTTAGGATATAATTATGTATATTGACACTACCCTTCGTAGGCAGTATTTATTTACCTTGTATAAAATTATATGATCAGTTTAATTTATATGTTGAAGTCATAACAAATTGTGGAACAGTATGTGATAGGTAGTCTACTTATGAATGCTAATTTTTAACCTTTCCCCTTATACCGTTAAAATATTGTATATCGGGGATAAGTTAACTTGATAGTTCAATAAGCCACGCATAGACCAGTTTAAATTCTTTACGGTACCAGATGGAGCTCAGTTGCTTAGGTCCAAAAGGAGTAGTTACCCTCACCATCGAAACCTCCTCCAGTGTATCACACCGTAAGGACCCCAGACGCTTAAAGCGTAGTTTTGCCAATGCGGAACAAGTACACAAGGGAAACTCCATTGTTTCCCTGGTGCTCTGCTCTAGACATTTCCTGCTGTATTCTCCTTCTGTCAGCCTCATCCTGCGGTCGTGTGCCTCTACCAGCCAGTGACAAGCTAGTATTCCCATCAAGTTCCTACAGTCTCTTCTATCGAGTGCCAATAGGAATTTTGTGTATTTCCTATCCACCGTTTTGTAAATGACTTTTGCAGTTTTGTACCCAGCTAGCCCGTTCCATCGGATTTTAATTTTTTTACCAAGTCTCTGTCGAGATCGTTTTATAGACAATGCATGGGTTTCCCATTTCATTGCCCTCGATGACTTTGTGGCCTGGCACACAGTAGAAATGCCCTGCTTCCCAGGTTACTTCTGACCGATATGCGATACGAGGTTATATTCCCGCACCAACTTAATCGTCCATTTCCTAGCCATCCGTATAGATGTTTAGAGTGTTGCGCATAGCTAACGTAACTTTACAGCAGCCATCTTTTTCAATGTTTACTTTCAACCTTATTTCCCAGTTAAAAAATATCGATGATAAATTCAGTATGAGAAGCGATCACTTAACTTTTGGCATAACTTAACCATATAAGATTAAAATTTTACTCTGCTAATACCCATTATTTGTCCACTACCAGTTGGATCACGATCTACTCCATGTGATTTGACGAGACGTTCTATATTTAGAGAAATGTAAAAATTATCGATAATTATTTTGTGTAATCAGTAGCCTTGATAATCAAAAGTTAAATCGCGATTTTCGACACTTTACAGCACAATTACCTCCACGATTGGAACCGTAGATTATGTTAACATATTGTTCATTTATATGTGTAAAACGATAAAGAAGCCATTGAACCATCATGAGCTCGCAGTTTTTTCCCTTATTCGGTTTTGGTAATTATCGCCGTAATCAGTTATGAAATTCTTACTTAAAGCAGCGAGCTGCATGCGCTGCGTTTTTTATTTCACAACAACGGACTAATGCTAATCATCAACTCGATTTCCAACTTGAGATTTAAGCCAAGTCATTATGGGACTTAGCGTGAATTCCAATGTACAGCTGAACTTGTACTTGTTTTTACACTGCTTCCATAATTAAACTTGAATAATTAAACTTGAATAATTATTTAATTAAATTTTTATAAACTTTTTAATTGTATTTTTTTTTGTATTTTTTGCAGCAGTACACGAACAATCCAACGAATTGTCACAGACTGCAATGGACATCATAACCATAGTTTGGTATGTGGCCACATTTCTGGCGCTAGCGGCATTCTTCCTGCTCATGGCCTGCTCGGACAGACGCTGCACGGAGACCCGAGGCAGCGTGTTGCGCAACGAAACGCCAATTGCACCGCCCACACCCTCACCCTCGTACAGCGAATTCGCACCGCCCAGCTACGATTCAGTGATCAAAATGCAGCACGACGCCAAAACCAGCGTCTTCGTTATACCTTTCGCGCCCATGGATCCATCAGCGAACAAAGATGTGAGCAATAATAGTAATGGTGGCGGTGTGCACACACCGCAAACACCAACCACGCCAGCAATCAATTTCTACACAGTGAATGAGTTGGAGAAGTTCAGTTGCTAGTTGGGCAGCTGGGCTAACGGTCGCCAATATGTGCGCATGTGTTTATGCATTTAATCGATTTAAATGTGACAGTATGTGACAGTATGTGTCAGCATGAATCACACCCGGCGCGCTTAACGTACAGCGTATTCTAATACGTCAAAGTCGATTTGCGCAAGTGATAGCCCTAACTGGTAACTATCATATTTAACTGTATAATTGTGTATATAGCGAACACATTTATATATGTATATGTATGTATATAACGGGTGATTTTTTTGAGGTTAGGATTTTCATGCAGTAGTATTTGACAGATCACGTGGGATGTCAGACATGGTGTCAAAGAGAAAGATGCTCAGTATGCTTTGACATTTCATCATGAATAGACTTACTAACGAGCAACGCTTGCAAATCATTGAATTTTATTACCAAAATCAGTGTTCGGTTCGAAATGTGTTTCGCGTCCGTGTCCGATGAGCGATGAGGCTCATTTCTGGTTGAATGGCTACGTAAATAAGCAAAATTGCCGCATTTGGGGTGAAGAGCAACCAGAAGCCGTTCAAGAACTGCCCATGCATCCCGAAAAATGCACTGTTTGGTGTGGTTTGTACGCTGGTGGAATCATTGGACCGTATTTTTTCAAAGATGCTGTTGGACGCAACGTTACGGTGAATGGCGATCGCTATCGTTCGATGCTAACAAACTTTTTGTTGCCAAAAATGGAAGAACTGAACTTGGTTGACATGTGGTTTCAACAAGATGGCGCTACATGCCACACAGCTCGCGATTCTATGGCCATTTTGAGGGAAAACTTCGGACAACAATTCATCTCAAGAAATGGACCCGTAAGTTGGCCACCAAGATCATGCGATTTAACGCCTTTAGACTATTTTTTGTGGGGCTACGTCAAGTCTAAAGTCTACAGAAATAAGCCAGCAACTATTCCAGCTTTGGAAGACAACATTTCCGAAGAAATTCGGGCTATTCCGGCCGAAATGCTCGAAAAAGTTGCCCAAAATTGGACTTTCCGAATGGACCACCTAAGACGCAGCCGCGGTCAACATTTAAATGAAATTATCTTCAAAAAGTAAATGTCATGAACCAATCTAACGTTTCAAATAAAGAACCGATGAGATTTTGCAAATTTTATGCGTTTTTTTTTTAAAAAAAGTTATCAAGCTCTTAAAAAATCACCCGTTATTTACACCGTAAAACGAATCAAATTTTCTCAAAAGAACTGTGATATTAGTTAAAGTTGCTTCTAATTGCATTTGTTGTATACATATTTAAGCAAGTTTTGTTAATGCGTACGTACATTTCTACATACATACATATGTATGTATCATATCTATTTACGCAGTCTCAATTACGTTACGTATTACTATGGTAATGTTATGTACATACATAAAACGACTTAGCTTTACCTTGATTTGTAAGTATGTAAGCGAAAGACTGAATTATTTGCGAAGATATGCAAAAACCATATTTTCCACTGTAATTAGTCGGTGCTTTAAGTTTTCCTGTTATTATACTATATATAGTATGAACATATACTTATATTATATTGTAAGTGTTTATTTAAAATGAAAAAAAAATATGTTAAACAAATAATTAATATTTTTTGTATTTCAAACAATTAAGTGCACAACGTGCGAAGAAGTATTATGCAGTATTTTAAGAAAAGATAATAAATTGAATTAAATTATCATTAACAAATTAAATGGAAATTAAAAATGGCGTGTTTTTGTTTTGATTCTGGCGCAAAGTCGGTGAATGGATTGCTCCGCTGAAAAATTCAGGGTCTACTATCTGTAATAATTAACTTTTATAGTAGGATGTCCTTCACCTATAGTGGAGGTGAACAACTTACGGGAAGCAATAGAACTGATCATGGAACAACTCATTACTAACTCATTCATAACTAAGAATTATTTGTGCAATCCACTTACACAATTCAATAGGTCTGATTAGTTACATTACTCAAGTGCATAAAAATTACATATCGTAAACATAACCATAAATTTTATGAATCACAAGTGCGTATCAACTTGGGAAAGTGGCAAAAGATCAAGAAAATATATCCATGAAAATATCAAATTACTTATTGCAATTTAAAATAATTTTTTGACCGTTTAATGCGCACTAATATTTACATTGTAACAACATTTTACTTAGGATCGTCATTTAACAGATTTAACCAATATTGGGTAGTCGAAAAAGTCTTTTCGTATTTTGTCAATAGATGTCTTTGCAGTCATATATTTTCAGTCCTACCAATACCATTGTGTCATACCATATAGTACTGGAAAAGCGAGATTTTAAGCTTCATTTAACAAAAAAAAATTGAAAAAAGTTACAGCTATTTACCGCTAGTCCTTCTCCCAAAGGACGCGCCACGAAGAGGATAAATTTCAAAAAGAACTGTAGAGTTACTCTAGGCAGTAAGACGGCGTGGAATGATTCCATGCTGGAAATGCTGCTGGAAGGCAGTACCATCCAGTGATACACTGACGACTCAAAAACACCGGAAAGTATTAGGCCAGGTATTGCGGGACCGTGTACCAAGCTGTGCATACCAATGGTAGGCTTCCCAACTATCTTTCAGGCTATATGTCAGTGCATAGAAGTCAACCTCCGCCGCAACTATCGCAACCAGCGCACCGCCATCCTCAGCGATAGTCAAGTGGCACTAAAAGCGATCTCAGCATTTGAGATCAAATCGCTTTTAATAGAGGAATGCATAGAAAGACAATTTGTGCAATCGGGTGCACCTAATCTGGGTGCTAGGGCATAAAGGGGTAGAAAGAAATGAGAGGGCCGACGAACTAGCCCGCTCTGCGGCAGCATCCAAGATGATGGGACCAGAACCATGAATCGCGGTGGGATCCCACACTCTAAAGCAGCTGCTCCGCACAGAAGAGAAAACGGTGAGAGAACAGCACTGGCAGTAGGCAGCAGGTATGCGCCATGCAAAGCTGCTTCTAGGGGGGTACAACCTCTCCAGGTTCAAAGAACTAATTAACCTCCCCCGTAACAAATTCCGCCTCCTCGTCGCGCTCTAAAAAGGGCACTGCAAGCTCAGAAAACTTATCCAACATGGGCATAGTCTTCTGCGCTAACTGCCGGTTCTGCGACCTGGAATAGGAAACACTAGCACACCTAATTCTGGACTGTACTGCAATTTGCAGAAGAAGGCTTAAGGCCCTGGGGACAGGGATCACGTCACCTCAGTAGCGCCCAGCAAACTCCTGGAACTATTCATACTGCTGGAACTTGGTGAATACATTGGTATAGGAGAGCGCACAATAAACCCCAGGTCCCGGTGCATTACCTCATTAATAATCTATCTATGTGTACTATATACTTATCTACAGCTTTTCAAAAAATGAGTGAAAATAATGAGGAAATTCGATATATGTATTTTGAAATTTTTGCATAAAAAGGGAAGATTGTCCTGCAAACCACCAATGAAATTTGTGAAGTTTACGAAGACGATGACGATGTATCAGTTCGCGTAGCACAACAATGGTTCTCTCTCTTCCGGTCTAGAAATTTCGATTTACACTGACGAAATAATGTCTCTTGCAGAGAAGTGGCAAAAAATGGTCGATCAAAATGGTACACATTTACTTATTAGTATAAAAACAAATAAGTTGTAGTCTGATAAGAAATACGAAAAGACTTTTTCGACTACCCATACTTAATATCGAAATATGCAAACCTGGAACTATAGACGTGTGACTTGACTTCAACTTCAAATCTCAAAAGCTACGTGACCATTTTGAAGAAACTTGGAGCTTTCTTAGCGTCTTTTGACCCCTTTTTAATAAATTTTGAACTATGGCAAACTCGGATCACAACCATGCTCAGTTCCTATCGAAAACAGTTTTCCGTACCGTTAGCATATTCAACTGTATAATATATACATACGTAAGATGCCTTTTATTTTTCGGGATTTGAGAACAAAAGTAAGCTTTAATCATAGAAAATTGTTTCATTATTTTTGAAAATGCTGTTCATTAAGATCCATATACTTTTGAATACGTTTGAACCAATTGTCGAAGAACATTTGGCACTCTGATTGAGGTATCTCCAAAACATGCTTTTTGAATGCATCAGCCGTCTCCCGAAGGTGTCGAAAAACAAATAAAAAGAAGTCATTCAGTCCCAAGTAAGGAGTATACGGTGGACGACTCATCAAATTGATGTTTTAAGTGCTCAAAAATGCAGTGGTTTCAGTCGATGTGTGAAAGCTAGCATTGTCGTGGTGAAGAGTGATGTGTCTTGGTTTTCTAAAAAAAAGACCCTCGAGCGCGAGGCCTTTTTTGAAGTGGGTCGTTTTGACAGTTGTTATTCAATTTATACTCAGTTTGGTTTTGAAACAGTCGGAACAGACTTTTTTTTTAGCGAAGAAGCTCACTTTTGGCTGAATGGGTTTTATTAATAAAAAAAAACAACTGTTGAATTTTGTTTGATGAAAATCAATAAGTCATTGTTTAGACCTCTTGTCTATGCAGATAAGCTCAAGACAATTGACGCTTAGTTACTGCTGACATATGATCCTAATTGCTGCATAAAGTGGTCGGAAATTGGGCGTCTCGGCTGGAACCTACGAGTATTCGAGCCCGGGCACTTGCCCAGAATGATTTTTGAAACATTATGGCAAATCCTTAACTTTATGACATATAAGATAATTCATTTAAAGGAGTGTTAATTTTAGTTAGAATCGACAGATTTTACCAATTAATGCTCTGCATACCATTTGCTGACTCTCCCAAGGTTCAGGTTGGCAAGTTAGTTATGACTTACTTACATAATATGTATAATAATTCTCGTTTTAGTGCAGGGACAGGAAATTTTAACTAGTTTTCCAGTGTATTTTTAAATGAATGTGATGTTGTCACCAATTTTGAATTAGACATGTTTCAGTTATCTTTATTAATTATTTTATCATAGCTGTTAAAAAAGCGCTGTGAGTAATTATGTACAGCTGTTGACAACTAATTAGAAACGCTCCCTTTTGATTACCCTTTTGACTGATGAGTATAATGATGAAATGTTTTCGAATACCGTTATATATATTCCTAAAAGTCTTGCATTGTTCGTAATACTCTATTTTCTACTAAATTCACTCTGTTTTGTAGATGAGAAGTCAGAGTTGTTTTAATTTTTTCCCAAATAGTAAATGCGTTACGATATAGAAGGTGAATTAAGTGCGACGGCTAATTAGAAACAGTTGTTTAAAGAATAAAAATTCCTGAAGGCATTAATTTTTATTACTAATATTACTGATTTCGCAGCTCATTTTTGACCTTCGTCGGTCTAGAAAGATGTGCAAAGAAATTTCGAATGAGGTCAAATTGTTTGGCCGGCGTTTGATCGGATCTGGACTTCGCGGCAGGGCAGCACGCAGGAACTCACTTCTGACTAAAATTCGCAGAAACGACGCGTAGTCTTTGCCAACTCTTATTGGTCTAAGACAACAAATCAACGGCGGTAAGTGGTTTGGAACGATGTAACAAAAATTAATAGCGTAGGTCCTGATAGTCGAAGGTATATTCGCCGTCCAATAACTCAAGAATTTGATCCTTGCTAAGTTGCACGTACAGTTGAGCACGGTGGAGGAGCAATCATGGTGTGGGGATGCTTTATATGGAATGGTGTTGGTCCACTCTATAAAATTAATAGCATCTTAGACAAGGAGAAATACGTCGACATCCTAAAAATGTCATGTAGCCATGGGCTGAGGAAAATTTGCGTCTTATAAATAAGATAACTCAAAGTATACGTCTAATTTGACACAAAAGTTGTTTAATGAAAATTCTATCAATGTTTTGGAGTGGGAATCGTTCAGCTCAGACTTCAACCCTGGGTGATGCTAAAATAGCTATATGCACCAAATATATTCAAATTATGGATGTTCTTTGTGATGAAATTAGAACGGAGTGGCAAGTTATACCATTGATGTGCTGACAGAGTCTTATAACGTAAATTCGAAATCGATGTAAAGCAAAATTAAAGTAAAAGAGATAACTACAAAATACTAACTGAAAGTAAGCAAGTTTATGTAATATCTTTATTTATGGTTAATAAAAAATTTTCTTTTCTAATTAGCTGTCGCACGAAAATCGTTTATTCCGCATGTTTTTGTTAAAATCTTCAAAACAAAAACCAATTTTAAACAAAATTAGAGTTTAAGTTGGTTAAGTTAACATAGGTTTCAATAAAATTAGTGCAAATAAATAAATGCTTATAACTGATTTATTAGAAAGTCACATAATTTACTTCAAAATAGGTGTCGTTTCTAATTAGCTGTCAACGGCTGTATGTACATATGTTAATAGTCAGAGTTGGAATCGGTAAAGGAAAGTTTGTGTATAACGACTTTCTTCACTCGGACTCAATTCGTTATCTATGAGTTATCATATATTTTTTATTGACATCTAGCTGACTTGTTTGCCTAAAATTAATATTTTATAAATAAAATTACTATTAAACTTGTCTAAAATTTACGGAGTAATATTTCTTTAGTTTCCAGGATCTCATATACAAGGTTCCAAAGTAAACAGGACCTAAAAAAAACAGAACCAATGGTTTTTTCGGCAAAATCAATTTATTTTATTCAAAATAGTCTCCTTCTGCTTCAATACAGCTTTTTGCACGGTCCAAAAGCATGTCGAACGAGTATTTGAGTTCGTTAGCTGGTATGGCCGCTGGTATGCCGGTGCAAGCCTTTTGAATGGCCTCTACGTCTGCATAACGCTTTCCTTTCACGGCCGGTATGTAAATGTTCGGTCGAAATGCGATATCGTGCGACTTCTTCAACCTACTTCTGGAGAAAATAATTCGAACTGCAGAACTAAACAGAGAAGGTACAATCTGCTATAAGACAAGGCCTTAACAACCGCGCCGTTAGTTCTGCTTTCTTCAGAATGGATAAAGTACAAATAATACATCAGCACACACATGGAACTTGAACCAAATTTAGATATACCGGTGGATATTGAAGACATTCGAATCAACCATTATAACAGCCGCCAAAATTTCAACTCCTCAAAAAAGTTATATGGAAAACAAAAGGCATAGCTTAACTAATAGGGAAATTGAAATACTAGTATTACAAAAGCGACGCCTATGAAGGGAGTGGCAGGTTCATAGATCACCAGCTTCAAAACAACTGTTGAAAGCGGCCACACATGCACTGACGAGAGCCCTCAAAAGTGAGGAAAATCACATCAAACTCTAAGTGCGCCAATAGAGTGTGAAATGCCAGTACGTGACGATAATGACAAATGGGCAACCTTCACTGCTCAACTACATAAAAAATGTCTTATAGCCAAACCCAGAAACTAATGACTTTGCACTTCCAACCGTACCCTATTTGATGGAATCTGAGCCAATGAAATTCGTACCTGAAGAGATATCAAAAATAATTATGAAGAAATTGAAACCAAGAAAAGCTCTTGCGCACGACTTAATAACTCCAAACAGCTCACTTTCCTCAACAATGGAAAGTCAACTATAGTAATGATACCTAAGCCTGGAAAAGACAAAACGCAGCCATCCTCCTATAGGCCCATCAGCTTGTTATCCTGCATGTCGAAATTATTTGAAATACTTCTTATGCTCCGCATTAAGCCACATCTTCAAACCCACAACATAATACCATCTCACCAATTTGGCTTCAGAGAAAAGCATGGAACGTTGAGCAGGTACATAGGATCACATCTGAAATTCGATCAGCTTTTGAAAAACGGGAATATTGCTCTGCAATATTTCTACATGTCGCGCAGGCTTTTGATCGAGTATGGTTAGATGATCTTATGTACAAAATAAAAACGCTACTCCCGCAAAACACCCATGAACTATTTAAGTCCTATCTTTATGATCGAAATTTTGTAGTTCGATGTAACACCTCTACATCTGAAGCCCAAACGAGTAAAGCTATGCAAGGCAGTCTTCTTGGCTCAATGTTATATGTTTTATGCAGATATCCCAGTAAAGGACCGCTTGACTATGTCTACTTTTGCCGATGACACTGCAATAATCAGCCGCTCCAAGTTCCCAATTCATGCAAATGCGCTCCTAGGAAATCATATTGAAGCTGTGGCCAAATGGCTCGCAAACTGGAGGACAAAGGTTAACGAGAAAAATGTAAGCACCTTACATTTAACCTCAACAAGAGCAGCTATTCGCCTTTGACACCGAACAACATACAAATAACACAAAGCAATCATGTTACTTACCTAGGGGTCTATCTGGGTACGCGACTCACTTGGCGAAACCACATAGAGACTAAAAGGACTTACCTTAAGTTAAAGACAGGTTCTTTGCACTGTTTTATTAATTCTCGCTCAGCCCTGAATCTGGAGTATAAAGTCATTATATACAACACAGTTTTAAAACCAATCTGGACCTATGGGTGTGAGCCGTGGGGCAACGCGAGTAGCAGCAACATCGAAATTCTTCGTACAATCACCGGAGCACCGTGGTATATCCGAAATGAGAACATCCAACGCAACTTAACAATTTCAGACGTACGAACTGAAATAGAGCAATGAAGCGCGAAATATGCATTGAAACTATCGGTTAATCCAAGCCAACTAACAAGATCGCTATTGCGTGTGAACAGGAGCTCAAGATTACGTAAAAACGACTTCCCAGCCCAGACGTAATATATTTTAGACCTAGTTTAAAAAATAATCACCCATGTAGAGTGTAAATTAAGTGATTAATTGAGTTTAAGATTCGCAAACTTATTGTTAGCTCTTAATTAGGGTAGAATTAATAAATAATAGTAAAGTCAATAAAAAAAAAGAACGGAAGCAAATGGGTTTGGTGGTGAATGAGGGCAAGACGAAATATCTCCTGTCATCAAACGTCATCGTACAGCTATAACTTCGAGGTCTACAGCTACAATAATTTTCTGCATCAGCAGATTGAGGAGAGGTCGTTCTCGTTCCTGACGGAGCTTTTGGTATTGCAGTTGACACAGCTGCTTAATGCCAATTGAAAAAAGTACTTCTTCTTGGATCACTCTTTACAATACGGGAATAATTCGTTTATATGGTATAGGGTCAACTAGAAATTTCCAAATTGTATATTAGGTGTATGGAGTCTAAGGGATCAAACTGTTGACCTTATTTTTTGAATGTCACCCACTATTGACACAACATATACTAATAATAAGCTCCCTGAGTTCGAAAATCTTTAAATTAGGTGTATAACGGGTAAGAGAAGACTTTATTGATTCAACCCATTTTTAACTTTCGAATTTGTTCAGAGTATCACTCGGAGTTCAACTCGTTCCGTCATCTCGATCTTTTATATTTGGGGTATTCCATAGCAAATCGACCACTTTTGAACCCGACCCTTTTAGATTTTGCTGAAACTTATCCATCCTTTTCTACCCTTTGAAAAACATTTTTGAGAATTTTTTCAAAATTTTTCGTCCAACTTCAAAAAAGTTATGAATTTTTCAAAAAAATTGCTTTTTTATTTTCAACTTCTGTAGAAATTGACTTTTGGGGATTTTTTTTTTTTTCGATTTTTGTTTTTGAATGAACTTTTCGAAAAAATACACGAAAAAAATTTAATACGATCAATTATATAAAATAATCGGTTTTTTTTAAGTAAAATCGTAATTTTTTTACTTTTTTTTTGTCCTCAAAAAAAAACTTCAATTAATTTGACAACTATCCCTGATAATCCCGGAGTGCGCCGATTTTTTTATATTTTTTTTTTATTTATTTAAAAAAAAAATGTTGCTTTGTTGATTTTTGCTAAATAAAAGTTTACGGGAAAATTTTTTTTTTCATTTTTGAAAATTTTGTAATTTTTTTTTAAATAAATAAACAAAATATAAAAAAAAAATCGTCCCACTCCGGGGAATTATGGGGAATACCCCATATACATATGTAAGTACTCCTAAAACAAACAATCTTTATGTAAAAAAAAACTCAGCAACTCTGTAGCAACATGTTGCTGGAGTATAAATTTAGAAAAATCCTAACACACCTATGTACATATATATAATATGTATGTATGTGCGTTAAACATGAAATGCAAACGATCCATTGAAAAGATTTCAATGTTATTGTGCCCAGCTAATTATTGCCTTAATAAAGTAATTATTTTGGGTTGTTAGACTAATATTAGCTTAGTGAGAGACTGACAGCTCCATAAAATGAACTGAATATAATTAAGCACATGAATTGCTTTTATTTATTCATTCACCGCCCAATTTAGATTAAATTTCGTATGTGTGTTCATATTTGTGCAACATTTACCGGCAAATTGTCTTGCTGATAAGAATATCATTTGAAACTTGAGGCTTGTTCTGATGGCAAGAGAGCACACCTTAGCTTTCGCAAACTGTGCGGCAATTGGGTGAGGAGGCTAATAAACTTAAAACTCGAATAAACAATTATGAATTTTACTGTGTCACACTTGTCATGCAAACAGTTTTTAGATTACAAAAAATTGTATAGGCATCAGTTAAAAATTCGTCAGAACGAAAATGTAAAATTAGAAGAAAAGTCGTCCTTTGAAAAGCTCAATAAAAATCGAGGGTGTATTTCTGAAATTAAATGCAATAATGTCCTTGTACCTTTGCTATGAAATGTTATTAATGAATGTTCAACTCAAGGAATCAAGAGAAATAACTAATTTGAGACTTATAGATAGATAACTTGATAATTCGCACACATGCTAAAATTATTTTATTTAATATTAAATTCTGTAGAGTTAAAAGTGTGAAAAGGTAAAGAAAAAGCAGTAACTTCAGTTTCACCTTTCGCAAATGCAAAACAGTTCTTACAAGCATATTGATTGTTCAGTTTGTATAGCAAGTGTATGCTCTATCAATCCGATCTGAACAACTTCTTCGGACATTACATCATTGCCTTAGAAAATAATCCATGAATATCGTGAAGATATTTTGGATTATTGATTCGGATCATTCTGATATTATCCATTCTAACAAATGAACAGCTTCTTGGTGACAAATGGACGGGTGTTAAGTTTAAGATCGACATCTCATAAACTGAGGAGTAGTTCGAATATATATAGACAGACGGACGGACGGACAACGGCTAGATAGACGACGGCTAAATGAACTCAACTCTTCACGCTGATCATTTATGAGTGCCAGAAACAAGGTTTAAGCTCGTATTACTAACAGCGTTTTCCTTTCTCACAAATACATACATATATTACATAATGGGTTGTCAAAAAAGTTTTGCGATATTTTTATTGAATCAATTCATGTGGCACCCATGCATCGAGCTTCTTAGTGACTCCAAGCTTCTTCAAATGGTTTATAACGGTTTGATAACTGCTATGCCGGTTTCTTTCGACCAATTCAGCGATTTTATCGCAATTTTCGACGACAGGCCTTCCGGAGCGTGGCGCATCTTCGACCATCTCTACACCAGAATGAAAACGTTGAAACCATCGTTGTGCGGTGGAAATGAAAACTGTATCGGGTCCATAAACTGCACAAATTTTATTGGCGGCTTGAGATGCATTTTTGCCTTCATCGTAGTAGTACTGTAAAATATGTCGTATTTTCTATTTATTTTGCGACGCTATAACTCACGAATGACTTAAAAGAAACGACAATCAATCAAACACATGTTAGCGCGTGAAATGAGCTTTCCAAAAAGGTATAGCATGACCCGATGCGACGATAAAACTAGAACTATGCGCTTTCAGCGCCAACTAGCGAAAATACCGCAAGACTTTTTTGACAACCTAATATAATTACAAAGAATTGATCAGTTTTTGAAGTCCAATAATAGATTTCTTTCATTTTATTCAATTGTCATATCATGAATGTAAACTTTCTATAATGTTGCCATTTTCAGCGAGAAAAGAAAACGCTATAACAGCTGACTTACCGCTCCTTCACATACATACATATATAAATGATAGTCATATTATGCAATTATGTATATGAACTCTGTAATTTAACGTTCTCATAGAATGTAATCGTTAGTGATTTATTTTTAATTAAAAGTAATTCTGTTGTTTTTAATAAGCAGTGCTATATGCTAACGGCTTGAGAACAAATGGGGTATATAGAACCAGTTGAACTTGAAATTAAATGCAGTTCAATTTGCGTTAAATTAACTTTCCATTATTACTGGCTTTACCAGATGCATGCTCGAGAAGTAGTTAGTAAATTTGCATTTTTGCTGTGTTTGCTTTGTGTGTAAATTCTAAATTGCAAACACGTGTTGTTTACAGTAGAGGTTTAATATCGATTAATTCTTTAAAATTTATATACTTTCTTTCCGATCCCAAAGAGCTTGAATGGTTAAACTTTTGATTACGATCACGTTGTTTTCGAATTTTCAGTTAATTCTAATTAAAATTTTCTCATTTCGAAATTCAAAATTTAATTTGTTGAAAAGCTAATTCTATAAAACTGAAAAAAAAAAAAATATGTGTCGGCACTTTTGCCGATAGAAATAGTTCGCCCCTATATCGACCCCTTTAGTTCGAAGTGCATGACCCTGCACAATCAAATATGCGCCCGAAAACTATACACATTTAAACTAAACTTGTAATCAGAGATAAATACATAGGTACGAAAACTACTTAAACTACTATAAAATTATATGTATATTATTAACGATGTTTTGAGTCTTTATTGTACTTTTTAAGTGTGTAATGTAAGAGGGTGTGAGCCCAACCAATCTTTCGTTTTTTTACTGTAACTACTTGAACCATTTATGAAAAACAACTCTGCTTTTTGCGAGTTTCAGCCTTGTATAAGATTTTTATATGAATTGGTTTTTATTTCGTGGAAGAAAGAACAATTTTTATCTAAGCTATCCTTCGACGGAGAGGTCCACAACTTCCGGCCATCAATGTTCACCCGTCCTTAGTCGGATGGAGTTGTTTAAAAAATATATTGAATAAAAGTAAAATAATCTTCTCAACATGTTGCTAGAATATGGCAGGTTTATATACATATGTGTATAAGCATATCAGAAAGCTTTCTCGAAAGTTTATGTCTTCAGAAGTAGACACGAACCGGAAGTTGCCAAACTTGAAACATATCCAAAAGCTCGACACACTTTCAAAAGCTTCGCATATTAAGCTCAATTATGAATGTTAAAAGTAAAGTGTGACAAAAAATATGAACCAACTAACCTAAATTAGGTACTTAGATAAATAAAAGGTTATGCTTTTTTTTACAAATTTTAAAGATTTCAATTACATATACATATATACTTAAAAATGCTAAAAAAAGTTTAGCTCTCGATGTTGTGTCCACGACTTCCATATTTGTTTTTAAGTTTAATTTTTTTTTATTAAAAAAAGTATACGTATGTACATATATATGTACTTATACCAAACCAAAGATTGGCAAAACATTGAGAGTAAAAATAATCGCTTTCAAAACAGATGCCCTAGCGATATTCAGAAGCTAGAAGAGTGAGCTAGTCATGGCTTGTGTAAAGTAAGCTTGGATTCCGGTCTACAGCAAATTAACGAGTCCTTGTAAGATACCAATTCGATTTGTTAATATGTTTCTTACCAAGCAAAACTAAGAAAGAGTGCTAGATTTAAATATTTATTTTAACATATTCCTATGCACTCAATTTGCGTTTTTCTTTTTTGACTTAGGAAGTACTTTTGATGCACTGATTCCATAATTTGAGACAATGTTTAACTTTCTTAAATTATATTTGGTATTCAAAACCATTGAGTTAATAATTAAAATAATAAAACTAAAATATATTTTCATTTCTTGCATTTCTCCTCAGAATTAATATGTATAAAAAACAAGAAAAACTTAAAATGAACTAGTTTATGTCAATTACATACTATATATAGGGTTACTATATCCCTGATTGGTGAGGGGATTTCCTGATTTTGATTCGGCACCTGAACAGGGTGTATTAAGTTTGTCACGAAGTTTGTAACACCCAGAAGGAAGCGTCGGAAACCCTATAAAGGATATATATATAAATGATCAGTATGTTGAGCTGAGTCGATTAACCCATGTCCGTCTGTCTGTCCGTCTGTCTGTATATATACGAACTAGTCCCTCAGTTTTTAAGATATCGTTTTGAGATTTTGTAAACGTCATTTTCTCTTCAAGAAGCTGCTCGTTTGTCGAAACTGTCAATATCAGACCACTATAACATATAGTTGAAATACAAACTGAACCATTGGAATCAAGTTTTTGTATGGAAAACTTTGAAATTTGACAATGTATCTCCACAAAAGTTGGCACAGGTTATTTTCTAAGATAATAATGTAATATACGAAGAAATTGTTCAGATCGAATTACTCTAGCACATAGCTTCCATACAAACTGGGCCCATAGTTGCTAAAAGAGATGCACCTGAGAAGGGTATATTAGCTTCGCAGCAGCCGAAGTTAACGTTTTTTCTTGTTTTAATTATAAAATATTTTTTTGAATTTGCGCGCCACGTGTAGGTTGCATTTACATGAATTATTTCGGTATAAAATTCCTGCGCGAGTTGAACTCGTGGAACGCACACCATATGATATCGCCATTATACATATGTATGTACATGTATGCCGACAGCATCATATGACACATTCATGTCTAGACTCGAATTTGCGGATTTTATATATATACTCTATATCTATATCTATATATATGTATATAAGAAAGTTGTGTTAGTTACACCATTTATAACTCAAGAACGGCTAAACCGATTTGGCTGAAAATTGGTGTGAAGGTAGCTTAGAACCGGGGTAAGGACATAGGATACCTTTTATCTCTTTATGTTAAAATTTAATACAACTCATTAATACAAAAAATATATTTCAAATCATATGCATTTGTTCAAAATTCATGTTTGTAGGTATCCTTTGAATATATGCCTACAATTTCAAACAGATTCTTCTCCAAAACTAATACAATTGCTAAGTATTTAGAACGGTATAAAAGAACTGCAAGCAAGCCGATTTTTTCATATTTTTATGCCTGAAAACCGGTTCATAATGTGCAGTCCACTAGAATGACTGCCGATTAGACCCCAGTGAGAAATAATGTAGCTATTTTTTTTTTCTCAGACACCGACGCAAAAATTCGGTTTTATTACGATTAAAGAGCACTCAGAGCGCTTCTCAGAAACAGATATTTGTTATTTTTGTTGCATTATGAACTTTCGAGGCATCCACTTTGCACGGAGCTTACGCCTTTTTAGAGCATCACTGTCCTCAGTGGTCATTTCGCCTATTGCTTTGAGGCGCTTTGTTTTTGCCTCATTAACTAGGGTATCGGCTGCCCTATGGTACCGGTTTTTCCTCAGCTGATTCTGAGATTTCTTGCGCTTATTTTTGCTTTCTCCTTTAGCCGCTAGTGCACTTTGGTTGGTGCTCATGGCAGCCTTGAAGGTGGACGCTTCCTCCCTTAAATCTGATGTTTCACTGCAGTATCTACCAGTATACTTTGGTTGGTATGCCCGGTAGTACTCGTCTCCTGGCTGGATGCGAGTAATTCGTCCTCTTCGGATTCGGTAATTTGATTCCTGTAGTTCATGTCCTTAGTCGTCGCTGTTGTCGTCAATTTGTTTTTGTTGTTGTTGTTCCTGAGTTATTGGTATCGTTCTTTTTTGGCCCACCAAGGCCGGAAAGGGTTGGTCACTCGTCCGCAGAGCCAGTATGCGGAGAGAAGGCTTTTATACCTCCGACCTCGCCCGGGCATCAGAGGGGATTTGAATTCCAACTGGATTACTTATATTTATTAGAAATGCATAAAGTTATCAACGCTTTGCAAAAGAGAATTGAACAAAATTTCATTCGCTTCACTTTAACCACCAAACTCAATGCTTCGAATGCTAAACGAAAACGTGAAGAATGTGCGAACTTTCTAAGAAATGTTTTCATGTTCATCAAAACATTTCGTTGGTTTTAAAGGCAAAAAAAGGATATATATGTGTTTTTTTGCGGCGACACAAGTAATATAATTTAATTAAATTTAATGACATATTATTGTACAACCTTTGAGTATATTACAAAAAATTTTCAATTAAAAATATTTATAAATAAGCCTGTGACGGTGAATCTCCAGAAGCACCTTGAAAAAAGTGGTTTCGCGGTGCACATTAGAACTCGTTACCGGATCATCTGAAATAAAAAAAAAATGATATGCGTTTTAAAGGTGATATATTTCTCAAGTAAAAAAAAATATATATATGTGACTTGGTCTACGAAAAGGGGGATGGGGGGGGAGGACGGATGGAAGATGAGAAAAAAAAAAGTTTTCGCACGTTAGCTCCCTTTTCGTAGACCAGGTCACATATATATATATATATATAATCGCGATTTTAGCTCAAAAATCGCGATTAATTTGTTAATAAAAAATAAAAAAAATGTAAAAAAACCCCATCCGATTACCTATTGACTTATGTGAAGAACTAATGTTAAAATTTTCGAGAGGATCGGTTCAGTAGATTTTGAGTTCTAATGTTAACGAACTTAAAAAAAACGTTTTCGGGAAATCGATTTGAAGTTTTTTATACCTGAAAGTCAGGC
Source organism: Bactrocera correcta (assembly GCA_027475135.1). NCBI lineage: Eukaryota > Metazoa > Arthropoda > Insecta > Diptera > Tephritidae > Bactrocera > Bactrocera correcta. Next base: position 60,225,962 of record CM050325.1, on the reverse strand, counting down.
ATCACGGCCGGTCGCTTAAACTGCTGTAAAAATAATCACTTCGAAATTGTTGATGCAACTACAGCCATGGACATATAAATAGTTCACTTGATCATCAAATAAAAAGCCATTTATTCCTTAAATCTATCACTTACGGATCTTCTATTCTATCCACAATCTGAAAAGGATTACAAAAAGTACAAAAATGTGTAAAAATGAGTAAAAAAAATATCTTAATATTGCTCACTTCGTTGGTGTTTTGTATAATATCTACCATTTTTAATCACTCCTTCACATCTTATCTGCGTGCTGTCCACCAGTTTCTGACATCGTTCTTTTAGGATTAAATACCAACCCTCCACAATTCTGGTCCATAAATCATCGAAATTTTGGAATTTTTTGACTTGACATAATTCCATAAATTTTCTATTGAATTCAGATCCGGACATTGAGCAGGTCAATCTAATATTCTTATTTTTTCATTGTCGAAGCAATTGCTTTACTAGCTTTGCTGTGTGCTCCGGATCATTATTTTGCATGGATTCAAGTAAAAATGTATTCCTTGTATTTTTCAGTGTATCCAAATACACCATCCGTCCATTTTATCATTTTTTCGAACAAATGGCCCGACGTCATGCCATGAAAACGGGTGCCAGACCATGATACTTCCACCGCCGTGCTTAATGGTTTTTTGTATACCTATGGGTAAGGTTTGATTTTGTGGGCGACGTACGAATGTTTTTTCATCTGGGCCCATCCTATTATTGTGCTTGTTTGTCTCTGTGGGCCTTTGCAAATGCCAGTCGCATTTTTATGTGGCATTTTGACAGGAGTTGTTTTCTTCCTGCTAATTCGTCCAAAAAATTGAGCCTCGTTGATTTGTTTTTTAACCAGCTTTCTCGGCACGTCCACACTAAATTCGTCATTAACTTCGATCATAATTTTTCTGACTGGCTAAAAAGGATCGGCTTTGGTTTTATCAATACAATAACGGTTTTACGTGGTTTTGGTATTCTTTTTATCTTTTTGTTGACACAAGATGGGTATTTTTTTGTTGCATAAAGAGTATATCATTTTCCGAGAACAATGAATTATTTCAGTAATTTTAGCAAGTTTTTCCTTTTTTATTCATATAAGCGGTCTCTTTTCCGGCGTGCAATATTTTCCTCTTCTTATATTAATGAAATCTCGACGAAATAATTATTGATTTGCAAATTTAAATTAAAAACGTGCGGGAATGTACTATTAGTGTGTCCACTTCAATTCAACACTATAGATACATACCACATTTTTTATAATTCTGCTACTTTACGATTAAAGAAATTAGAAGTAATATTGGAGTCGGATTTGTGCTATTTATATGTCCATGGCTGTAGACACTCCCGCCATTTTTAGAAGCGAGCAAAGTGTTGGCTTTGTAAAGTAAGCTTAGATTCCAGTATTCAACAAATTAACGAGCCTTTGCAAGATACCAATTAGCTTTGTTAATATATTTCTTATTTAGCAAAACTAAGAAATAGTGCGAAATTTTCAACATTCAACTTACGTTTTTCCTATGTGCCAATCATGCTTTATTTTTTTATGACTTGTGAAGTAAAATATTATTTTGACGTACAGATTCCATTGCTTTAACATTAAAAATAAAGTTTTCATTTGCTTACCAAGCAAAAATTTCAACATGTTTTCAGGTTCGTTTGATCTTTTCTCAAGTGTTGCTTCCTAATCAAGCAAAATTGCACCAACTGAAATTTCCAAAGGATATTAATCAAGTTTTTGCACAAAGTAAAACGAGTCGGTTAATTTTATTAAATTCATCCATGGTCGATTTGTCCTCATCATCATTAGAGAATGAAATAGAGATATTAGTTGGTGAACTACTCAGATTCAGAGATAAATTAAAAAATTTTAAATTAGAAGCTTATTTTTTAATTTTCGTAAATTACATTAGTAACCTTTATAACGATCTCGTAGTCAATTACATGGTATGCCACATTTTTGTGGTACGTTGCTATACAGCAACGTCTCCCATTGAAAGTGATGGCAACAACATTAAATTATATGCGGTTTACTTCTTCTTGAAAACCACTTGTCTAAAAAAACATCCTTTATAAAGATTTCCGCGCTGCTACGCTGGCTCGAAACCGGTTTTAGACTCTTAGCCTTTTAGCAAAGTTGTTCAGAATCACAATCGTGGCCCGATGCGATAGTGCATTATCATCGTGTATAATCCATTAATTATTTTTTCACAATTCCGGCAGTCTCAATATGGCCGAAGGGAACTCCTTATTGACCGTCTGTCCCTCCGGAATAAATTTATGATGTTTTCTGGTTTTTACAATGCTCTCCATAAATGAGGGATCGGAATCCGCAAGATCAAGCATGACCAAAGAGACCTGTTTACGGTACTCTTTTCGGGTTTATACCCAAAGTATCCACCAAAATGGTTCGACCGGCCTCGGAAGAGTAGCTTTTTCGCTATCTCTCTAACACTTGCCCGACGATTTTCACTCACTATAAGCTTCACTTTTTTAATAATTTCATCAGTTGAAGTGGTCGAAGATTGTTTAGCACTAGACATGTCTTCAATGATCTCTCGACCCTTTTTGAAGGCTTAGTATCACTCGTGGACTCGTGTTTTTGATAAGACTGAATCACCGTAAGACATTTCCAACATTCGAAACGATTTCACTCACAAAATTTGGTTAGAATTACAAATTTTGAGACAAATTCTTTGTTCGATATTTTTATCCATTGAAAAAATCTCAACGTACAACTGAGGTGCGCCGACTTTCCCCTCTAGAAATTTCAAAAAAAGACAAAAAAAAATGTTGCTTTAATCAATTGAAAGACTATTCAAAAATATTGTTCCGAAATTTCATTGGCTTACTCCGAATAATTTCGAAGAAATATCGCCCAGAACCTCTGCACTTCATGCAGCGTCTATATAGGTAAAACTTTGAGGTTCGATTCTTCGTAACTAAATTTTTTTGCGAGTGAATCGCTTAACCGATTTACTTGAACTAAAGCGTATTTGATAGACAATTTTATACTCAAGTGCGTGATAGAGCGCTTTTCCGAGAACAATGGCATGTTGACAGTTTTTTTGCTATTTTGATGTCGAAAAACACAGGTAAAAATTAAATAATTTTACAAAATCTAGGCTTACTTCACCTATGTTTCGAAATTCTCAAAACCCCTCTACTATGCACTTGATAAATTCTTACTGATTAAAAAAAGGTTTTTTTTCTTTTTAGATAAGAAGCCTAGTCAGAAAGTTGACGGCCACAAAAACTGTCACTCACGGCATCGTTGATATTTCCGCTATTTTGTTTTTTTGACATAAAATAAATTTTATTTTGTAATACAATAATACCTCTTAATATATATGCAAAAAATCGTATGTGATCTGTTTTCATTCTCCCATAACAAAAGTGGAAAAAATTACCTTTTTTGGCGGCACTAGAGGTATCTCCCCTCTTAAGCAGCTGCTGTAAACAAATTGGTTGATGATCGCGCTCATATTTGGCATAGTAAATAAAGGCAGTCCTACCAACTTAGCAAAATTTTTTTTTGAAATATCGTTTTCCCGGGGAATTTAAATTTCGGGGTACTTTTTTGTCATAATGTATGTAATTTTAATTTTCGAAATAAACGGGAAGTTTTAGAAACGTATACCTAGTTTATTGGAAAAAGTGTCTCTAAAAGCCGAGTCTTATGTTTGTATATACTCTAGTAGATATGTGTGTATATGTTTCTTATTGTCGTTGGTATATTAAAAATAGTATTTTTCATGGAAATACCGCCATAAATTAATTAGTATGCGTGTTGCATTCATAATCGCGCCATTGGTGTTGTATTCGCCACCAAAACAAAGCCGCTTACTAAATGGCATTATGGATCTACTAGAGGAGTCAGTGTTTAAACACTTTGACGTGATTGTTTGGTGACTGTGAATAGTCAGCGCGTTACCAACATTCCTACATATAGTATGCTAGTTGGTATGTTTGTATGTCCATGTCCATAAATTGGCTGTGTGCAATAAAAAATGCAAATATTATTGCACGGCGATATTAGGAGTTATTAATAGATAATTACAGCGCTTGTAATAGAGTTCAATAACTGCAATTTTATAGCACAGTCCACACATTTTAATAGTTTCTTGAACTTTCCTAGCTTATTTATTCATATATACATTTTATATGTGCCATATATTATATAATTGTTTATGCAGCTTATTTCGACTGAAAAATACTCCCTCAATTTTATTGTTATTGTTTCTGTTCTTTGACTGTTCAATTAAAACCCAATATAACCGGAACTCTTCCTTGTCCGCTGCGCTGAGCTGCTCTCGAACTATTTGCAGCGCTATTGGTTAAGGCCACGTGATGGCTTTGGTCTCATGACACACATGAAACATTGAATTAATGAAAAAATATGGGTAACGTAACGCCTTCAATTGCAAATAATAATCGCATATTTTTATGACACACATAACTACAAAAACACACACGCGATTTGTTGTGACATCTGCAATTAAATAAGAAACTCTAACCGAAAGAAAGCAAAAGTTTGTGAAAAACAAAAAAACTCGCTAATTTCACACTGATAACTCATCAATTCAATGGGATTTTCGTTGATCTTCAGCCAACATGAAAAGGCGCAAGAGTTCACGAAACACGCATAAACACACACACACACATACACACGTGTTCGCGCAATTTGTGCCATGCGCTCCCAAGAGTGGCGCTCTCTTTGGCATTGGCGATCGCCAATTGTGCGAATCGCGCGAGTGCCAAGCGCCAGCGGCAACATTTACCATTCATTTGAGCTGAGAAGAAATTCATTCATCGAATTGCAACGAACCGCGAAAGAGCGTTCTTTCTTAGTCGCTGAGCAACGAAAATAAATAAAAATAAAAAATAGAAAATTGTGCTAAACAATAATTAATCACATAAAATATTAAAGAGCAGTGTCCACACACATACAAACCGATATACATACATGTGTATACACATATATTATATATAGTGCACAAACAAACACACACACACACAACTATCGCATAAACAAAACGTTCAATACTAGCGACCAATTAAATGTTTGTTGTTAATTTGGAGATTTGTTTAAAAGGAAACATCGCATAATTTAGAACATTCAGTTGTGAACGAGCTGGCGCGCAGTCAAGTGTGGCAAAAATAGAAATTGAAATTTTTGGAAGATCGTGCATACTTAAAGTGTTATTGTAATCACATTAGAAAGCTTCAAATTCGAGCTGATATAAATAACAGTGTCAAGTGTATAAAAATCTGCGAGTTTTGCGTTCGACGGGTGCATTTCAAAGTATCTCCAGCAGCGTTGCGCTTCAGTTTGCCAAGCTAAGCCATAAGCAAAATTAAATAAACAAAAGAAAATATTATGTCCTGCAAAGTGTTCTCATATCTGCTAAGTGTTCTACTTATTGCACAGATACCGATAAACGGCATCAGCGCCGGCACGGATGATAACGAGATCGACAATGCGCCAGAATACTACTGTGAGTGCTCACTTCAACTCTGTCCATAGTTTTATGTAATTTGAAAAAATAATATAGGAAATCGTGAGTGCATAAAAAATTATTCGACGAAAATTTGGTTTAATCTCCGCGATTTGTAAAATATTTGTGCTTTCAAAACAGAAGGTTTCTGAACAATTATCAGCTGCAAACTCGTGGTCTAAATGACATTTTTTTGGTTTGTAAATATTCTGCGTTTTGAGGTTGTCGCTCTGTTATGAAAACATCGTGCTTTGAACATCAAAATAAAGCTCAAGTCCATATACTGCACGAAACTGTCTGTATACGTGAGAAGCTAGCAAAGCATAATTTAACATGAAAAATGTGATTAGCCACTTGTTTTTAATTGAAATAAATATATTTTTAATCCAAGTATATCATCACCTAAAATGCAATGTAACGTAACATCACTTTTCACGAGTTTACGAATGAAGGAAAAACTATGTTATACAAACCACTTATAAAATGTGTTTTAGTTATAAATTGGTTATGTATTCGATATATTGGACAGCGGAAACTTAAGGGGTTAGGGCTAGTCAGAGGCACGAAAAAATGAGAGTTTTCAGTATTTTTTTTTTTTTGCTACTAAATCATGCTATTTTACAAAAGTAGTAATATGGCATTATTATAGGATGTGTTGACTTTAAATCACGAACATTTGAAAACAAAAAAAAAATTATTTCCAAAGTTATAGTTGTTTGTGTTGACCCTGTTCCCAAAAAAGGTACTTGCGGTGACAAGCATAGGTCCTTGGAGATTCATCTAAAACCAATCGGACAAAAAAATTAGTTTTATAAATAGATAATCCCGGGCCTGATCGAAGAATTTTATTTTTTTGTTTCAAAATTAACAAAACGACGGCCTCAGGAAAATTTTTTCTACATTTTTGCGAAAAAATCAACACTTAATTGGTCTTAAAAAATCGAAATTTTCGAAAAACTAAAAATCCTTCGATCAGGCCCGAGCTTATTATGTATTCTAAAAGCTGTATAAATTTCATTAAAATGTACTGAACGGCTTTCGAGTTACAGTCGTCACCGGATAAAAAAACATAGTTTTGAATAAAACGCGTTTAAAGTTTCACAGTAGCGCTTTGAAGTGTCCAAGCTCTCTTTCTTATTTCTCGTATGATTCAAAAACTATTTATCGGATCAACGTGAAAGTTTTCAGGGAATATTTTTAAGATATTACACTTAACGAAAATGCAAAAAAAAAAAAAATAATTTTTTGAAAATTCTAAATTCCCCTGACCCCTTAAAAGTTTTTTTGTGTGATACTTTGTTTTGTCTTTTAAGTGACGATATAACGAACCTAAAAACTACAAATGCGTATTTTTTCGTAAACATACTACAGTTTCATGAACGAAAATTTAATCTCGTAAATATTTTTTCATATACAAATTTCACTAAAGGAGTTTCTTTGTATAATAAAATTCGTAATTTTAATGAAAAATTTTCATTAAAAATAGCATCAAAAAGTTGAAAAGTTACATACGACGGTTGATTGCTTCAAAATTATTCAGAGAAAGAGTTTTTACAAACATATTTTTCTAATTTTGAAACATAACAAATATTTGAGAACAATCGCCAATTCATTCCATTAAACAAAAATAATTTTAACAAAATATTATAATACTATAAGCACTTAATAAAAATATAATTAATAAATTTTAAAAACACTAAAAACTATTTGAATATATGAAAAAGTCAAAGGAGTGAGGAAAATATAATATTTGGAAAGAAAGTATTCATTTTTAACATAACCATAAAAATATATATTTTTCAAAAAAATTTAAAAAATAATTAATTTATATATAATATATGTACATTGAAGTGCTTTTCGGTGAGTTTAGTTTTAATATTTTTTAATTTATTTATTTTTTTTTTTTATTTTTAAACAATTTGGGGAAAAGGAAATATAACAATTTCTTTATAATTTAAAAATAAAATAAATATAATTACAATAAAGTTGGTTTGCTCTAAAAAAAGTTTGAATGGAAGTACAAAAAATAAGTGAAGTAAAAATACTTGGAAGTGGCACAAATAATTGTTTTATTTATTTTTTTTTATTTTTATTTTAACTACTAACACTTAAATAATGCACTTGTAGTACAAAATTTATCATTTTCATAAAATTTATTAATTATATATTAAAAATAAAAATTTAAAAATTTACATACAGTTTTAAAATGTATTTCTATTCAAATTTAATATTTTAATACAAATTATAAATTAATTAATATTTAAACTAAACAAATTTATTTACGTTAATATTTAAATTAATTTTTTCCTTAAATTACGAAAAATATTTAAATTTATTTCGATTAAAATTATATATTTTTTAAGTTTTAAATATTTCATAAATTCTTAAACAAGGAAATCCTTAATGTTTAATTGCAAAAAAAGTTTAACTTTGCAAAAAAGTCAAGCTGCTGTGAAAATATATTTAACTTCCATTCAATTTTTCTCTGCAATGTGGCTATAAAAATATTGCATAATATGAATTGTTTGAGATCGCAAAAAATAAAAGTTGATCGATCACTTGAGTCAAGCATGTAACCGACGATCAGCACTTGAAAGCATGGCTAAATTGGGTCAACACCTTTTAACTGTAGCCACAGCTGTTTTTTACAAACATACAGCTCTTAATTGTTGTAAAATAAACAAAAGTTGTGAAGCTGAAATTAATTTAATTTTAAGAGATGCAAAAAAAAAAAATAAAATAAAATAAAATAAAATAAAAGTAAACGAAAAGTTAAAGCTGAAGATAATATAAAAATTATGGATCGAATATTATTAATATAATTCTTTGTCACTGGATATTGTTTTTTAATTCAGAAGAAATATTATGCTTTATTTCGAAATATTTTTAATTTCTAATATATTCTAAGTTTCTAACTGCTAACATTGAAAAGTTTTGATTTACTAAGTTTGGAGATATTAAACTATTTTTTAGCTTTAGAAAAAAACATGTAAACATTTTTTTTTTGGTTCCGACATCGCGTACCATTATTTATTTATATTGCTATTAAGAACTAGCGCCTATTTTGCGCAAAATTATTAACAAAAATTCTCTTCCAATTCTCAGTGTTACAGGGAGTGAAAGTCTATCCCGCCGACCGCGAGTGCGCCCTCCTTGGCGGTTTGTGTGTGCACCATAGCGATTGCTTGGAGCCGACTACGAATCGCGGACTATGCCCATCCAACAAACATCGTGGCGTGGAATGTTGCTATGAACGTAAGTATATTGTGCACACTTACACTGCTGATGGGGACATAACTAACATTTACATAATTTTCGACAGTAAATCCTGAAAATCTCTAAACAAATCACACAAAACTCCCAAAAACTGAATTCCTCTACAAAAACTATATATGTATATACATACTTACACTTAATTCCATTGTGTTGGCTCCACACAAATTCTATACTAACAAATAAAATCGGTATTTCACTCTCACTAATTACTGTAATATTTGTATTCTTCTTCATTGTTATCCTTACTGTCGCCTCCACCTGCCACCACCTTCTACTATATTACCACACTATCCAAAATCCAAAAAATTCCTATGATGATGATTTTTTCTAACGCAATTTAATCGAAAACATTCAACATTCGCCGCAACCGCAACCGCGCCTCCGCCGATATGAATGCATTCCGTGACTGAACTCATTCGCCACGCTCATCGACGACATCCATTCGAATACCTTGCATCACTGCATCAACCCAATCACGTCATATCTGCATTTTGCATACCGAGTAGTGCCACTGAGGCCCGCACCGTGTGAGCAGCATTTGGGCATCTGCATGAACAGCTGTGCCGAGTACCTACAGCGACCCGGCACCGATTGCCAAGGCGGACAAGTCTGTTGTGTCCTAGTCTAAGCCTAAGGAAGGTTCTCACATCTATCGGACGTGTGCGCATATTATTAATAATACGAATATAACTAAATTGTTTGTTTAAATTTATATACATATGTAATATACTCATGTACTCCAGTGAGTATATCGAATTAAACTAAACTAAGCTTTAACAAAGATCGTTCGAGCCAAACGTTCTGTTCAGAGAAAAGTAGGAGGATGCATCATATGCAACTCATTCGCTCGTTCGAGTAATTACTGAATGTATTGTAATGTATTTTTCCTATATATTACTTTTTATGATGAGTTTTTAGTTTTCTTGGTTTAATTTTAAGTTAATTAATGGCAATTCTTTATCGCCCACTTGTTTCGCAATTTCATGTCCATGTGGGTTGACTTGTATTTATGACACACTAAATATACCTATATATAAAGAACAGTTTACTTTGACAGCAGCTAAAGAAGGAAAAAATGCAAATGTCTGTAAATAAAAAATGTTGTATTTAATTATAAAAATTTATAAGGAAAAGCTTTGTGTTGTGATTTCTTTGGTCGACGTCTAAAGGAAAATAACAGGTAGGTTTGAGAAGCAGTGTGTTTGATGAATTGTCAAAGGAAGCGTTACCTCCTCCCAGTTTTTGCAAATTTCTCGTAATTTTATTTATCTTGTAAGTCTTTGCCTCATTACTAAAAATACGTTGCTGTACTTCCTTATAAGAAAAACAAGACGTAATATGGAGACCACAGACAACTTGGAGCTTCCAACTGTTTCTAAAGTAAACATTACTAAGGTTGAATATTTTCAACTCGAACGATATAAATCTCAACCTTTCAAAATACTTTAAATTAAGTTGTTATTCTATTTAATTTTCAGAAATATTTATTTGAAAATTGATTCTATTGGTATGTTTAAAAATCATATACTGTTGAAATATCTGTCAAATCGTCACCTTTTCCATAGCAACATTAATACAACTTCAACTTAAGTTAATAGTGCCAAAATACCTATAGTTCGGTTATTTCAAAGTCAAATTTTTCAACTTCAATTCAATTTTAGTAGATGATTAAGAAAGATTTCGCTACTACTTTCTTCTTGTGAAAATTGTTTTTAAATTATATATAAAATCCGTTAAATATTAATTTACATTTTTTAAAAATTAAGTCTTTTAGCCTTTATTAAAATGAAAATGGTGCAACTAATAAAATCGGTATACCTCAATAGTGCGTTGGATTTTGAAAAATGATGGAAAAAAATATGAACAAAGAATTTTTCTCAAAGTTTGTTTTCTTTTGTAAAAATATAAAAACAGTGTAGAAGTATTTACATTGGGACAAATAAGCAACCGGAATTTGTTATTAAACATTATATTTCTTTAATTACAAAGCCAAATATGAATGCGATCTACTTAAATCGGTAACCTCAATAGTGCGTTGCGATTTTGGAAAATGATGGAAAAAATATCGAACAAAGAATTTTTCTCAAAGTTTGTATTTATAACCAAATTTCTTGTGTGAAATCGGTGCGAAAGTTGATAAAGGCTTACTGTGATTCGGTTTTAATAAAAACACAAGCATACGAGTGGTACAAAGCCTTCAAAGACGGTGGAGATATCGTTTAAGACATGCCTCGTTCCGGACGACTGATGAAAATATAAAAAAATGAATGATATGGTACTTGAAAATTGTCGGACAAGTGTTAGAGAAATGGCAAAAAGAGCCAACATCTCTCGCGAGTTCGTTCGAATGATTTTGGTAGACATTTTGGGTATGAAACGCGTTCTTGCTCGACTCATCCCTATAAAGCTGAATTTTTTTTTTTCAAAAATAGTACGATGCTGAACGAATTTAAAGCCAAAAACGCGAGGAATACCATCCATCAGCAACCTTATTCACCAGATTTGACTCCGTGTTTTTTTTTTTCTTGTTCCCCAAATCGAAATTGCCGCTTCGTGGAACCCGTTTTTAGTCGATCGAAGAGATAAAACAAAATTCGCAGAAGGAGCTGATGGCTATCCCAAAAAGTGTTTATAAAAGATGTTTCTAGGACTGAAAAAACGTTTGCATAAGTGTATTACATTTGGTGGGGATTACTTTGAAGGCGCAAAATAAATATTAATAATAATTAAATATTTTGCGTTTTATTTACAATTTCCGCAATTCTTCTGGTAAAACGTGAAAACTGTAAAAAATTAAAAAATGTCAGCAATGGTACAAAGGTGGTTATGATCCCATCTCCTAAAAAGAAAAAAGGTGTATTTGAAAATTTACGAAAGCAATATCAACTTAACGTAGAGAACGCATTTCTCTTTATCACTTCATGACAGAGTGCAAAATTGGATATTACTTTATCCACTTCCAATTCAACGATATGAATAGAAATGTGGCCACAGCGACGTCAACTCTTATCTAAAATTTGTAAAAATCGGATAAACTTTTCTTATTATCCAAAAACCGAATAGGAATCGTTTGTATCTATAGCTGACTTTACTCCGAAAATCTTGCTGGTTTAATTTATTTCATACCGAACATATCGTTTCTATCTTTAACTATGTTGTTTGTTCGATTCGCAACACTGCAAGGTTTAGCTAGTCGAATACTGCTGGGATTTATCTCAAAAATACTTACTACTTGGTTTTAAGAAAACGCTAAACAAATCGAATGTGGGTCAATGTCATCGACTGTAAGTTCTCAATAAACTGGGTCAATATACACATATTCGATAATGTAAATAAATCCATATTTGCACTGATAAAAAAAAACAGACACAAATCGAAGATATGGCCTCTGTGCTTTGAACATTATTGGATGGTATATGCAAACGACGATACTTACGCATGGATTTCGAGCTGGCATCATGATGCTGATTATTGGATTTAGGCGGTGTGCGCAAAATGGTGATGGATGGTGTTTATGTATTTTATGTCGGAATTAGAACTGTGCAAATTGTAAACAAGAAATTGTACTATATTCAATATTCCAGGAATTGTAGGACTGAGCTATGTATTTTATTCCGAAACTCTGATCTAATTTAAGACTTTCATCACGTTATTTCTGTACACAAATATAAATTGACCTAATGACCGATTTTTAATACTCTCTGATTTCATACAGAAATTATTAGATTTATTTATGGGATATAAATAAGTATGCTTACATACTTATTCATGGGCGTAAGTGCTTAAGTTCAATGTCAAGTTCAACTTTATTGAATTCGCCACCCAGCCCGGTATCAGCCAAATTAAAATGATAGTAGAGCCAGTATATATACACAAATGTATGTATATATTATTAATATTTATATGTATGTCTGTATAAGAGCCTATGAATATATTTAATAAATAGACGCGCGTTGTTTTCGAGACAGCAAAAATCAAATGCGTCTCAATTTATGAAGTAAACAAAATACATATGTACATATGAATAACCTGCTGACTGACTAAATCATAAACCTTCTGGAATATTTTGAAAAGCTTATTTTATTCACAGTAGGATAGATGTTACAAGTACTAAGATTTGCTTAGAATTCAAATGTTGATTTTTAAATGTTTTCTGAAATATTATTTTTTCAAGAACACACGCCATAAAAACTACTTAGGTACGTTGAACCACATATCTTTTGGTCTAGTGACCTTACGATATGGAAATAAACGACCTTGTAAAATATTTCGAAAATGCTCCAAAACGATTTTAGACGGTTTTATGGTTTCAATATGAAAGTGAGTGCTGAAAAGAGAGATGATACTCATAAACACCTTCGAACTACACTCATATGTGAGCATGCAAATAGTTTTCGTTTTCGTTCTCGTTGACGTTTAGAGATCATGTGTAAAAATAGCTCACGCAGTGGTCACACTTTTTAATGAGTTGAAATTTAAAATATGATTATTACCACCGTCTATTATTGTGTCTAACATAATTTTGGTTTGCTGATTGTAGTGGCAATGGCTCTCCTTGTAAAAATCAACGGCACACGTTTCCATTGCGAGTATTTTAAGAAGGCATATAATTTGTTTTCAATAAAATCATCAAAGCAGCATGAATAAGTGTGGTATTTTTAAGACTCTGGATTATGGTCAATTTAAATGTAATTTTTAATTATTAAAATTTATTTTGTACTTATATTCCAGCACCCTATTTAACGAAGAAGCCATTGGACTTCAACTAGACTTAGAAAAGATTTCATTGTAGTGAAAAGTATGAAGTGTTTGGCATATGGCTAAGGTGAGAAGATCAAAATTTGTGAGTGTGAAGGGCTTGTAATGCTGTCAAAAGCAAATATTCCTATAAAAAGGTCCAGGACTTAGGCTAGCTTTCCACACTTATACTTTTGTAGCTTATTATTAGAATTAATATTTTGTGAACTTAATCCTACGAATGTTTTCTAGAATGAGGTAAATTCTTGCAATTATAGGTGGAACTAAATAAGAGAGATAGAATACGCAAGAATTAAAATCTGGTCATAATTAAATATAAAGATTTCACTTCTTGCTGAATATAGACAGATATACATATGTATGTATTCACCCCAGTATTTGTTGGGAAGTATTCTTCCAGTTCATACTAGGAACCCATATCTAAAGTCTACAAAATCGAATTGAAGACTATCAACTGTGAAATGTGTTTTGATATAAAGGCAAGATTTACCATTTCACAGAGGCCACTGGCATTTAGATGATTGAACAGTTCCAAAACTTTGAGCAGACAGGTATGCATTTAATCTTATTCTGGACGGGAAGTGATAGCTGCTCTTTATTGTTCCCTCTCCACAGCGTTGGTTATAACTCTAACTAACTATGTAGTTCTCCGCTTTTAGTAACTTTTATATTTTGCATGTTGGTCCTTGCCTTGAGTTATTTTGCTTTAAGTTTTGTTGGAACACTGAATAAAAAAGTTGTCAAATATTTAAGGTGGTGTCAAGGAGTTATACTCATATGTATGTATATGGATATTCAAATCGTTACATAAAGGACTGCAATTATTCTCCAAGAAAGTACCCATCCACAAATTATTATTCTCCGCCGTACTTGATAAGACTCAGTTAATATTAAGCACAAACTGGCATATTCCCTTACATCATTGCGCAATTGATAGAAGACACAGTAGCATACAATAAATATTAAACTAAATAAATTATATAAGAGCGAAGTAGGGAAAAGTGCATTATACCGGATGCAGTTGATTCATTGCTCACAGTCTTGGGATTGTACTTGAATTTGCGCTCGTTGCAAAATAAAGCTGAAAGTAAAACAATCACGCTAGCGTAGAGGCCGTTTAGAGCGTCAACAAATAGTTAGAGAATAAATAAATATAACGAAAAGAAAATGCGCCATAAGTGGAAAAGAGGCGATTAAATAACATACTTCTATATTTATATTAAATAATTAATTGAAATATGTATATAAAAAATATTTAAAGCTATTAATACTCATATGGCCTCTTAGGGCATATGTGAATGTGTGGTTGTATGTGATTAAGTCATTTTGACAGTTGGCAACTCAGTCGCCTCTAACCATGCCGCGTCGCCCATTTTCGTGCTATCACGTGCCCATGTCGACGCTCATGTGATTTTATGCCATAAGGTTTGAGACCGGAGAGCAAGAGATAAGCGAAAAGCGCACTTGTTCGCAACATACAATCAATGCAAGCTTCAAAAGCAGTATGTTTACAAATATACATACATATGTATTTAGTCTGCATAAAACAATGAGGAAACATGCGGCAGCGCATTGAAGATGAAGATCGATTTTATTTATTTATGGACACACTTTTAAAAATGAGTCAAAATGCGCCAAATAATTCCTGAACTTCAACATTTTGGAGCTGTTTTAATATATTGCATTGCATTTTTTACAGCCGCAGATGTTATAGAATTGAAATTCCCAAAACCATTGTAAAAATATGTAGAAAGCAATTTTGAGTCTTTTATTTATAATTTCTTGCGAAGACTCTACGCTATCACCCCTGTGCCAAGCGATTTACTTCTCAAAAGTTACTCAGTTCAAAATGGCGCTTAGTAATTCAATTGGATTCAAAACTTTGAACGGTGATACAAATTGTTTCAAGAAAAAAACTCACTTTAAAAAAATTATCAACTATCTTTTGATTACGGTTCGAATATGACACCCCCATGCTTGACAAGGATATTTAAGTCCTCTCTTAAACAAGCACATTTTCCTCTAAATGGAAACAGTCACTTTTAATCCTTTTGTATAAAAATTGATTTATTCAGCAATAATTACATTTTCTTAGATAATATCGCGGACCAAACACCTTTTTTGATTGCTACATGATTTTCTTGTTCTCAGCAACAATTTCGTAAGGGGAATCTACTCCAACAAATTTTCTTTAATTTGTGTTCCATGTGGTATTGGGTTTTATGGAAATAAACATACGGGAAGAACATATTCAAAGAACATATATTTTCTTTAAAACAGAACATAGTAATGATACTTTCTCAGTCACAATTATTGTCTCTTTAAGAGTTCCGCAAGACACATTCTGCAGGTTAGACCGATTTCAATCTTTTTATTTATTATACGATACATATTCTCTAATAGAATACTCAAAAAATAATTATTTGCCGACGACGTATGAAAGTTTTTTAAACATTTACCTAAACCGATGAAAGGTGTCTCTTACAAACAGACTTACACAATTTAGTTGCTTGGTGGAATTAAAACGATTGAATCTCAAACATTTCAAACGATGTGATTTTCCGTAGATCTTTACCTACGTTTTAAGAAACTATAGACTAGAGCAAGTTTTTTAATTTGGTGATATTGGTTTACTATGAAGCTTAAGCTTAATTGACCTCTACAAATTGACACCATTGTTTTGTTAAGCTCTAATCTAAAGAACTTAGAGATCCGAATGTTACTAAAACTATTTTTACTTATTTGAATAGGCTTATGTTGGAATGTGGCTCTATGGTATGAAAACGTAACTAGGATCAAGTTAGATTCTGTTCCAAAACAGTTTTTATACTCTTGCAACCAGTTGCTACAGAGTATGATAGTTTTGTTCACCTAACGGTTGTACGTATCACCTAAAACTAAAGGAGATATATATAGAATATACAATATATATATATATATATAATCAGGATGACGAGAAAAGTTGAAATCCGGTTGACTGTCTGTCTGTCTATCTATTTAAGCTGTAACTTGAGTAAAACTTGGGATAACTCGTCGAAACTTGGTATGTGGGTTCCGTTGTACAAAGACGGATGTAATTGGATCACTGCCACGCCCACTAATCGCCATTAACCGAAAACATTTAAAGTTCCATAACTAAGCACTAAATTAGATGTATTTGACAAGGGTTCTTATAATCGGATCCTTACAAAAGTAGCTTAAGGCGTCACTCGAACAAAACTTCCT